>JADHKN010000053.1:0-173883 GCA_019925475.1 Ophiostoma ips | reverse complement strand
CAAAAGCGCGCGCGCTGACTAATGGCAAACGAAGAAAGGCATGACGTTGGCGTCGTGATATAGGCAAGTGAAAGTGGAAAGGGCGGAGAATAAAGTGGTGATGGTTTCAAAGAGGGAAGAGAGAGAAAGGAGAGGAGGCAAAAGACAAGTAAAGGTAGGTGTGTGGAAGACAAACGAACAGGTTGGAAGGAGAGATTACGGGCGGTAGCAGCCTGCAAGTCCAGTGGAGAGGAGGGACACAGACAGAGGGAGGAGGGAGGTCCGAGGCGGCTTTGCTACGTAGTAGGGAAGGTGTGCCTGCCTGTTTGCGTTATCGGGTGGTGGCAAGGACTATCCGGCCGGTGTACCGTTTGCATACAAAAGTGGGTGGAAAGGTACTTTGGGCTCCAGGCACTTGTGAGGATGACGACTTGGCTGGTTTGCCTGGAGGGGAGAGAGAGAGAAAGAGCGGAGAGCAGCTTCCGCAGCGAGAGAGAGGGAAGGCACGATCGCATACGAATACTGGCTGAGAAGAGGCGGAAGTGGGCCTGTCTCTGTTAGCAGCAGCAGGAGCTCCCTTGGGCTGTCGAATTGGAAGCTTCCAAGGGGTTCCACCAAGCCCAGCGTAGCTTGCTGACTATTGTCGCCGGAGAATGACTCCCAAGCGGCAACTTGGCCTCAACCCCTCACTGCCTACGGAGTACGAGCAGTAGCTGGTGCTGCACTGTTTTCTTACTAATTGATTACAGTGGTTTTGCCCCCCTACGACGCACTACGGAGTAGTGTATGAGCAGTAGAGTAGCGGTAAGGCGGCAACCGTGACGAATCATTAGTGCCTAGGCCATGAGAGTGAAGCGATAACGGTCTATGGTCTATCTGAGAACTATGTATCTGAAAACAATCTGATAACTATCTGGTACTCGTACATGGTAACGACTATCTGTCTTTGCTGCTTCTACTCGTGCTCCAATTCTGAGTGAAGCAACAAACAAACACAAAACAGAACAAAAAAAGCAAGTGAACAGAACACACGGTGAGCAATTTGGGAAGCACAACAAAAGGCAATGGGCACGAGAGAGCAGCAGAGATAAGGGGAGCAGACGACGAGGAAGAACGCATCAATGACCGACTTCCACGTCCATCCTCACCTCGGAGAATCGCCACCCAAAGTTGCGCTCGGCGTCGGCTCGGACCGTGCGCTCCCTGGGCAGCAGTGGCTTGCTCGACAAGGGCCAAGTGGCCTTCTTTGGGCGGGCGCCGATGAACCCGGGGCTTCTGCTGCGAAAGATCTCCTGCAGCATAGGCAAATGCAAAGGAGGCGATACCGACGACGACGACGACGACAACAACGTCAACGAGATGGATGAATGCCCGGGATTGTCTGGCACGGGACTGAGAGAAGGACTCATCGTCAACTCGGAGGGGTAGCTTGTTCGTCCCAGCTCCAGCCCCGGCTCCATCACCAGTCCCTGCCAGGGACCATCGGCAAGCATGACATCCTGGTGGCCCAGTGACGCGTGGTCGGCCTCCGTGGGGGGCGCCAGCGAGGAGACGGAGCTTTCAGGGGTGATGTAAGGATTGATGTACCTGCCAGGCCCGGGGCCAGGACCGGGGCCATCGAGGCCACCGAGGCCACCGAGGCCGCCGATGGTGGTGTCGCTGCTAGCCCTGGGGTGAAAGTCCGACATAGAGACGTCTGACATGGGGTTGCCGTCCGCATAGGTACCGTGCGAGACCAAAGTTTGGGAGGCTGCCACTGAAGGCGTGTGGCGCATGGTGGCAGCCGGCGGCATGGCGATGCTATAAATGTCAAAGGGTGCCTGGCCTTGCACGTCCATGCCGCTGTTGCTGCCGGTACCGCCGGTGCCGCCGGTGGCCAGGGTGGCTAGGATGGCCACGGAGCCGGTACCCCGGCTGCCCAAGGTGCCTGACCCAGGCAGGCTTATGGAGTACGCAGCCGGCCCGGGCGGTACGCCAGTGCGCCAATGCTGCACGTAGTCCTGGACGGACTGCAGCCGCCGGGACCGGCGATGGTCGCTGTAGACGGGGAGATAATAGGCGGCCGTGTTGGTGGTGATGGGCAGGCCGAGGTGGGCGTGCTGGTCGATGAGGAGGCATGCCACGGACGCCATGGTAATGCCGAGGCCGGCGGGCCGAAGCGGCAGCACCGGCGTCGTCGTGCTCTGATGGAAGATGTAAAAAAAGCCCTGGAGGCCTGAGTAGAAGCTCCTGCAGCATGCATGTTAGTACGCATATCTTGTCACCTCTCTCTGTTGGGCTTCTCGCCACATCATATCACGTCACGTCACGTCACGTACGTTGACAGGTCGCAGAAGACCGAGCGAAAGTAGCCGGCCGTGGCCGCCCCCGCCGGGAAAGTTATGCGGGTGACTGGAGGCATTGTGGCTCCAGGTGTAGCCGAGTGGCGAGCTTAGGGTGTTTGGTAGAGGAAGTGATCGAGGACAAAGTTACGTCAGCTGCATGGATCGAAGGCAAGTACAAACTGTTGGACAGACGAACCTGTCAAATAATATAAAAGGGTGCGGAGGATAAGTGAGAACAGCCCGTCTGTGGATGGCATCCAGCAGACCGCTTTGGTGCCTCACAATCCTAATAATGTTGCTCAGTTGAGAGATGGGGATGGGCCGTATTATATACACGAAAGCACGTGCTTGGGAAGGTACGAGTACTCGTAGCAATGTGTCTGCGGCTACATGTTCACCGTATTAGGACGTCTGGTTTGCGAGAAGGGAAAGAGACGTGTGCGAACGGGTTCGCGACGGCCATCGCTCTATTCGGCCTTAGCCGTCCTTTTCTTGGCATACGGAGGAAAGGGTCTTGGCCCCTTTCTCGCTGAACGTCCTGAACAAACGACACCCCCCTTCTTCTCGTCCCCTTTGGGCAGTTCCTTCCTTAGTCTTGTGTGTGCCGGACGACATAGCCTTCCATTTGTGGCTTCTGGCTATTATGTTGTAAGAGTAGACGTTACCTAATATTCTGTGGCCACTCGGGGAACCCTGCCCCTGCTCCGTTGTAGCCGGACCGAGTCTAAGCTTCCCCGGGAGGGTGGTGAGAGCAGAGCTACTATAAACTGCAAGAGGAAAGAGACACTCGAGTAGTGAAGATATTTTGCAGTCACTCTAAAACCGCCTCGCAGTCAACCATGCAAAGAGGGGAAAGCAGACGCACGAGATGTGCAAGTCTCACCTGCTTGACAGGGGGCAAAAGAGCGCAACAACAGTCGCCATGCAGAATATGACCACCACAACTGAGGGAAACTTTTAGTTTGTTGAATAGACTAGATAATAAAGGGTAGTTGTAACGTCCTCATCGTGTCCAAAAGCTGCCCCAACAGAAACGTGCAAGACCAAGCTGGGGCAGTGCAAAAAAAAAAAAAACATAGGAAAGAAAGCAAGACAGTATGGTATCGTACAAAAGCAGGTCAAGCCACGCAAAAAGCAACAATAGAAAGGAACAGGGACTGCATACGAGTACGAACATGCATAAATGCATAAAAATATGCAGCTATTGTTCTAGAAGGGCTCGACAAAAGCAAACAAATCTGCCTTGCAAGACAAAAGAAAGAAAAGGGATAAACAGAGGGGTATGATAAATGATAAACAAAAGAAAAAGAAAGCAAGTACTCGTATCCTGGAAAACACGCTGGCTGCCTCCTTCAAGGCAGAACAGCTCAGATGAACGCTCGGGAGCCGCTGCTGGCTGCTGACCCTGGTGACGCCTGCGTCTGGTATGGTGCGTGTGCGTGTGGATGGGCGTTGTTGCTGCTGCTTCCGCTTGCAATCGCCAGCCATGTCCAGGGTGCTGCGCCGGCGGTACTCGTCGCCTGGTTATTATATTCTGCGCCACTGCCACCACCACTGGCAACAAACGGTGTGGGATACTCGTACTCGTTGCTCGTCGACGTCGGAGCCGCCTCGGCCTCTGCCTCGGCCTCTGCCTTGGCATCTGCCTTGGCAGACGACACTCCCAAAACTGCCGTGTGGTGGTGCCGGTTCTCGTCCCCGTAGTAGGACGACGTGTGACGGAACTGCCTCTCGCCGTGGCTCAGACCAGACCCCTGCTCTCTCGTGCTGACGGCAGAGGCACCGGACGCCCTGGAACTCGCTGTAACGGTCCGTATTTGCAAAAACCTGGTACTCTGCTGCGCCTGGGGCGCCTGCGCGAGAATGCAGACTTTGGAAGCCGGAAGTACTGTGCTGTCTGCCCTGGCGAATGACGACCCCTGCACCGGTGAATGAGCCGCATCACTAGAGCTTCGCACCACATCAACACTGCCACCACCATAGTGGCTTGCCCAGTTGCGCTCGCTCGACGGCACCGTCTCCCACGAGTTGGACGACCGTGCATAGCCACCCAGCTCGCTCGCGCTGTCGTCGTGTGCCCGCTGCGTGCTGACGTTGGGCGTCGCTGCAGTCTCACTGCCACTCGCCGAGTCTGGCAGCAGCAGCATGCTCAGCACCTCCTCCATGGCTGCCGAGATGCCGCTCAGCCCGCTGCCAGAGCTCGCTGGCCGCCGGCTGCGCAGCGAGCTGGCAATGTCTTGCGAGAGGTCCGTCGTTGCATCGCGCTCCAGGCGTGACTGGCGAAGGAACGCTGGCCGGGGCGCATCCACGCGGACCGCCACATCGCTGCCAGCATCATCCGACGTCTCTGCCTCGCTGCCGACGTCAATGTCTTCATAGCCGTCGTCGTCGTCGTCGTCGTCGTCGCCGTTGCTGCGCCTGCGACTGAACCGCTCTTGCTGCTTGAGCGGGGAAGAATGCGCAGGCAGCGTCTGCGACTGCTGTCTCGCTCCCACGGCACTCGAGCCAGACGACGTCGCCCGGCCGTTTCGTCCCCACATCGGGCTCTTGGGCTGCGGCGACTCCTCCGTGATCCGCGTGACGTTGCCGATGAACACGGGCCGCGGCTTGTACGGCTTCGCCGTGGTGATGTTGCCAATCGTCACACTGCCAACATCCGTATCAAACGACGGCGCGTCGGGCGACGGGTGCCCGTTGCCGGCCGAGGACGAAAAGCGCCGATGGCCGAACGCGGGCCATCCCTGCGTCAGCGAGTTCGCCGTCGGAACTGAGGGGATTTGGGGTGCGTCTTCTGTCGTCGGGCTTCCCCTGATGAAGCGGTTGGCGATACGCGAGGCAAAGTCAAACAAAAAGCCAGGCTTGGCATCCGCACCGTCAGTCTTGACGCCAGCCTCCAAATCCCCGTGCTGGTCCGGCATCGTGGAGCGCGTGCCAGTCTCATCGCGGTTCGGCACCGTGCCCGCCACACTCTGCCCATCCAGCACCACGGCCTCCTGGCTGGCGACAAGGTGCTCAGCATGCAGACCCGCAGACACGCGGCCATCAACGTCCGGAGATCTAGCCGTGGCAATCTGCATGGGCGTGCTGTAACGCACCGTCTGCCGCCGAGGGACAGACTCGCTGTTCTGGTCGTGGCGGGCCGAAGCCGATACGGCATTGCCGTAGATGCCGAGTGGGTCCATCCGTCGCGGCTCATCCTCGTGGCTTCCGAGCGACGCGACACCGTCACCGAGAGACGGCCTCTGTGACTGCCCACTCGCTGACCGGAGCGTCGACTCTTCAAACGGCCACTGGCCCGCAGCTGCCGCAGCAGCCAGGTCCCGGGCGCTGTGGCCAGTCCCAGTGCCAGATGATGCCGAGGAGAAACACTGACCGGGACGCTCATGATCCGATGGGGGCGCCGGGAAGCTCAGAGTCTCGCTCTGGCCGTCTTCGTACGTGGCAAAGACGGCCATGGTACCCGTCTGCCCTCTGGCCACCTTGTAGTAGTTGTTCTCGTCGCTGGACGGGCAAGTAATGGCAGTGCCAATGGGCACGTTTGTCACCGCCACGCCAATGTTTGCCTGCTCCAGCATTGCTGCCTGTTTTTCAGCATATGCGCTGCTGACGTTGCTGACATTGTGCGCCGAGGCCACCGTGTCATCCTCGCCTTTGTAGACAAAGTCGAATGGGACCGGGTACGAAATGTCCCCATGCGAGGCGTTTTTCTTTAGCGTGCGGCGGCGCCGGCAGCACATGCAACACGCGACGACGAGGACCACGCCTGCCAGCAACATGGTTGGAATGAGGACCGCCATCAGAATCTGCTTTTTGGAGAGAGTCGACCTGGAAGACGTGGACGTCGGCGCCGTCAGAATGCTGGAAGATGTGCTGGCTTCCGTTGAAGAGGAGGCCGACGCCGCCGACGACGTAGTCGCAGAGGAGCCCGTGATCTCGAGCAAAAACGTCTCGCTCTCGGAGGCATTGTGCCGTGTTGCTTTGATCGACACGGAGACGGGCGAGTCGCCCTGTGACGTTGGAACGTCGCCGGACAAGGTGAGGGTGGTGCTGTTGAACACCAGCCAGTCCTGGGTGGGCTCAGTCTCGACCGTCGCCTCGACACCGTCCGTCGTGACCAGGTACGAGCTGAGGTTCAGGGAGAACACGCTGCCACGCTGGGCCTGCATCGACGGGAGGGTGTTGTGGAAGACCGTGCCGTTCTCGTCAAAGTCAACCTGGAATGTCACATTGACCGAATCAAGCAGCGCGTCGTGGAAGTTGATGGCAAAGGCGGCATTGTGCGCCGTGGACGGTGGTGTGCCGCTCAGTGCCCACGTGTCCGTGTCAAAGGTCAGCCAGCTGGGCGGAGACGAGATGACTTTGGCCGTGAGGTTGGACGGGCCTGCCACTTGGCCGTCGATTTTGATGCCACTCTGCAGGCCGTTGTAGACCAGTTCGGTGCCGGCCGTGGCGTTGAGAACAACAGATGGGTGGTCGGCGGTGACCTCGCGGCTCCCCACAATGATGGAAAACGAGACGGAAGCAGCCGCGAAGCCGGTCACGTCCGACGCCACCAGCTGGAAGTTGAATGTTTCCGGAGGCTCGATCAACGAGTCGGCGGACGGTGTCGTGCCGGAGAACATGAGCTTGCCCGAGTCGAAATTGACCCACGAAGGCAGCGGAGAGTTGTCCGAAGAAACGGCGTAGTAGTTCAAGTCCATGTCGGAAAAGGTGGACTGGGAAAAGGTAAAGTTGAAAGAGCTGTCTGGGTATGAGAGGATAGAGGAGGGCTCAGAGTAGACAAGGCCAGAGTCGGCCAACTGCGTGGAAACGGGGATCTCGACCGTGGGCGCAGAGTTCCGCGAGACGACCAGAGTGACGTTGAGACTTGTTGAGCCGGTGCTGTCGGTTGCCACGAGAGCAAAGGGAACACCGACAACGTCGCCAGAGGAGATATCGCTGTCTCCCGGGGTGCCGTGCAGCCACCGCTCACTGGACTCGAGCGAGAGCCAGATTGGGGCGCTGTCCAATGTGTAGGTAATTGCTGCATCGGAAGCTGTTGAGATAAATGTGTTTTCGGCAAAGACAAAGGAGAATGTTTGTGATAACCGTGCCACGGGAGGGACCTGGGCATTGATGGGAAAGTTGATGGTTGGTGAGCCGGACACAATACCGACTAGGCATGCCCAAGCCGCAACGTCCGACACCAAAGGCCGTTTCATGATGCCTGTCCGTTGGGGTAGAAAGAAATGGTGATGCCGGGGTGACTTTGCGGGTTGAACAGATTGAAAATCTGGATACAAAAAGCACCAGTCCGGACAACGAGAAGATGTGAAATTCAACAGGACATGCCAACTAGAGGTCGAAGAAGGTCGAGACGGGCGGGATGACGAAAAGAACGGACGCACGCTCAAGCAAGAAAAGCAGTGACAGAGATGCGGTAACGATGAAGAAAGAAGGTGAGAAGAGAGAAGAGAAGAGACTGCAGAAAAAAAGACTGGCGATGCAAGCAAGAAAAGAGCAGGCCGCAACGCAAGCAGGGACGGTACGAGGTACCGATGACTCCCTTGGATCAAGGTCAAGGCCACGATCAATTTAGCCATCTGAGCAGACATCGGCAGACTAGCTGCGAAGGGTTGCGAGAAGATGGCGGCATTACGTGGGACGGGAGGGCAAAACCAGCAATAAAGCGCAACGAGGGCAGTCGACTGGAATGGGGGGATGTTTGAAAAGGATAAAGAGGATAAAGAGGTGAAGAGGGCAGGGCTTGACGGAGCCTTGCGGAGCGTTGCGGCGTGTGAGCTTCGGGCGAGTGAGAAGCAAAGGGAGGGCCGCCGTGAGGGATGTCTGGGCCCTCTGGGAAAGCTGGCTGGATGCACCACTTGCGCAAAAAGACGCAGATGTTTGTGTAGGTAAATCAAAGCGCGCCCTCGCCGGGCAAGACGGTCTAGCTTGGGCCGCTGAATTAGGGTTTTTTTTTTCCTTTGGAGAAACAGCCGTGTTCACGATGCTGGCCCGAGCATGTTGTAGCCACCGAGCCATGAGTGATGTCCGATGTCTACTTGACACTCGATGACGGATGCACGGCGCCGTCAATGAAACGATTGGTCGTCTCGTGTGCCGGCCGAAATGGCATCTCTAGATGAGAGCCGTCCTGCCGTTGCTTCTGCTGCATGCCACAAGACTGAGCGCAAAAACCGCGTCGTTGCAGGGCCTTCTATGGGGCACTTTTTAATGGCCCAGCATTCCTCACGGCATTGGCAGGGAGCAGAGTTGGAAGAAAGGACCAGTCCTCCTGGTCAACGTTCGTTTTCGGGTTCTTCCAGTCCTTTTGAGCATCATCTGCTCTTCTTGTGGAGGACGAGGACGCGGTGGTTGGGGGAAGGGAGGCATAGGTGAATCAAGGGGGAGGGAAGAACTGAAGAGAGGAGAGACAGCGCGTCAACACTGTTGTTGATTAAAGCGGTGTTCACCGAGGGGGGCGATTGAGCAAATGATGGTCAGTGGGAAATTTGAGAGCTCAAAAGTGAGGTCAAAAAGTACGAATCAATACGGCAGGCTACGATTGTTTGGCTTTTGGGCTCTCCGTGGTGGTCGTGTAATGTGTGCGTTGTCGTCGAGGAAGGAGCGAATAACGGCTTTACGCGTCGCAGTCGTATAAGAAGAAGGAGCGCGAATTAGGAAAGAGGGGTCCAGATCGGCTAAGACTACTCTATCCCAATTAGGAAGGGCGAGGAGGGCCTAGACCGGCCGGCATATTAGGAAGGAGGAGGGAAACCCGTCGAGGCAGTATTACCAATTGCCCCCGATTACCAATGAACGGTAAGCGGACACAACGGGCAGAAAACATGCTCACGATAATGGGCGTAGAAATCGAAAAGAAGGGAACGTGACGCCTAGTCGTAGTAAAGCCATGAGGGAGAGAGACTCGCAATCATAGCCGCCCGATCGACCAAGGGATCCCGAATACTACATTCCAGACCGAGCCAAGACAAACGCCAGAATCGCCACTTTTTTCTGCACCCACCGAGCAAAGGGCGTCACTGAAGAGAGGGAGACAGACCCGGCGTCGAGGGACCGATCAAGGACAGAGAAGACGGAGGAGACGGAGAAGACAAGAGACCCGAAGAGACGCGCGCGCCAAGGAGTAGAATTAGACAGCCACGCCATCAGCCACAGCGACGAATTCACGCGCGACCAAGGGACGACCCGGCAAAAGCAGGGCAGAAGTGGACTTTTTGAAAGCACACAGAGCACACAGTTGTGTGGCCAGAGAAGCACACGTGTGAAAGAGCAGGTCTAGTAGGCAGCAAGAGTCAAGCGACTGCTTGCGTAGTGCAATGGTCAGCCCAGACTCGTCGCCCGAGCTCAACCCGCTGGGCATCGGCGACCTCCGTTACCGGCATGGCGGCAACGGCAGCGACAGCGGCAGCCAGATGGGAGCCGAAGATGGCGACGCGCTTGCGCCGCTGCCGGAATACAAGGCGGCTGGCGAGACGGTGATTGACTTTGACGGGCTGCTGAAGCCGGCGCCCGACCTGCGGCTGCGCGAGGACCTGAGCAATGGCTGCGGCGGCCAGACGTGGCCATCGGGCATGGTGCTGGGCAAGCACATGCTGCGGTACCGGCGGGCCGAGATGGTGGGCGCAAGAATGTAGGCCTTTGCCAAGAGTGGAGAAGTCTATTCATTACATATACAGACGAGTAGACATTGCTAACGGTCAAGACTCGAGCTCGGCGCGGGCGGCGGTCTGACCGGCCTCGCGGTGGCCCTCGCCAACCAGGCGGCCAGCCCGGCAACGGAGCCGCGGGTATACGTCACGGACCAGGAGGTGATGCTCGCGCTGATGAAGCACAACATTGAGCTGAACGGGCTGCAGACGGAGGCCAAAGCGCTGGTCCTCAACTGGTATGTTTTTATGCTTTTCATGCCTCCATCTTAGCATGCATTTATTCAAAACTTGCAGAACGTCCCCGCTAACAATCCAGGGGCGAGCCTCTGCCGGACGAGGTGCGCGCGCTGCGGCCCAACATTGTCCTGGCGGCCGACTGCGTCTACTCGGAGCCGACGTTCCCGCTGCTGCTGAAGACGCTCGACGACCTGCTGGCGCTGGGCGGCGACGACAACGACGACGGCCAGGAGGTGGTCATCTACTTTTGCTGCAAGAAGCGGCGGCGTGCCGACAACCACTTTCTCAAAAAGGCATACAAAAAGTTCTGCATCACCGAGGTGTTTGACGAGGACCGGCCCGTGTTTAGCCGCGAAAACATTTTCCTGTTTACGATTACGCGGAAACCCGCCAAGGTTGCTGGCGCTGGCAATGGCAATGGCACCAAACGGGCTGACACGACCACGGCGTAACGCATCACGGCAGCAGCAGCAGCAGCAGCAGCAGCAGCAGCATATTTCATCATTAGCATAAGACACGATACTAGAGTACACAAGGCGAGTCCATACGAGCGCTGATAGAACAATATACCCCGGCGTTGTCACCTCAATATAAAACGATGCCCGTCCCGATGCCCGTTGCCGACGCCCGTTGGCGTGTGTGCGTATGCTTTACGTGCTCCTGCAGGGACGTCTGACGTGTTCGTCAACCGAAAAGTGCATGCATTGTACCTGTAGAACGAATGTGCGTCAGCACATGGCTGCGCGTGCTTCGGGTAGTTTTCCACACATCCTGTCTCCCTGCCGTGCTCGGCTCTGGAAACCAGGTGATGTGTGACTGTAGGGAATAGATGGCGGCGCTGGTGGTCACTCTATTCGAAACGAGGTAGACGCTGAGCTTGTGCATGTCTCGGACTTGGCTGCAAGCACTTTATTTGTGCTTCCTACACGTTTTTGATTTATTCCGGCATTTGTTCTTTGTATTTTTACAACTATTTCGTGATTAATTTATAAATCTCTTGATATGAGCAAATAAATATAAAATAAAGAGATACAAAATACAATAAATGCCGTTTTATTATCCAAGGGATGGATAGTATTGATTTCTACTTGTTTTTGTTGTTATTTTTGTTATGCCAGCATATAAAATGACGATGCTTTCCCAATATTGCTTACGTCCTCTGTGTACATACACATAGACTGCCAGTGTCACAAAACAAGCGCCCACCAGCCACCATATTGTTCTCGACTACCACAATCAGCCTATGACCCTGAATAAAAGGTCATCAAACATTCTAAGCCAGCCGCAAAGGCAGATGCCTCGCCAGGTGAAACGAAACAACGCCGCTGACGTGCTCTATGAATAAGACTGTCGTGTTATGAAGTAATGCAGCCAAAATACACGGCTGACTCGCAGTCTCATTGATCGGGATTTTGGACGTTCGTCAGATTTGTTTCAGGGCCAAACTAGCCATGTTTTTCAACATTTCTCATGTAGTGGCTTTTTGCGTTCCTGACGCTCTTTTCTAAAACGAGGATAGTGGGAATAGGCGATACATACAAAGACAGTGCAGGCCAGTAGTATCCACACTATAGCCTCGTGTAAGTGACCTTTTTGGCTTGATCTGCATACCTATCCTACGGAATAACGAAACAAAGGTCTTTTAAAAAAAACAGCCGAATTTAAGAGGTCACAAAACAGAATCCAAGTATAGGAAAGAAGATGACAAACATGCTAGGTTGAGCACCTCACTTCCAAGGAGTCACAGAACAGCCGGCACGCTGCAGCTCATCTAAACAAACTTTTTGCCGACGCTGGGGCGAGAGTTTTGACTTCAGTCCTGCAGAGTATCTCCAGAGGATCATGGATGCCACCTCCAACGCAAGCGCCAGGTAGCGCCGACCTTTCAGTTCTCGTCTGCCTCACCTCAGAGTCCCGTAGTCCTTGCTTGGGTGTGGCCAGACAATCACTTTACAGATGCCTCATACACCATCACGTGCTGGATGTATTGTTCGAATTCCAGCATGTCCAGTGTCGTGTCGTGTTGCTCCTTCCTCAACTTGCACTCAGATCTCGTCCGTACGATCCGTTCATGGTCGTTCCTTCCTGCTGTTGTTGTTATTTTCTGTCCCCGTGACTCTGTCGATCCTCCTTCCTTCCTGTTGTAGATGTTGTCGTCATCGTGCCTTCCATCTTCTATCCATCTTCCCCGGGTCTCCAAGTAAGCCCGCCCTTTGGAGTGTGCTCCCCGCACAACTATATAAAGCCCCCCTCCCCCCTCCTTCTCTCTTCTACCATTTCTGTGTTCACAACCACAAACTTCACTCCTTACTTGAGCTACATACACTCTTACTTTCCTTTCTCACAGTCCTTTCCACGCACCCCGCTTACAAACTTCTCATACCATTCATTTACACTCCTTTCCAATCTCGTACACCTTCCACTCTCATCACCTTCCACTCATTATCACCACTTCAAGATGAAGACGGCCACCATCATGACTGCCCTCGGCCTCGCCGCTCTGGCTGCCGCTGCCCCTACCACCAAGACGACGCCTAGAACCGAGGCTGGCTCCTTTTCTGGACAACTCACCTACTACCAAGTCGGCCTCGGTGCCTGTGGCACGGACAGCTCCGGCAAGGACTGGACGGACAACATTGCCGCGCTCAACGTGGAGCAGATGGGAGACCTGTCCAACGGCAACCCCTACTGCGGCCGCCAGGTCGCCATCACGGCCAACGGCAAGACGACGACGGCCACAATCCTCGACAAGTGCATGGGCTGTGCCTACGGCGACCTGGATGTCAGCCAGAAGGCGTTTTCCGAGCTCTATGACCTCGACGTCGGCCGGGGCGAGATCACTTGGACGTTTATCTAGCTAGGCTAGAGAGCTGCAGGACAGCCACGGATTTTCTGCTTTGGTACATTTTGTCTTTTTTCTTTTTTTCTTTTTTTTCTCTTCATTCCTGTTCATATTCACTCTGGTTGTACATGACCATACGAGATGAGACACATTGCTCGCGCAGTGCTGTTGAATTCTTTCTCTTTGATAACACTTTGATCTTCTGGTAGCTATCTGGAGATACAGGGCCCTGACTTGTCTGCCCGTTCCATCTTGAAGTCAATAAATCAAGGTTCTACATACTGTCTTGGGTGACCAACATGATAGCATTACTCCCAAACGCGCTACCGATTCAGCGTCAGCAGACCTTCAATGTACTTCTTCGTGTCGATGCCGATCCCCTGGGCAATCTTGCTGGCCCCATCCGCCCACCCGGCACCATTGCCGCCGTTGCGCTCGGCCGCGACTGCTGCCAGCTCTTCTGCCCCGGCGGCATCCATTCGGACCGGCGATGCCGACTTGGAGGGTGAAGTGCCCTCTGCGCTGCCACCCGAGGCAGCTGGTCCGCTCCCGCTCCCACCCCCGAAGCCAAGGTAGGCCGACGCTGAAAAGGCCCGCATGGCAGACGACGCCCGACCGAAGCCGCCCAGGCCCGATCCGCCGCCGCTGCCGCCGCCGCCGCCGCCGCCAAGCAGATGGCCGAAACCGCCGCCGCCACCACCGCCCGCCGTGCCCGGCCCGCCGTCGATGTTGTCCGGGTGGTCGCTGGACTTGCGAATCAGAAAAATCTCCTTGCTGACCGTGTAGGCGCCCAGTGCCGGCTGCCGGGCCGTCGCCGTGGAGTCGTCGCTCCCCGCGTCGCTCGAGGCTCTGTGCGAGCTGCTGCTGCCGCCGTCGCTATTATCATCGTCGCCGTCACCGTCGTCGTCGCCGTCATACCGTGGTGCACTGACCGCTGGCGCGGCGCGCTCGACGATGCGGTTCCACACAATCCACCAGCCACGGCTGGTCTTGCACATGCGCTCGAGCTCGGCGCCGTTGCTGCGCGTGGCGGCGTACATGTTGAGGATCTGCATGTGGGTGTTGAGTGCTTCGACCCGGGACCAGACCGGTTGTTGTTGTCGGAGTGAAGGGGGTAATGCCGCCTTGCTCTTGGCCCGCTTCTTGCCTTGTTGGATGTTGGCCTCGGCCATCATGGCGGCGGCGGCCAAGCACGGCTCCGGGATGTTGGGGATGGTCGAATGGATCGTCAGCATGGTTGGGTCCCAGATGAGGTCGTAGATGCCGTCGCTCCGGGTGGACGAAGACGCCGACGCCGACGCTGCCGCCGTGGCCTGCAGCATGGCAGACGCACCCGACGCTACGCTGGGCTTGTCCGGGCGGTAGAGCGTGGACTTGAGCAGCGGCTTGTGCAGGACGGACAGCTGCCTGTCGATGAGGGTCTGCACGGCCTTTTCCTGCGCCGCCGCCGCATCGCTGTCTTCTTCTGCGGGCCGCTGCTTAAAAAGGAACGTGTACAGGAACGGCCGCTGCGCGTACACGACGACGCGCAGCTTTTCTGACCGCGGGGCCTTGTCCTGCTCCTCCTTGGTTTGTTCGGTCTCGGCGACGTCTGGCAGGTCATTGTCATCTTGGGCTGCTGCTGTCTTGTTCTGGTCGTTGTTCTCGCCCTTGTGCAGCACATCCACAACGACACACCGCGGCAGAGACGATGCCGGCTTTCTTGACCCGGGCTTGGCGGTGGCGGCGTCTTTGACCGTGTACTCGCTCGTCTGCTTTGGTGCCGTCTCTTCTTCCTTTGTGGTGGCTGTCGCGCTGACCGCCTCGCCCTCGTTTTTTGCTGGCACTGCAGCTACAGCAGCTTTGGCCGTCGTCTTGTCCTCTGCCTCTGCTGCGTCGTCGACGACAAGAGGAATCAAAAAGTGCCCCGACGTCCGGTTCGTGTTACGAAACCGTGTACGTTTGCTGGAGCTGCCGGCACTCGGCGTGTCGGCCACGCCCGAACCACCACTAGAGGAAGCATCATGGGAGCCGCCGCCACCTCCCCCGAGGCTCCAGTAGGTCCCGTAGCCGAGCTTCACAAACGACATGTACTTGTCCATGGTGGCCCCGCTGCCCTCGGCACTTTCGGATAGAGACGAGGCTGAAGTCTCTCCTTTTCCGGATGAACTAGTATCGCTCGGACGAGAAGGGGTGGGGATAGGTGCTCGCGTAGTGGAAGGTGACGCTGATGATGCGGAGGAGGAGGAGGAAGAAGTAGCAGCTTTTGTCCTCCGTGCCAGCTGCGTGACGGGCGGCGGCGGTAGCAGCGGCGGGGGCGGCGACGACGACGACATTGACCCGCGCTGCGTCTGCGTCTTTGCTGGCGCGGGCTTCTTCTTGCTGCTCTGCTCCTGCTCGGGAATACTGCCCAGGGACGGCGACGCCACCGACTTCTTACGTCGCTTGCTATGCCGCGCGGGCGCCGACGGGTTGTCGGCCACGCCATAGGCATTGCGGCCCCAGCTGTAGATGTCCTCCATCCAGTAGTTGATGCTGCGCAGCGCGGGCCGCGACAGCGCGCCGACGCCCAGGAAGATGGCGCCGTCCTCGGCACCCAAGCCGTTGCCCATGCCGAGCCACAGGGAGGAGTCATCGTCGTCGTTGTCGTCGTCGTCGTTGTCGTCGTTATCGGCATCGTCGTTGTCGACATCGTCGCTGTCGCCACCCCCCCTCCCCCGTGGAAGCTCGCCGTACTTGCACACAACCAGGTCCACCAGCCCCGCCGTCTGCGTCACCAGGCCCTCCAGCACCTCGCGCTCGCCGCTGCCGCGCTCCTCCTCGCCCACGCCGAACCCCAGCTCGCCGCACGCCGCCATGCGCACCCCGGGCAGCACGTCGCGCACCGGGTTGCCGTGCAGCAGCACCGACCACGACGACAGGAACACGTCCCAGTAGCGCGCCAGCAGCCCGCAAAAGCGCACACGCCCGCGCGGCGACGACGACGACGGGCCGCCCGCACACGCCTCATACACAGCCTGCAGCGATGCGCCGTGGTGCAACAAAAACACGGCGTGCGCGCGCAGCAGGTCCTGCCGCAGCAGCGCGGCCGGCTTGACCTCGCGCGACGAGTACTCCACAACGTCACTGTTGCCGCTGCCGGGCATGGGCAGCCGCGTCAGGTCGACCGACGCCAGCAGCCACCAGCCGCTGCCGGGCTCGAGCTCGTGCAGGATCACGCGCGCCTTGTCCGTCTCAATGGTGTCGACGGCCTGGTCGTTGGCAAAGCTGCGGCCAAACGCCACCATGCCCTGCGCGAGCCCGACCTGGCGCAGGCGCTCGTTGCGCTGCTCGTCGGCATTATCGTTGGCAGCCGATGACGACGACGACGCAAAGTAGACAATCTGGTCCTCAAACGTCTCGTCGGTGGTGCCGAGGCTGGGGTTGTAGATGGCGAGGAAGCCCAGCTGTGCCGGCACGACGACCGCGTCGGCGGCGGCGGCGGCGGTGGCCCCGGAAGACGACACCATGTGGGCGGTCTATAAAACAAACAAACAAAAGCAAGCAAGCAAACAATCACTGCCTCCTTTATGCAAGAGTCCGGCTCTTCATTTTGATAGATGGGTGCAATGTCCGAATGGAGGCGTTGAGCATGTGCGTGTGAGTGCTGATGAGGTTGTACAGAGTACTGAGTAGTGATGTGATACGGGGAGCTGCTCCGTGCCTGTCAGTGTGGGTCGTATTCATGTATCAGAGAGTCGGATTAGTGCATACTCGTACTCAAATTACGTCATCTGTACAGGTACAGGTACTTTTCTCTCCTTCACTTTGGATTGCCTTCATCACAGGCCCGTTCTACTATAAATTTAGATTTAACACGTGGTATCAATTTCATCATAGCAAAGCATTATTGTACACACAGTGGCCAAACGACCATGGTGCAGCCAGTCCCCCTGGTGTCCAAATGCATCCTGACCGGGCAATCCGCCGTGATGCCGTATCCTCCTCCGACCCAACGCCCTCCCATAAGAGAGCACATAAAACTAGCTGATAGTAACAAAAAAAATAGCTGCAAGTGAAAACACGCAAGAAAAAAAAAGAAAAAAGAAAAAAAAACCCGCAAAGCTAAAACAAAAAAAAAAAAAACAAGCACTACTCAATGTCCATCCGACCGGCAATCTCCTCGCTCATTGCACGCCCGCGCCGCTGTTGAGCACCCTCCTGCTGGCCAAACTGCGTCTTGGCCGTCTCGGCATCGTCGTCGTCGTCATCCTCCTCCTCCTCCTCCATGTCTTCGTCGCTGTCCAAAATGCTGTCGTCGTCGGCATCCATAAATGCGCTGTTGTCGCCGTAGTCGTCCTCGTCCGTAATGTCGTCGGGCCGCCACATGAGCACCTCGTCCAGGTTCTCGTCGTCGTCCTCCACGTCGCCCGGCCCACCCAGCTCCAGCCGGTCGGCATAGCTGTCGCCCAGCCAGTACCGCGCGCGCTTGCTGGCATCTGCGCCGCCAGCCGCCGCCGCCGACGTACTAGACAAAGCCGACGTGGACAGTGGCACCAGGCCAAAGCTTGTGCTGATGTTATCGTCGGCAGTGCTGGATTTCCGGCGGCCGCGGCTGTCGCGGCGGCTTGCCAGGCGGGACCGGCCGCCGGCGATAGCAATGGAGGATCTCTTGGCGTGCGACAGCCGGTGGCGCGCATGCAGCTGCGGGCTGTGCGGCACAAGCGGTACGCCACGTACATACAGGTAGGCCACGCGCTTCAGCGCTTTGCTGAAAAAGAAGTAGTGCATGGTCCAGATGGCGCCGTCCTCCTCATCAAAGAGGTTGTTCTCGGGCTGGTAGGAAAACACGGTGCAGTCTTGCAGGTGCATCTCCTTGTTGATCAGCGCCCACATCTGCGGGCCCCACGACGGCGACGTGTATGTCGACGAGGGAGACGCCGCCGAGCCGACCGACGCTGCTCCGCCAATCGAGCCGACCGTGCTGTCAATCACAATGGGCCGCAGGTTACCCAGCGTGCTGTCCACGAGGCTCATGACTTTGCGCAAGTTCCGCTCGCGCCGGAAGTCGGCCGGTCGCAGCACATGGGAGAAATCGTAGTCGGGGTGCGACGCGTTGAGCGTGGCAATCAGGTACGCAAATGTGCGCCGGCTGGAAATGTCCGTAAGATTGCCAAACGGACTGGACCGCGACAGAACCTGGCTGGCGACCAGTTCCTCCCGCTCCGGCGGGCTCAGGCTGGCGCCCAGCTTGAGGAGCGCCGCATGTTGCGACTCGAGCGACTTGTCAATGTCCTTGTAGAGCTTCTTATCGGACCCGGCCGCTTTGGTGGTGTACAGATCGCAGCCGCCGGTAACTCGACAATCGAGCGTGTCGAAGTTGAGGGCGCTGGTTACAATGTCGAAATCGCGCAGAGGCAGGAACTGTCAATGGGGAAAAGGCAGGTCTTTTAGCACAAGGCTCGACTCGACGCAAACGACGTCATGGATGCCCGCAAACGCGACGACGCCTGGAAAAGGGACCACAGCTCGCAATGCAATGATGGAGACGAGGAGCGTGGGCGGGACAAACCTTCATCGTGGTGGATATGCGTGGGTCTGGAAAGCATTAAGACGGGGCGAGTCTGGAGTCTGGAGTCTGGAGTCTGGAGTCACAAAGAGGCGGATGCGACAAGAAACGAGGCAAGTCGGCGAGATAGCAAAGCAGCTAATAATAGAGAGAGAGAAAGTCGGAGTCGATCGAAATCCAAGGGAGTGCAAGAGATGGCGAGATATCGGTCTAGGGAGAATGCCGTGATTTCCCGTATCTATCGGCTGGTGCAAGAGACGTCGCGCGCAACTTAGTCGGTCGGCAGGCGTCTGTCGGTGATTGGCGATCCGGTGACGTGCGCTGGCGCTGCGCTGTGGCCTCTCTCCACTTGCTAGTGACGGGGCAGATAAAGCAGGAGGAGAGTGTGTCGTAAGGGGAGTTTGTGAGGATGCTGTCGGTCGGTCTAAAGTGATGTTGCGACAATAATAGGCCAAAGATACTATTGTGTAGAAAAATGATGGCGATGCGATCAAAGGGTGACGGATGGAAAGGGGAGAGAGTTGCGAGTGGGAGGGGCATGCGAGTCAATAGTGGGAGAATATAGGCTGGCCGAGCCAAGAAAGGGGGAAGAGAGAGGAGAGAGAGAGATATGGGTGGCGATCTAGAGCCGGTCGATCTTGCTGTTTCTGTTGAACAGTGTCGGTCTGGGAAGGCGCTATGGAGTAGGCCGGTAAAGGCATGCAGGAGACTTTATTGAGCGCAACTTCCCTCCTGTCAATTACCCGCCGGTACCGGTTCACGTGGGTGGCGTGCAAAGGCGCCGTTTGCTGAGACGTGCCCGGTTGACTACTGCGCAAGCGTGGGAAAGAACAAAGAACGAGCGTTGTTGGGGGGGGACAGGACGAGTAATGCAATACGAGTACTTTTATCCATTCCATGCTGGCAACGACCGAGGAAAGCGCGAAGGGTGTGAATGCCTGAGTATGAGTACGAGTGCTCGTGCATGTAAGCGACAGGAGGGAAGGAGCGGTCGGTGAGGTGGAGCGGAAGGAGCAGCAACATATCGCCATCTTTGCATTTGCGAGGCGCATAATAGGAGTAGCATATACTCATACCTGTATTGCATACGAGTACAAAAATCAGACTTGTCGATGCCATAGTCTATGATGCCATGCCCGTACGTGCCACACATGACTTTCTATCGCAACCTCTGTGCGCTCGTTGCGCCGGATCATTGCGACAGACGTGTCTCACCATAACAAGGACCAGCGGATGATAAAGAGACCGTGGGCCGAAGTCTGGCCAATCACAGGCCGCATAGCCATAGATAACGAATCGGATGGCGTCAATGTACCACGAGCGACAGGCCTAGCCTACTCGTAGGCCAACTACGGAGTACTGGTAACCGTTTGCGCGTCGTGCAGCGCTTCACAACGTTGATGACGAGGGGTCAGCCAGCAGCATTAATCATAGTGGCATTGACTTGCCATACCGCAAGCTGGCAGTTCATTGTCCAAGGCAGGAAATAGATATTAAAATGAAAATAGCATAACCGCAGGGTGTGTGTCCCTTTCGTCCCAAACGCCATAATAACTCGTGCAGTGTGTTATCGCCCTGAACGCCATGTGTGTGTCTTCTTCGGGGTTGTCCGTAGGTTTGGGTTGATCTGTGCCGTGTCTCTGCTTTTGTCCTGATGCGTCTCTCCTTTTTTTGATTCGTGTGCCGTTCTCAGCTGGGTGGTCCTGGACTCTGCCACTGTCCGCGGTGCCGTCCCCCCGTCTCCCACTCCGTAGCCAGTCGATGCCTATCACACGAACCCCGACTTCTTGAGAACTTCCGTAATCTCTTCTGCTTCCTGTAAACGATCGGCCACGGCAGGGGCCGTTGTGTTAGCGACGGCCGCAGGAGAACCCAGAACAGGGGGGTGGGACGGCAGAGAGCAGGTGGCCAGAGGCAGGGCGGTTCGAGCAGTCGTCGTATCGGTGTGGACGCAAGGAGGGAGGAACGGGGGGGGAGGTGTCGCAAACAGGGAGACGAGACCGGGCACAGGCAAAGAGTGTGTGTGAGAGAGAGAGAGACGTCGCCCGCGACAAAAAGGGCAGAGGGGGGGTGCGCCCATGCGCAGGATAGCCAACCACCACGGATCCCCGCCCAGAAGCAAGAAGATTCCAATTGAGGCCGCTTTGCAGCTCCTACATGATCTTTGTGACTTCCTCCTCGACCTGATGACAAAGGAAGTAGAAAGTCAGGTTAGCGAGGGAGGTGGTGCAGAGAGGAGGGCGCGGGAGGGTGGTGGAAGGGTGTAGACGTCGCAGGAAAGTGTTTGGTGACAAATGAACGAGAGGAGGAAAAATCATCACGCAAGGGCACGTACCTCCATGTCTTCCAACGAATCTTGTTGGCCAATACACCGCAAGACGTTCTTCTTGCTGCTTTCTTGTAGCTCGCCGGCCAGCAGCAATTCGTCGAGGATGTAGTAGGCCTTGGTGAAGGAGAAGATGATATCGAGCTCGCAGACGTTGCCGTAGTACTTATCCATCTGCTCGACGTAGCGGTGGATGATTTCGAGCGTGATCAGCTCGTTGTCGTCGGAGGAGCAGCCGGCGATGAAGAAGAGCGACGCGTAGCGGCGGTAGACAATCTTGGTGTCTGGACGGGTTAGAGTGTTGGGACACAGGCTGGCTTGACGAGAGGAGAGCGGCCTTACCCTTGTATTCCAAAAAGTTGCACATGCGCGTGCGCCGCGCGAGGACGAGCTGCGACACATCCTTGACGATCTTGGCCTTATCCTTGGGCGAGAGGGTGGTGAACCACTTGGCGAGACGCTGACGCAGTTAGCCATGATGCTGGCGATCCGACAACTTCTCGAAAGACAGGCGCGATGCTTACCACTTTGCCCTGCCGTGAGAGCAAGATCAGGTAGCTACAAAGGTTGAGAGCGGTCAGCACGAGGCGACGTCCAAGAACAGCTCGAGAAACAGCGGGTTTCTTACTGGATCGCCATGTCGAGTTGGGGGGAATGCGGTGATCGAGGGAGAGAAAGCACAGCTGCTGGTGACTCGCGTGCAGGGCAATGCGTTCGGATGTTTGGGCGGTCGTGTGGGCGTTGGCGATACCGTGCTGTACGGGAAAAGGAGGTGTCATCAGGGGACAGATATTTCGATGCAGCTTGCCTGTTCGACGACGTATTCTTACATAACAGAGCCCCACCAGCTACTCCGTACAGCGAGGACCTACCACTAAAACGGAAAGGGTGGGGTTCTGCCGGCCAGAAGGTGTAAGGTGCAGCGGGGTTCTGGTGTGAAGACCAGAGGGGCAGTCCAGAGCAACTGCCTCAAGAAGTAATTTTCGTGATGTGATGCAATACGCCATACAACATCCAATAACAGGTCGTGGGGGTGACTTTGAGTTCAAGTTATGGAAGCATTACAAGAGTGCACAAGATAAAATACGGATATCGTGGTTAACAAACAAATGCACAATAATGTTAAAATTTACACGCGGCATCATGAAGGCATGATTAGTCATCGTACTTGAGCATAGTCAACACGATGCACATTCCTTGTCTGCCTCGAGCATTATATTTCCTTTTTAGGAAAGAAGCAAGAGGCTTTCGATGACATCTTGCTACCCCCCAACTTCGATGCGGGATGAAACGGAGGAAGGTGCGGAAGCGGACGTGTGTGGGAGGAAAGTCCAAAGGTGTTGCGAGGTAACAAGGAAAGAGCGACACAGCACCTGTCAGTCGATATAGACGAGTACGGAGTATATCAGTCGCACCCTTGGACTTCTTCTTTCCTTCTCTTGTATCTAGTTTCCTCTCTCTTTATTTTTCATCCTCTTATCCGCTTATCTTCTTATCATCTCATTACTCACTCTCCTTCCTTTTTCCTCTGCCCTACTGTCGCATTCTCCTTCTTGCTTCTAACCTCTCCCACTCTCATCGTCACCCGTTGCCGCATTTGATACTCGTCACATTACATCATTAGTGCAGGCCCATTTCGGCAACGAATCTGTACTCCGTACGTCGGCTTCATCAGTCGGCTCCGCCAGCATTACTAATAGCAGACTCGGTGCCCGCGCCCGCCGCAAAGCGCTACTTTCTCCCTAGCCCGCTTTGTTCGACTTTTTCTCTGTCTCGGCACAGCCCTTTTCGACGGCATTGACAGACCTAGACCTTCTGGTTTTTTGGTTGTCTCCTTACTCGACGCGGTCTTTTTTTTTACTCTTTTTAAGATTTATCTTACTTCTTTCTGCTCTTGCATCATCTCCTGGACGTTTTGGCTGGTGCCTCTTCTGTCTAGTTTTCTGGCTTCACCCAGCAGATCCAGCAACCACTCACCATTTTTTTTTTGTCTCATACATCCTTCTTCTGTATTGTTGATTTGTCAGACTACTGCGGCATCGGACTACGTGCTCTCGTTGCCGGCGCAAACCCATAGAAACCGTCCACGACCAGCGGCAGTGTCACCTTCGTACTTCACCACAAACCCCTCCACGGGCTTTATTCGATCAGAAACGACGCAATGACCAAGATAATTCTCTCGACGGGGTGAGTCTTGTCTGGCATGGTTGCGCTCTGCATGGAAGACGCTTATCTCTGGCGTTGTGGCTCGTCCAAGCAGAGGCTGCATATGTTGTGCTTGCATATACTTGGCATGTGCTGACGGCTGGGTCTGAAAATACAGCAACATAGTCGCGGGCGGCCCCTCTATTGTCCGCAAGCCGGGCGCATACCGGTCCAACCTTGAGTTGACAAACTCGCTGCGGAGCAACTTCCGGGCGGCACAGGAAGCAAGCGAGGCAGACGAGGAGTTTTACAAGTCGAGAAATGGTAGCCCGGCCAACAACGGCGTCAGCACGAACGGGCATGCCTTGGCAAATGGCAGCGGCAACACCTCGACAAGCAACGGAACGGACCGGCGGCGCCCACCACTGGCTGGATGGACCCAGCGCGAAGGATCCACGCTGTACATCCCGCGGGTGGACTGGACGATCGATGGCGCAGACACGACGACGGCAGCAGCAGGCGATGCTGAGACGGGCAGCCTGGCCAGCAGCGGATCGACCCCGACAGGCAGCAGCAGCGGTGGGCTGGAGGAGGAAGCGACGCAGTACGAAACCACTCTGAAGCTGTTTTTCTTGCCAAGAGCAGACTCTGCGGCCGCCGCCGACGCGGCATCTGTTGCGGCTGAGCGCGCACAGTATGCGCAAGAGGCCCTCGCACTTGTGTTCCAGGAGCTGGGCGTGACGAGCATCGACCTGCTTGTTCTCTCGTTCCCCGGCATGTCGTTTGAGGGCGACTGCGAGTACGAGGCGGACAAGATCAATGCGACACAGGGAAACATTGACGAGGAGGCAGCAACGTGGGCCGCTACGGCGGAGGTGTTCTACAAGGAGGGCAAGGTGCGGCGGCTGGGCGTGTCCGAGTTTGGCAGCGCCAAGCTGTCGCAGTTCCTGGGCCGGGTCGCCATTGCGCCGTCCGTGGACCAGATCAACATCCGCAACTGCTGCCACGTGCCGCCGCCTCTGACGACGCTCGCCAAGGAGCGGAGCATCGAGCTGCTGGTGCACACAGACTCGACCGACGTGCTGCCGCCTGGCACACTGCGCGAGCTACTGGGACAGGGTCCGCAGGGGGCCGGAGTCCTTGTCGACGGTGGCGAGGCGGGCGTGGCTGCGACACCTGATGATGCGCTGCGTGGCGACCTGACGCCGCAATGGGTGGTCAAGTACACGGCAGTGGTCCGTGACCGGGGTGTGATTGAGAACAAGGGCTACTTTGCCGGTGCTTTCTTGCGGGACGAGTAAAGACTGGCAGTCCATGTTACTACTCTCCACGCCTGCATCCCGTTGGCGTTTTGTTTCTTTATGCATCCATTGCCCACGCAGCCCAGCAGCGAATTTGCTCATTTCCTAGACATTTACTTGAGATATCTAGTGCCAGACTACAGACTACAGACTACGAATTACAGATACGAATTATGAGATGATTATTAAATTTAAATGACGAGTAGATCAAACAAATAAATTATCCTATACGCCTAGCTTTTCCTGCTTCCATAACGCCGAAATGCTCCATGCTGATCCATATGTTCCTTGTCCCTTCCGGAGGCGCCACCTATCCCAGCATACTCCGCTTCCGGCCGCGCATGCGCACATCCGCCAGCTTGCGCAGCACGGGCGCGGCCTGCTTGAACGTCCGGCCGTACGCGGCCAGCACCTCGTCGAACAGCGCCTCGGCGCGCGGGTGCGTGCTGCCAAAGGCGCGCTCCAGCACGTACAGGTCGACGGCGCGGTCCTCGTCGGACGTGCTCTGGCTGGCGAGGCCAAAGTCGATGATGACGACGTCGCCGTCGAGGGTGGGGGGCACTTTGTCTCCTCCTCCGCTGGTGCGCAGCATCAGGTTGCTCGTCGTCAGGTCGCCGTGCACGACGCCCGCACGGTGCAGGCTGCCGACGGCCGTGCCCATCTTGCGCAGCAGCTCAAGCACGGGGGCCTGCGCGCGCAGCATCTTCTCGTCGGCAGCAGCGTCGGCGTCGACAGGCAGCGTCTCCATCCACACGTTGAGGCGGTGGCGTACGGGCCCGCCCTCGATCCACTCGGTCAGCAGGCTGCCGCCGCCGCTGCGACCACTCGGGGAGTCATCCTCAATGTCGACGGCATACAGAGCCGGCACGGGGACGCCGTCGCGGCGGCACTTGTGGAGGATGCGGGCCTCGGCGAGGATGCGCTGGCGCGTGAGGCGGGCGTCGAGGACAGGGTGGCGGTAGGTCTTGGGGGGCCGGAACTTGAGGGCGCAGGGGCGGTCGGGGGTCAAAAAGGTGGTGCGGTAGACGCGGGCCTCGGCGCCCTGGGCGATGAGGACGGGTTTGGGGGAGGGGGAGGAGGTGGCGGCGGCGGTGGCGGCAGTGGCGGCGTCGGCGGCAAGAATGCGCGGCAGCGCAAACGTGCCGGCTGCCGGCTGAGGATCGGCGGTCATGGTGCAAGTGACTTCAAGAGAGACCGAAGGGGAGGGGGGGTTACTCGTCGAGCGTCTATCATCGGCAGCCCGATCAATCTTCAAGTGAGGTTGTGAATAGGTGGGGTCACAACTATTTTGAGCGTGATGACATAAGACTTGCCCGTACTGTCCCCCACTTGGGCGGTGAGCACTGATTTGCAGCACGTATGACGCCTGCAGGCCCTCTGTACGAGGTACGATTACAGGTATCTTCTCCGTATCCCAACTGCTGTTTTGTGATATCCTACAGCGGGCTACAGCGGGGACCTGTTGTGGCCTTTTCTCCTCTTGTTCTCCTCTTATTATTACTCACAGTGCACGGGATCTGCTGTGCTGCCGCACTGCAGCAGGCGACAGGAGTCGGCTGCAAGGGACGACGAAAAGTTGTCCTGCATATGGTCATATGACAGAATAGTAGTACTCGTAGTAGTACTCGCGGTACGAGTCCTCGTACTCTCAGTCCTCGTACTGTGCTGTTCTGTTGGGGGAGACATGCAGGTGGCGTCATTATTGGCTGGCCGCGTGTGTGGTCTCGCGAGCAAAAGGGCGGCAACCCACGAGATCGGATCAGAATATGGGGAGACTGGTCCCAGTCCCAAGAGTTGAAGCCGCGAGCTGGGGAGTGTTTATTTTCTGTAAACAAGTTTGTGCGGTGTACCCCGTAATTGCAGTGTCCGTAGATCTTGTTGTGGGCTGTTTGGCTGGAAGACCCGGGAAAAACACTTACCGGCTGGGAGAAGCCCTCACCTGGCTACGACGTGCTCGTATCCCTCCTCACAGGGCAGGCGGTGGACATGCGATGCTTTTACGAGTACTCCGTACGTACTCCGTACTCCGTATTACCAACCCGACCGAACCGCTTCAACCGTATGCACGATGAGATTAGTCTGCAGACACTTGCGACTTTGTAGAATAACACGCCCGTCAATTTCACTGTAGCGCATCGACGAGAGACAGGGGCGGCCAATCCATACGGCGCAACGTCCGCCAAACTGGGTCCGTTGACTCGCGCGGTGGAAAAACAAAGAGACAAAAACCACCCGCCAGGACAGGCCTCCCCTCTCTTGTGCATACGGGTCACCTGCTGCTGGGCCCGCCTCCTTTGTTTTTCGACCAATGCCACGGCGGCGCACAATGCCCGCGCGCAGAACGAATCGCAGAGAGTGGAGGAGAGGGGGAAGAGGAGGGCTGTCGCATGAGATTCGCAGGGCTTCCATCCAGGCTGCCACCAAAAAACAAAACAAAAAACACGCGGGAGAAGAGGCATGGAAAGGGAGCGGGAGGAGGGATATGAGAGACAAAGTGACACCGTATTCGTACGAGTATGCGCCGAATGTCTTACGTAATACACCGCGATGACAGCTGTCGCGGTTGGCGGGCAAGCGTCGAGCCCGGCGGTGGCGGGGGGGGGGGTGTCAGTCAGCTCTCCCTCGCTCTTTAATTAGGGAGACGTGTGCGAGTAATATAGAAAGGAAATGAACACTGCAAGCAGGCCAGAAAAGACACGATTCAGCTCGAGGCCGGGACGGTTGTCAGCCCAGTCGTCTCGTGTAAGCTCAAAGTGTACAGCTGTACTTTTTGGTTTACTCGTATTTTATTTTTATTTTGTGTTTTTATTTTATCATGGCTGCGCCGCGACTCGCGCCAGTACGTTCTCACCGGGCTTATCCGCCGCTCCCGCCACCTTCTACACTGGCATTCCTATGCTAGTCCGTTGCGCCTGCCGTTTTCTTCACCTCTAGCACTACCACCACCATCTCCTCCTCCTCCGTAGGCAGCACCTTTCGCACTTTGCACCTACCCTTTGCACACATCACATCACATCACTCCTCCTCCTGACCCACCTACACCTGCTCTTCGCTCCTTCCCTCTTCTCTCTCCCCCCCCCCCCCCCCTCACCTCGTCTCGGCGCTTCCTTATTTTTCTTTTTTGCTCTTACCTTCTATCATCCTTCTTTCCTTCTTTGCATCTTCTCCCCGTTTGTTCTTTCCTTCTATGCACTCCTCACCTTGGCTCTTTTTGTTTAGTCTTGCCTAAAATCTGTTGTCCATAAAATTAACCCTATTATCCTTCTTACATCCTAATTTGTTAGCAGCACCCAAAATTATTTCCACTGCGTCTACCAGTAACGGCACGCCGCACACCCCAATCCAACCACCTCCCACCGCCGCTGCCGTTAATTACATGGACCTGCTCGCATACTCCTTCGCGCCTTCCTCCTTCCATGCTCTGACCAACACAACCTCCTGCTCCGTGTCTCTGCCATACTCGTCCTTTTCCCTCTCTCCCGCCTGCTCTCCTGCTTTCTCCTCCTCTTCTTCCTCTTCCTCTTCCTCTTCTTCTCTCTCCCAGGTCTCCAAACCACAACTCATCCTCCTCAAATCCACACAGCAACTGCTGGCCGGCCTGGCTGCTCTCGCCCCGCCACCACCAGCATCCAGCACCATGGCCTTGTCATCGGACTCGGCCTTGTGCCAATGGGCGCTGGTGCTGGTGCTCCTGGCCCTTTTGCTGTCGCTTCTGCTCTCGCTGCTCGTGTCGGCCCAGATCGCCGTCCGCTACAGCGCCGCATATTGGGCCGCGCCGCGTGAGGTGGCCATGCTGCTCGCCGCCGCCGACGCCTCGCTCCAGGAAAACGAGAGCTACGACCGCGACGTCGTGGCCCGTGTGCCCCAGCTCGGCGACAAGCTGCGCCTGGGCCGCATGCTCACGGAGATCCAGCGTGCCAGCGACGCCCTGCGCGAGGATCTCAACAGTGTGCTCGACAGGCGGCCCACCCGCCCGTGCTCGGTCGCCGGCACCGGCACCGGCACCGGCACCGAGAAGAGCACAGGCCTGTCCTCGGCCGCGGAGCTTGTCGAACAGAAGCAACCCTTGCGAAGAAGGGCCGCCACCATCAGCGCGGCCGAGCGCCTCTCGGCTTTGACCATTTCTCCCCCCTCCTCATCCTCCTTCTCCTCCTCCCCCTTTTCTTCTTCTTCTCCGCAGCTCAAGCTGAGCGCGCGTATCCTATGGGCGTCCCGGCGCATCCACATCCAGGAATGCGTGCGCCAGCTCGACATGCTGCGCATGCGCTTCCTGGTTGTGTACATGAGCATTGTGGCGTCCACGACGGCGGCCGCAGCGGACAAGGCCGAGAAGAGCGCCGTCGTTGTTGCCGCGGCTGCTGCGTCCGTGTCTAGCACTGCTCTTGGTCCTGCTCGTTCTCCTTCCAGCTCCAAGGCCGCCGCCGCCTCCGCCACCGCCGCCGCCACCGCTGTGGCCACACCCTCCAAGATGAGCCGGACGACACCGACCAAGGTCGCCGCGAAGCATGTCAGCAGCGGCACCAGCAGCGACAGCAGCAGTGGCGAGGACAGCGACAGCGAAAGCGGCAGCAGCGCCTGCAGCAGCCCGCTCATGAGCCCGTCGTCGATGCCGACGTCGCCCCAGTCACCTCGAAAGTCTACTGCGTCGATTGTGGCGGCGTCCATTGCGGCAGCGGCGGAGGCTGCCCTGGCCGCCGGCGACACCGACGGCAAATACCACCCTGGCTCTCTGACAGTGCCCAACTCGCCCGTCAGTCCCGAGACCCCCAACACGCCCCCCGGTTCCGGCCGCACGCACCCGTTCCTGCGCAGCATTGCCGAGCAGCAGCAGCAGCTGCGGTCGCCTACGTCCTCGCCCGGCGCAGACCCGACCTCACCCGATGACGGCTTCCGGCGCAAACCCACACGCCGCGTGACAACACTGGGCATCCGTGCGCCAGAGGCGTCACCGGAAAACGACCACCGCGCCGGCTGGATAGGCGTGGTGCAAGAGCTCCAGCGGTCGCCGCTGCTGCAAAAGCGACACACGTCAATTGAAAAGTCCATTGCCCGCCACAAGAACAAGTGATGGCAACGGTGACGGCGACGGCAACGGCGCTGGGCCGCCGGGACATTCTGCATCAACCAACAAACCTCTACTTCTATATGTTACGCTTTCGACACCTACGATCATGCATCTACTTTTAATTCCACGACGATCACGACACATCTAACGCATATTAACGTTTTTCTGAACAACGGCATATCCCATGCTACCACGCACCATAATGAATGCAAGGCGTCGACATCCGGCGGCGGGCAGTCTACACCAATGCCCGCCTGACCAGCTGTCTCCAATAACGTCGACGTTCCTCTGCCACAACAATGCGCACGAGTCAATACGCGGCTCACGTTCAACAACATCCAATCACACTCTTTTAATTTCATTTGACGAATGACGTTCCGCCCAAAGCATGCCCTATGCGCCCCCACGTTGGTTAAAAAACAGCTGTGCACGCTCCCTCCGGCACCGACCAACGAGCGCTTCTCTTCTCATGCACGCTCTTTGCGGTCTGCACGCCGTTAAATGTTTCTTTCTTCTTATTGGCATTGCTGTCTCAGTCGGGACAATAGCAATCTCTTGCCATCTATCATCTATCATCTTTCGGTGTATTGCTTGTTCAAAGGATTCTGTCCTATTTATCTTATATTTACCACCTGCCATGGAACAGGTTGGCTATTTACGCTTGGGGTACGAGGCAAGTCGGTCGGGTTACTCTTTTAATATGCAGTGCTGGCGGTGCTAGCATTACGGGTTTATAGGACATTCTGGGCAATATGGTCCGATGATGTCTCGCTTTTTTTTTTTTTTTTTTTTACAAGAGCACAGTTTATATCTGGTTCTTGTTCTCTTCATCTTCTTCCTGTTTATTCTTTTGACGGCCGCTTAGATTTCTTGTCATACGGAATACCCCAAAGCTAGAACATATTCTTTTGATTTTCTTTGCATATCTTTCTTTGTGAAAACATGTCTTGATATTCCGTGGAGTTGATGACAACCAGGTACATGTAAATCATGTGAATACATGTACTAAACCAACGATGATGGAAGTGATATTAGAAAACATTACCAGAAAACAAAGTAGAAAGATAAAAAGTAGAAAAAAAAAAGAGATTTAAGAAGAAAGGACCCCCTTCCCCCCCCAGCACTCAGCCAAGGCCGCCTAGCCCGAGCTGCTCTTCGCCCGCAGCAGCTTGTCGTCGCCAAACACCGAGTTCTCCTTGACCAGCTTGATCCAGTCCTTGCGCGGCATCTGGTTGGGCCCGTCGCCGATCCGGCTGCCAAACACCTTGAGCAGCGCGCCCACCGTGATGCCGTTGGGGAACCGGTTGAGCGTGCTGATCATCTCGGCCGCGTCCACCTTGCCCGAGCCAGCAGCCACCGCCGCCGTGGCCGCCGCCGTCGGCGAGCCGGCCCGGCCGGGCGGCGATCCGGGGGTGTTGGCGCCGGGCGACAGGGGGGCCGGGGCCGTAGCCGTAGCCGTAGCTGGGTTCGGCGAGCCGGCACGCGAGCCGCCGGGCGTGGCACGTGCACCCTTGCCGACGATCTTGATGCGCCGCTTGCCGCCGCCCGGGCCGTCGGACATCTCACCGCCCGTGGCCTCGCCGTCGCTCTGGGCACCGCCGGCAGCGGCGGCCAAGCCGGAGGACGACGACGACGTCTTTGTGCCGCCGGCCTTGCGCGATGATTGGCCCGGCAGCGGCGTCGTGGCGCGGCTGGCGCCGTGGATGGCGGCAGCGTTGGCGGTGCTGGCGCTGGCAGCGGCGTGCTTCTTGACCTTTTTCTTGGTGCGCGACGACGACTCGTTGCCGCTCGACTCGGACAGGTTGGGCGAGCCGGGGCGCTTGAGGGACTTGCTGCCGCCCTTTTTGGTGGTGGCGGCGGCGGCGGCGGCACCGCCGTCCTTGTGCTTGCCCTGCGGCGTCGCGCCGGTCTTGGATGTGCCTGTGGCGGGGGCCTTGTCCTTGCCGTCCTTGCCCTTTTGCTGCGCCGCTTCCTCTTCCTTTTTCTCTTCCTCGTCGTCGTCGTCGTCGTCGCTCTGTGTGGATTAGTAAGCGGTTTAGCATACTCAAAAAAAAAGGAGGAAAAAAAACTTACCGACAACTCCAAAAAGTCCTCCTTCTCCGAGTTCGTGTCCGAGTCCCGGTACTCCAGGTACTCCAGGTGGTCCTCGCGCTTGGCCAGCGCCTTGCGGATCTGCTTGCCCAGGGCGCCCTGGTTGCGCATCAGGCGGTCCTCCTTCTCCTCCTTCTCCTCCTTGTCGACCTCGTGCTCGTCGGCATCGCCAAACAGGTTCGCCCCCAGGTGGTTGCGCCGCTGCCGGTCGCGCGTGTCCTTGCTGTCCTCGTCGTTGTCCGGCTCCAGGCCCACGTTCTCGTCGTCGTCCTGGAACTCGTCGCCCTCCATGTCAATGTCGTTGTGGTCCATCTTCTCCGACCGCGGCGCCGACCGGAACGTGCTGCTCTCCAGCTTGACACGCGCCCGCCCGCCAATCGTCCGCCGCGTCTCCTCCAGCTCCTCGCGCTGCTTGCGCTTCTCATCGTCGCGCATCGCCCACCGGCCCACCGACATCTTCTTGCCCATAATCTCCTCGGCCTGCTCCGTCGAGTACGCCCGGAACGGCGGCTTCGGCGTGAACCGGTAGAACTTTTCCAGCGGCACCATGCGGAACGCCGGCCCGTCAATCACCAGCGCCACGTTGGCCTCCGACAGCGCCGCAATGTACGTGCCCACCCACACGTTCTTGCCGTCCGCGTCCTCCAGGTGCCACGGCAGCGCCTCCTCGTACCGGATCTCCGTCTCCTTCTTCTGCGCCGGCGTGCTCTTGGGGTAGTACAGCTGGTACTGCTTTTGCTTCTCCTTCTTCTGCTGCTGCGCCGGCTTCTTGCCGCCGCCGCCACCGCCGCCGCCGCCGCCGCCCGCGTCCTTGTTGCCCACCGGCGCGATCTGCGCCAAGTCGCTCGCGCGCTGCGCCTCGCGCTCCGCCTTGAGCTGCGCCGCCTTCTCGGCCTCCTTTTCGTCCGCCGTGGCCGGTCCCGCCGCCGCCGCCGCTGCAGCAGCAGCAGCCGCAGCCGCCGCGCCAGGCTCCTCCTTGGCGACGCGGCCCGGCGCCGGCTGGCGCGGGTCGCGGCGGTGCAGCGACACGGGCCGCGTAAAGTCGTCCTGGTTGGTCGGATCAATCTCGTTCTCGTCGTCGCCGCCGGCCTTGGACTTGGCGAACCGCATCACGTGGTACCGGATGCCCTCGCGCAGCGCGCGCTTGGTCGTCACCACGGGGAAGTCGCGGTAGCTCACGTTTGTCATCGGGTCCGTCCAGCCGCCGTTGGCCTTGCGCTGCTCGTTGAACGCCGCCAGCTTCTTGGCCTCGTCTTCCGGCTTCAGCATGTTGAGCGTGCGCGCCTCCGACGGCAGCGCCAGCGCCGTAATGCCGCTGCGGTTCGCCGCCGACAGAATCGTCGTCGTCGGCGCCGATGGCGGCCGCTGCAGCGGCTTCTTGCGGGCCACGAGGGGGTCGGCGGGCCGCGGCTTGCGACGGACCAAGCGCGGTCGCGGGGGGTTGGGCGCGCCTTGGGGGGCGCCGTTGGCCGGGCCCGGCTGACCCGGCTGGCCGGGTTGGCCACCAGGCTGTCCGTTCGGGGCGGAGCTCATGTCGGCGCGGACAGGGGCAGTTGGCAAATGTGGATAAGTCTGTGTCGTGGTAAAGCCGAGGGGGGGGGAAGGGAGGAGGGGATTGAGCGAGAAATCTCAGATGGAGATCTTTAATCTCTCTGTCTCCCTTCAAAAAAAGTCGTCGCGTCTCGCTAAAAAGGAGGTCGTCAGGGAACGGGATGGGGTGAACTAGGAATACGGAGGGGCGACCATCTGGCGCGGGCGACGCGGTAATTCGACAAATAAGACAGCGCGGCTGCAGCGGATGCCAAAAGGTTGATGGAAGGGTGCGATGGCGAACAAGCAAAGGCAGGCAGACAGGAGAGAAAGAAGTTCTTACGTGAATGGACGTCTTTGGGAACCGAATGTGCCTAGTAAGAAAAGAGTGGAGTCATTGACGGCCCCGTCGAAAGCAGCCTAGCGGAAAGGCCTGGCTGGGCAAGGATATTGAATGCAGCCAATCAGGATGGATCCCAGGTCTTTTGCCTGTAGCCAATGATGTACCTGCGCATATAGAATTCTGCCCCAAAGTACTTTCGAAGTTTGCAGGCAGGAGCGCTGGACCGGAAGCAGCTAGTATGGGCAGGTGCGAGTTGCTCGTGCTCGTAGTTGCCACTTCAATGACCTTTGTAGGCGGGCAGGCACACTGTACGAGTAGACGGGACGCGTACAAATCGTCGAGAGGGAAGGCACAGCCTGTCCTCCTTCCTCCTCCTTTGACACTACTCGTGCCCAATTTCTGCCAGCACCCAAAACGAGGCCCAAAAAGCAACCCACGCATCAACAAAACCAGCATCGCCACATCTGAAACGAGCCTCATACTCACTGACGCAACACTGTGGACTACGCACCTTGCGCGCCCTTCTGTCGCATTCAAGCTTGGTGCTCTGTTATTGTTTGTCTTTGTCTTTGCCTCGCCTGCCAATTGAGGAACAGCCTCAGCCCTGATTGCCTTTGAGCTTTTGACCTTCATGCGTCTGAATTGGCTGGATTTTGCTGTTCCAAATTGCCTTCATCAAACTCGCCATCCCTCTCTGCGGCTCGTCTCGCCCTTGTGAGGTGATTATTGAGAGACCCCTCACTGCCAGTGGGTCAAGCTCTGAAGCTGTTTGCGACGCGCTAGAGTCCCGCTCTCTCCGTACCGTTCAATCGTCTCGGCAAACGCGGTCCTCCTTCAAGCTTTCTACCTTTTTTTTCTTCTCTCTTTTCTTCTTCTTCTTCTTTATTTTTTTCTCGCTTCTCAATTGTCCTTCAATACTCTCACCTTTCTGCTCTGTATTCGCTAGAGCTTTTGCGCCATATTCGACTCCTTCTTGCTCCAGCACTTCATGGCTAGCCGTGCTTCTCAAACCCTTGCATCATGTATCATCCGGGAGGCGGAGGAGGAGGAGGAGTAGCGGCCGGCGGAGGGGGACAACCCGATGCAGCGCCTGGCATACCCGCCGTGGGGCCGCTCGAAGACCGTCTACGATCCATGATGCTGAACACCAACGTCGGCAACGAACCCAGCCAAGGGTACTACGGCGCATCGCCGACCTCTGCGCTCCCCTCGGCAACGTCACCCACCAGCAGCCTTGGCTTCCCGCCGCCGGGGCCGGGAAGTGCGCCGCTCGGCAGCCTGAACGGCGCGAACGGTACACAGCACGCAGCAGCAGCAGGCGACACCCTCGGGCAGCCTCCGCCGTCGCCCAAAGCTTCGCGTAAGCGGCTGAACCAGGCACAGCGGAGGCAGATGTCGGCGCAGCTCATGATCCCCATCAATCCGCGCGCCACGCCACAGCTGGCCGGCAGCTTCAACAGCGCCCAAGGGTCCGGCACCCAGTTCCAGCAGTCTCTGTCCCACCCTCACCCGCAGTCGCCCCGCCAGTATCAGAACCACAGCAATGGCCAGCACGGGTACAACGGCTACCACCAGCCGTCGTCGGCCCAGCGGCCCCAGTCGGCAACGGTGCGGCCAGCGCACTACGGACACTCGATGCAGTGGCCGGGCAATCCCGGCGCCAATGGCCCAAACTACCCGTCGCAACCCCGCCATCACCAATCCCAGTCGTACCAGGGCCCGATGACTTACGACGAGCCACACAACTGGAGGGCCCGCCAGTCTCACCAGCCACATCAGTCCTACCAGTCGCACCAGTCGCACCCCTCACATCAGTCGCACCAGTCGCACCAGTCACACCAGTCACAGGCTTCGTTCAGCTCCTATGATGCACAGTCCCCGCGAGGGGCAAGACACCATGGCCACCACCAATCAGGCGGCCGCATGTACCACACCAAAATCGAGGACATCCAGGCGCAAGCAGCGTGCCTGCAGCGTCTCGGCGAGGAGATTGTGGCCAGTGCCGAGATCGAGCCGGCCGAGATTCAGGAAAAGGAAAACTTTCGAGCGCACATTGAGCGCGTGTGCCAAGAAGCTCTGGCCAAGTTTGAGCTCGAAGTCAACGGGCGAACCGACTTCCCGCCGTCGAGCGTCCGGCTCCGGTGCTTTGGCAGCCTGTCGTCTGGGTTTGCCACCAAGGCTTCGGACATGGATCTCGGCCTGATATCGCCCCTTTCGCAGCCGTTGCCCGACTTCCCCAAATCGCCCATACCCCGTCTGATTGAAAAGGCGTTTCTCGATGCTGGGCTTGGTGCACGGCTGCTGTCGCGCACGCGTGTTCCCATCATCAAGCTCTGCGAGAAGCCACCCAAGCAGCTCCGGCTCGACCTGCTGGACGAGCGTGCACGGTGGGAGAAGGGGCTCTCGCCGGACCACGACGGGCCGGATGGCGACGCCCATGCCGTGGACGAGACCGACATATTGCTGACGCCTGTTGCCGAGCAGGGCGGCGGCGGCGGCGCCGGTGGCGGTGATGCCAAGTTTGGCAGTGGCCACGGCAGAAGGGAGTCGACGGCCGCCGACGACGAGCCGGTCGCAGGGGACAAGTACGAGCAGGTCCTGGCCCACCTCAAGCAGCCACCAAGCCAGACGCTCGGCAACTACTATGCTGCTGCCAAGCGGACGCTCAGGAAGCTGGGCGGACGCGACATTACACACTCGACGCTGCGGGAGTTCAAGGACAAGGACCTGAAGATCCTGACGGATGTGAGCTACGCGTTTGTGAACGGGCTGGCGGACGAGAAGCTCAAGGAGCGGCTCTTGGCGACAAAGTCCCTGGCGGCGTCGCACACGCCGACGGCGCACAGCTACCGGTCGCTGTATGGTGTCTATATGCAAGTGGAGGGCGAAGCGCTCGCTCTGCTGTGGGACACGCGCGAGACGAGCGAGAAGAACGCACGGCACGAGGAAGAGGCGCACGACCGGATCCAGCGGTGGACCAGCCTGCAGAACAAACCGACGTTCTATCTCGACCTCCTCGGCTACAACAAGGAGCTGCAGCTGGCCGTCGAGGGGCTGCGCAAGATCCCGTCGCTGCAGATGATGTCGCTGGAGCAGGGCCAGTACGAGTCGCCGACGCTGTACCACGAGCGTGTGGGGCGGCTGCTGGCGCAGAGCGGCGGGCGCGACATCGCGTCGCCGGACAACACGTTGCTGCCGGTTGTGATCCGGCACTACATCGCGGGCATCTGGAACCCGGAGATCCGCGAGCAGGTGGACAGCTTTGCGCAGCAGACGATGGAGCAGCCGAGCCTGCGGGCGGTGGCGCGGCGGCACAAGAGCCTACAGCTGGCGCTGGAGTTTGAAAAGGCGCTGGCCAAAAACTGCTACAGCAGCGAGGATGCGCCGGTGGTGCAGGCCTACGTGGACGCGCTGCGGCAGCCGCTGCAGCGGCGCGAGCTGCCGGACCGCCCCGTCGACTACGTGGTGGCGAGCAACGACGCGACGGCGCGGGCGCGGCAGCTGCTGCTGGCGGACCCGTCCAAGGACCCGTCGAAGCTGGGGCCCAACCAGCCGCGCGACCCGTACAAGGACCGGCTGGAGTTCCCCAAGTCCGGGCTCGGGGTGCAGTGCGACATCAACTTCTCGGCGCACCTGGGGCTGCAGAACTCGCTGCTGCTGCGCTGCTACGCGCACACAGACAGCCGGGTGCGGCCGCTGGTGCTGTTTGTGAAGCACTGGGCCAAGATGCGCGGGATCAACACGCCGTACCGCGGCACGCTGAGCAGCTACGGGTACGTGCTGATGATGCTGCACTACCTGGTGAACATTGCGCAGCCGTTTGTGTGCCCGAACCTGCAGCAGCTGGCCAAGCCGCTGACGCCGGAGGCGCTGGCCAGCATGACGCGCGAGCAGATCGAGGAGACGGTCAGCTGCCAGGGCCACGACATCCGGTTCTGGCGCGACGAGGCCGAGATCCAGGATCTGGCCAGCAAGGGGCTGCTGAACAAGAACGAGGACAGCATCGGCGACCTGCTGCGGGGCTTCTTTGAGTACTACGCGCAGGGCAACGTCATGAGCACGGTGCCGTGCCGCGGGTTCGACTGGGGACGCGACGTGCTGAGTCTGCGGACGGCCGGCGGACTGCGGTCGAAGCAGGAGAAGGGGTGGACGGGGGCGCGGACGGTGATTGAGCAGGTGCCGCTGCCGCTGCAATCGCAGTCGCAATCACAGTCGCAGTCACAGACGCAGACGCCGATTGACTCGTCGATGGCGGCGCCGCCGACGCCCATATCGGCCACGCCGGCAACCCCGGCCACACCCGCCACCCCGACGACACCCGCAACACCCGCGACGCCGGCCATGTCGGCCATGTCGACTGCCGAGGATGCCGTGGCGGCAGAGCCCAAGGCCGAGACCAAGGAGGTCAAGCACCGGTATCTGTTTGCCATTGAGGACCCGTTTGAGCTGGAGCACAACGTGGCGCGCACGGTGACGCACGGCGGGATCGTGGCGATCCGCGACGAGTTCCGGCGCGCGTGGCGCATCATCAAGACGGTGGGCGCCAACAACCGGGAGATGGAGGAGGAGCTGCTGGGCGACGTGACGGCGACCAAGAGCAAGGACCGGGACATGCTGGGGGAGCTGCTGAGCGAGATCCACGGGACCGAGGCCAATGTGTAGTGTCGGCAGTGGCCGCCTATCTGTGGTGTTTGCTATGATGTTACGATAGTTTGATTTGTATTTTTACTGTTTGTTGCATCTTTCTATCTGTTTCTCCGTCCTTGCGTCTTGTTGACTGTGATCTAATTTGTGTCTCCTGGCTTTTTTCTGCTTTCTCTGGGGAACGCGAGACAGCGCGTTATTACCCGTAGACCAAATTAGCTCTGTTTACACGACGAGAAGGCGCGAAGACCAACGTGCTAGGAAACCGGCTGCGAGGGGTCTGCTGAAGTCCTACGCCCATCACATGCGAAGAGGCATGCGAACCGACACTTTAGCGCCGCCTTCATACCACTTGCCCTTCCTCCTCCTCCTCCTGTCCAATCCCAAGAGCACGAGGAGGGGTAGTGACAGCCGCGTGACGTAGCAGGAGGGGTATGAGACACAAACTCTGGCAGCCATGACTATAGATGACAATAGCAGTAATAACCCGCCTCTCGCCATGGGTCAGCCTGACGGTCGCTCTTTCCCAAACGCGAGCACAGGATGTGACGTTGACGCCTCTCTATCGTACTTTACTCTGTACGAGTACGATAGGCAGAATCCTTATCAAGCGATAGCATCGGATTAAGAGGAGACCCTTGATGGAGTAGCACCACGTACGGAGTACGGAATAGGCGGCGGCCTGTTCTGACCCTTTTCCTGCAGGCTGCACCCCAAGATGCATATGACAAGCGGAGGATGGGGAGGATGGGGGGGGGGTGTAAGTAAAAGATGTGGGGGGGCAGTGCTGCGGCCAGCGTGAGGGGGGAAGGAACGTCAACACAGCAGATCTTCTGATAAGGTCTTTCCCCTAATACTCCGTATTGTGCGTGTTTGTTTGCCGCACGCGCGCACGCGCGCCTCCCTTTCTTTGCCTTCTCTGCCTCGCTCTTTCCGTCTCTCCTCCCTCCTTTCACCACAGCCTACCTGCAAGCGGTGCACCCCCCCTCTCTTTGCCCCGCTCCTCCCGTTGTTGCGCCATCGCTCTTGTCCCTTTTGGCCCTTTCATGTGCAAGCCACTAGTACGAGTACTAGCGTAGCCTTTGTACCCATGTACCTCGCAGCCGTATCAGCCGTATCAGTGACTGACCTCCGCAGCGCAACGGCTGTGTCGGCTGGGCCAACTCTCTTTGTTCGGGAAGTGGTTTTTTGGCATTTTCTTTGCTCACGCGTTCGTCCCTTGAGTTCTGTCTGTGTTATCGCAGGGAGAACGTGGAAGGGGGGGGGAGGGTCGGCCTCAAGATAAGGCAAATCCACGCGTCAGCCGAGATCAGCCAGATCGAGGATGCCTCCCCATCGATGCTCGCTCTTTCCGCTGATGCCAACCTCCTGATGCCTTCTGTCTTGTCCTTTCTCTCTACTCGTTCGCACCTGCCTACTCTTCTGCCTACTCCTTTGCCTACAGGAGTACTCGTATCCAAACTTGGCATAATAGCATATCGCGCTTTGTAGCAGGCACGCCATAGACAAAGACACGCCCCCCATCCCATTTCCCCCCAAAACACCCGAGACCACTCACACAAAGGCCCCACGTCATTCCCGCCGGGCCTTGTCCCCCGACCACACCCTTCTGATGAAGAGGAGCGGGCTCCTCCCCAGTCACTCTGTTCACTTTATTATTGATGGTGTGTCATTCTGGGACCTTGGACCCCTGGGACTGCTGCCCCGTTTCGGCTGGGGGAACCTGTTAGCCGTGACGTTTGAGTCATATGGGCGCTTTTCTCATATGAGTCGCCTTCCCTCGGTCACTGACGGGTTCCTTTTCGTTTCCTTCTTCATCCATTTCCTCAACGGTTTTTCTTGACTCTACTTTATTCCATCCATCTAACGTTATTCCATCTATCCAACTATCATCGCCCTCTTCTACCACAAACACATCCAACACTACCACTACCACCACCACCCGCCATGGCTTTCCATCTCCCTACCTCTCCCTCCTCCTCCTCCTTGTCCTCCTCCGACTTCCGCGGCGTCCACACCGACTACAAGCGCAGCAAGGACATCAGCCTCAAGTGGGCGCACGGCATGCGCCCGTCCAAGAACCCTGCCGCCGCCCCCGACAAGCTGCGGCCCACGCGCTCGTCTGGCCTCGTTGCTGGGTCCCCTTGTATTGACCACCACAAAAACGTCGTCAAGTTCTCGCGCGGCCACAAGCCGTGGATGCCCGCCGGCCGCGTGCGCGCGCAGGCCGACGCCATGATGGAGATTGCCGATGTGCGCCGCCACGGTCTGTCCAACAGCCTCGATCTAGGCACAGCGGCCGCAGTCAAGCCACAGGACACATCATCATCCTCCTCGCCACACATCCTCTACTCGTACGACAACACAGACTCACCGCCGCCGGCGCTGACGCTCGACCTGTTTGTCAAGCCGGCGACGGCGCGCGCGACGGAGAAGCTGGTGGAGCGGCTCGTCGAGAAGGAGTACGAGGTGCTGGACGACAACGGCGATGCCGTGCGCGGCCGCAAGGCCCGGCAGATGCTGCGCAACCGGGGCCCACCAGCGGCATCGACGGCGGAGGCGGAGATTATCATTGTGGACGATGGCTTCGAGCTTGTGTAACTGGCAGTTTTTTTTCTTCTTGTTTTTCCTCTTCCCTCTTCTTTTCTTCTCTTTTTCTTTTCTTCTCTTTTCTCATCTTCTCTTCTCTTTTCTCTTCTTCATCCTCGAGCGGCGTCTCTTCTGGTTTTCCATCTCGCGTGACGACTAACGGTACTCCTTCAACGGAGGTTCTGCACCTTGCGGCTTGCTCATATACCATCATAAACTCATACTCACGTTTGCGTGTTTTTCTGTCTACTTCTTTTTATTAATATCCTCTTTGTTTCTCTATTCATGCAGAAGCGCGCCTTGCTTGCATTATCTTACTCAGCTTGACATTTACTCAGCATTCATGATAATATTTGCATATCAATATTAGCACAGCTATTTCCAGCTAATTCCATCTTCAAGTTGTATTTTTATGCCAACAGTACTCAACCCAGTGTGGCGACAACTTCATTTTTCTGCCTGGTATTGGTTTGGTGATATCTCCAATCGTAAAACCCAGTAATAATATTTCGACAGAAACGTCCACATATCCTGTATCACCATCATATTCGCTTGCAAGTGAATTATCCTGACAGCGACGAAAGGTCGAGGTTCATAGCGTTGTTGGCGTCACCACTTATACCAAAAAATTGAAACCTGGAGAGTTAGCACTCGAATAAAACAAACCACAAAGCCATTTGCACCTACCAATCCTCTACATTGAGCGTCGATGGCACCGGCTGGCCGCTCACCGAGCTGTTGCTCCAGCTGTCGGGGCTCTGGCCGTCCAGCAGAGCTGCTCCCGTGTCGGCCAGTGCTGATCCCGCCTCGGTTTTGGTGTTCTCATTGCTGCCATTCACGGGATGCCCGCCCACACCTCCAGGAAGCCCGCTCCCTGGCGTCGGCAGGTTAGCGTTGAGTGCCGGGCTGGCTCCCGGTGCCGCACCACTACCGCCACCACCTGCAGCAGCCGCCCCGTCGCTCGGCACCGGCGGCACCGCGAACGACGGGCTCTGCTGGGACTGTGCACCGGCCTGGCCCGACAGCGGTTGGGGCGACATGGTCTGTGGGAACATGGTCGAGAACCCGGTGCCGTCCGGGAAGAGCTGGTCCGGCTGGAAGTTCTCCCAGACCGACTGCGACAGCACCGGCGAGTTGCGCGTCACCAGGTACAAATCGGGCGGCGTTGCGGGCAGCGAGTAGGACATGTTGAACGGCGTGTGCGGCCGCGTCTGTGGCCGCGACGCTGTCCCGCCATTGGTTCCCGCCGGAGCACCCGCCGACGTTGGGGCCGGTCCGCTGCCCATAAACGTATCTGTTGTCTGTGGCTGTCTTGCCGGGGGCGATGTCAGTGTCGGCGGAGGCATGGACGCTGCTGTCGGCGTCGCATCCAGTTTGGCCGCGCCAAGGCTTGGTGTCTGTGGCCGCGAGCGTTCGTACGATTCTTGCGGCTGTGGCGTGTTGACGCTGAAATCAATTGCCATGTCGTCATACTTGCGCTTGGAGAAGTCGGGCAGGGGCTGCTGTGGGATATACGTCGCCTGTTGCTGCTGCTGTTGCTGTTGCTGCTGTTGCTGTTGCTGCTGCTGCTTCTGCTGCTGTGTATGGAGCTGTGCATGTTGCTGGGCTGCCGCTTGCTGGTGCGCGGCCATTGTCGCCGCCGCCGCCGCCGCCGTCGCCGTCGCCGTCGCATGTGCCTGCCTCTGCGCCTGGTGCTGGGCATACTGTTGCGCGGCAGCGTGCTGCTCCAGGTTGGTAAACGGCTGCTTCATCCTATGGTGCCGCTGCCCAGCCCGTCGGAGACGCTCCTCGTAGTTTCGGTTGCCTAGGATCGACTCAAACAGCGCGTACACCATCTTGCCGACCAGCCACACCTTAGACACCTCTTTGAGGCCGTTCATGCAGATCTGCAGGTTGTCCTGCGTCACCATCTGAATCGACGGGATAGGAGACCGCATCTGATAGACGTGCATGATCAAGGCCGAGAACAGGCTGTAGACGATAAACGCGGGACAGTACCTGAGCTGCTCCTCATTGGCCATAAACTCAATAATGGACGAGATGTTGTTGGCGGCCTGGAAGGCAATCGTGCGGGACGGGTACATGGCCACGTCATCGCCAAACCGGCTGGACCCGGACGGCATGTAGGCGCGATGGAGCAGGCACAGCGTGGTGTAGTAGGTGGAAAACAGAAAACCCGACCAGAAGCTGCGGCTCGACACATTCCAGCACACAATGGACGGGCAGTTCTGCAGCCAGTCCGCCAGCGCCATGTCCGAGTGCGTCAGATCGAGCGGGTTCTTCTGCCTGCCCTTGGACGCCACCGAGTACTGCTGCGAGAGCACGAGGCCCATGATCTCACACAGCTTGACGTACTGCATGAAGAAATGCACCTCCAATGGGTCGGGCGGGTACTCGCTGGGCCTGTCGGGCTCGTCCTCGATAAAATCCTCTTCAACCAGCATCTCGACGTCCGAGTCCTCGAGGTTGATGTGGACCGGACGGCCGAGAGCCACGGCGACGGAGCGATCGCGGGTAAAGAGCGTCCACCAGATCCGCTTCCACAGACGCTTGTCGGTGACGCTCAGCTGGGACCCTTCAACGCTGCGGTGCATGCCGGAGCCTTGGGCCACAATGGTGGCGACGCGACTCCAATAAAAGACATTCTTGGTGACATCCTCGGGACCCTCCCAGTACCAGCCCATGAGAAGCAAGGACTGCACGATCGTAACGCGGTCGTCTTCGTAGTTAGCATCGTACAGGGCCTTGGCGCGCTTGTAAAAGGTGAGGGCCGCCGGTGTGGTGGAGCCGTTGGCGTCCATGAGCTTGGGGTTCTTGCAGACGCGCGAGCCCGCCAGGAGGACGGCCTGCAGGAGCAGCAGCGACGGCGGGTTCTTGAGGTCGCGGTAGCTCTGCATGAAGCGCGTGCGGTTGATGACGGGCACAATGGGATGGACCCATTTGAAGTACGCCTCGATCAGCTCATCGCACAGGTCGCGCGGCGGCAGCAAAAAGGCACCGCGCTGATGCAGGATCTCAATCTCGACATTATCGAGCTCGGTCAGGCGGGCACGCGACCCGCGAATGTTCTCGGGAAGGGGGTAGTGGACAACGTCAGACGATCCGGAGTGGTCGTGGACGAGCAGCGTGAGGTTGGACGATTCACCGAGAAACGCAACACGCCCAGCCTCGGTGATGGGGGCGCGCGTGAACCGGGGCTTCATGAGGATGTTGGCGTAGGTGCTGTCGTCGGCTTCCTGCTTCTTGGCCTGCAGCTCGGTGATGGCACTTGACGGCGTGCCCTCGGACGTGTGGTAGACAGCAGGGGGGCGTTGTTGGAAGTCGGGGCCGACAGCAGGGGGTGCTGCCACGCCAGGGGTTGTTGCTGCTCCGACGCTACTTGAGCGCGGGGACTTGCCATCCGACGTATCGCCTCTGTCGCTATCCGAGTCCTTGGTCGTCGACGGCGCAGCGGGAGCGGATGCTGGCGGGGCGGTAGGCGCTGCCTTTTTGCGCTTCGGTGCGGGGATACGGCACTCGATGTTGAATGCAACACAATTTGTGCAAGGAACGCCGAGGCTGGCGGCATCGCAGCGGACCTACAGAATCACAGGTCAGTTTCCTGCTTGTGACAGGTGGGACCTCGGCCGTGGAGATCACAGGGCTGAGGGTTCGTGATGGCGGTGTTCCCTACCTTTCGTGCATGGCACGTCTATTGACTGGTCAGCATTGGTGCCTATACAAGAGTGCAGGGATGACAAACGAGGGCAACGGTGGTGGGACAGCGTGTTGCCACGCCGGACTCGCCGGATGCACTGGCGTCCGGGTAAATAACAACACTCGAGCAACAGGGAAGCAGGGCAGCAGGGCAGTAGGTGTGTGTGGGCACAGGTGAGGAGGCGGCGGCCAGAACCAAGGGACGGGGCGTTGGGGAAGCCTCGGCTCAGGCAGATCCAGCCAAGCAGCCACCATGGAGGGCTCTGAGATCTATGTGGCAACGCATGATGCCGACGCGGCGTTTCTATAAAGATCTTGGAGCCGTTGCAGCGGGAGGAAAGAGGGGGAACAGTGGGCGGAGAAGGACAATAAAAAGGGACGAATACGAACCTCGCAAGCTCTGGATGCTCTCTGCCTGTATCATGGGGGAAAGAAGAAGAAAACGTCAGCAAACCGTGCATCTTGAAACTGCCATCACATCTATTTGAAAAACACGGAGTGAACTGTCATCCCGAGACGGGTACACAGCCTCGCAAGAAAAAGAATCCGGCACCCGCACGTGCGGCGTTGGTGGGAATAAACAGGCTCAAAGGCGGTATGGTCTGACATGCATGCGAAACCTGGAGAAGGGGACTTTCGTATGGAGTCGGCCCCGTTTCCATGTGCGTCAACGCCACGGCACGCGCCGGCACCATCGCCCAACCGACAGTACCGCAATGAAACAAAAATTCACAAGTCTTACCTCCGGAAGCTGAGGTGTGCCTGGGGATGGCCTGCGGGGACGCTCTGTTGTTGTGCGGCGGGGATGCTGTGCATGCCTGCCGAGGGCGCCGGCGGAGCCGGATGTTGTGGTGGCGCGGCTGAGGCGGTCTGTGCAGGTCCTGCTTGGACCGAGGGCTGCGGCGGCGGCAGCGGCTGCTGTTGCAACTGCGGCGGTGGCTGGCTCTGTGCCGGTGCAGCCTCTGCGGCAGGCCGGTCCATGTCCATAGCGGCGGTAGTCGAGTCGAGCCGGCAGACGGGGGGGAGCTTGGCGATAAATCGGGGGGGGGGGAAATCGGTGACGGACGACGGGCGACGGGCTTCGGGAGTCTCGGAACGGCAGGCCGAGTGATGGCTGTCGCAACGTCAGCCTGTTGCTTGGCCCGTGGGCTTCGAGTGCGCCTCTTGGGCTGTCGATGGGGGTGCCTGCGGCGAGAGCGTGCTTTGTCTTCCTCACCGGTGTGTGTCTGCGATCGTTGACCAGAGACAAAGAAAAAAAAGAGAAACAAAACACCCGCCGGATGCTATTAATAAGCAATATTCAGAAGTGACGACCAAAAGAAATGTAGGATGGACAATGCCGAATAGTACAAGTGATATCCAAAGTATCGGGTGTCGGGGAATATACAGATAAAAAAAGAAAAAAGAAGGTGATGATCGGTGCCGAAAAAATCAGCAAGAGGTGTCGAGATTCGGGGCAAAAGGGCACCGGAGAGGAGGGTGTGGGAGAAAGCAGACGCGTGTGGCCAGATAACGAGAAAGATATCTGGCTTGTAAGAAAGGCTTCTCCTCTAATAAGGGGGGGTGAAAGGCACAAGAAGTACGCAATAGGCCACAAAGAGGACAAGCACGACAAGAGGACGCAGGAAGGACCGACCGGTCAGGTGCTAGCAGCCCATGCACGAGTCAAGACGCACGGAAGGTGCTAACCAGAGCTAGAGAGGGATTTGGGGGCGCGGCGATGCAGGAAGGTGTGAGCGATGGAGAAGGGAAAGAAGGGGGGTGTGCGGGATAGTGCGAGGGACTCGATAATAGAGAAGACGGTGGTGCGCCGCGACGGGCAAAAGCAAAGGGGCGCCAGCGACGGTACGAGTACTCGTAGTTAGGACGTGGAAGGCGGGGAACTCTCAAGGGTAAGGGAGAACAGGAAAGAGCTGGGGTTTGTGTACAAAGTAGGCAATTGCGACTGGTTCTAGCGGGGCTCCGTGCTCGTTTTCGGCATGGCGTTGCACCGAGTCAGCATCGGAGGGCAGGTACGAGCGAGTACTGAGTACGAGTACATCTATGCTGCAGCTGTAGGCTGCTCGTTCTCGTTCTCGCCTTTCATTTTTTTCTGTCAGGGAAAGATCGAGCGCCTGCAGCAGCAGTTTCCTCCCAAAGGGGCTTGCATCGATGGCGGTTTTGGGGAAGGAAGAAGAAGCTTCTGGGCAGGAACCGTCAGCAAACAGGCAAGCGCGATGGGGAAAGCGGCCCTAGCCAGTGAATGCAACCCGGATTATGGAGGAAAGAGGGATGGGGTGGGGTGAGGGGGCGGCAGGGAAAGGGCAAGGGCAATGCGTGTGGGGACGTCCCTACGGAGGGCACATCAGCACACAGCGCCCTGACAGCGCTAAAAGATGGGCGGTATTGGAGCTCTGCTGACAGCAGCTACAGCGCAATGCGGTTGTTTTTACACTTGCTTCTCCGCGGTGCTAAACTAGAGGATTACGGAGTACGGAGTAGGGCGTAGGCCGTATGGCGGAGAAACAGGAGAAAGTATGCCATGCACTGCGAGTCACACAACGGGCGTGCTTGGAAATTTTTCATGTGACAGTAGGCATCCGACGAAATGCTTATTTGTTATTTGTGCGTTTTGGGGGAGCGGAGTCTGTTACGTGCTGCTGCTGCGCTTCAGCACCCAGCACAGGGTACAGGCATGTAATGCACATCAACGGAGCCACGTTCTGGTGCGTTTGTCTATCCATTGCATTGTGCTATGTGTCATCTGATCCTGAGCCTTTTACGAGCATCGGACTCATACTTTGTACACGTATATTGGATAAAATTCTGCTTTGCAAAACACTGTTGATCGTCGTTGCATAGAGCCACAGCACGGCTTGACGAGCCTTGATGGGCTGCATCGCCGACGAAGGCAATGCTCTGGAGGACGGCGATCATGTCTCGCAGGTGCTTATACGAGTACTTGTATTGAAAAATCAGCTGCGGACACACGGCATCACATGCTCTGGTGTTTGGCTGTATCGTACGTTGCGACGCTGTGGCTGTCTTGCTGACGTAAGCAGGCCCGACGCATCACCACCCGGGTAAGCTCAAATCGCAAGGTTAAAGAGTCCTACAAGTCGTGCATTTTTTTGTCTATATGAGAACGCCTTGATCCGTCCATCCTTGCACCCATGCCTTTTGTATCATACTCTTAACGAGCTTGTCTGTAATAGCCATCGTGAACAAATAAATAAACGCAAGTGAGATGGCGTGGCCCGTGATGCAGGCATTAAAACTGGTGGAAGCTACTTTTCCTTTTCTGGTGCTGTCTTGTCGGACGGTGCTGAGATCTGCTGCTGCTTGGCCGCCTTCTCCTTGGCCAGGGCCGTCTCGACCTGCCAGATGGCCCGCTCCAGCTCCAGCTCGAGTGACGGTGTTTCCAGCGCATCAGCCACGGCCTTGCTGCCCTCGGGGTGCGTGAGCAGCAGTTTTTCTTCCGCTTCTGTGTCTGTGTCTGTGTCTGTGTCTGTCTTTGTCTCGGTCTCACTGTCGCTCGTCTCGCTCTTGGTCGGCGCCGTCGTGGCATAGATGGCGTCCAGGGCGGGCGACGGCTGGTAGACCAGCTGGTTGTGCTCGAGCAGATGCTGGACGTGCCGGCCGCCGGCCAGGGCGCGCCAGTGCGACCACGCCCGGAACGCCAGGTAGAAGAAGGGGATGTTGGGGACCACGGGCACGAGGCCGAATGGCGCCGAGATGGGCATGCCGACAAAGCACCAGATCAGCCGCTTGCGGTGCAGGGCCTCGCGCTCGGTGCTCAGCCGGCGCAGCACGCCCACCACGTCCTTGTCGGCGATGATGGACGACGGGTAGACGACCTGGACGGCCGCCGGCACGACGGCGGCACTTCTGGTTTCGTTGCCGTCCTGCTTGGCCGCCGCTGCCGCCGCCGCCTCCGCCCGCACCCGGCTGGACAGCGGCGGCACCGACTTCAGCCCCCACTCCTCAAAGGCAATGCGCCGCAGTCCTGCATTGCCCGACGACACGACGCGGTGCTGCCAGCTGCCGGGCGGCTTGTGCTCCCACTCGGTCCACATCTTGGCCGCGCGCGCCGTCGCCTTGTCCATCATGTTCGCCGAGGCCGTCGCATGCCGGCCGGTGGGCTCCAGCCGCTCGCAGTACAGCAGCGTCCGCCGCGAGGACACGGGGAGCAAGAAGAGACGCATTGTGGTTGTGTGGGGGGGAAGGATGTACTCGTCGTCGTCGTCGTCTCTTGGCGCCGCCAGGCTTGAGCTCGGTCGTTGCTGTCGTGGGAATTGCTGGGGCGATCCGGCGGGATTGTGGCGGCGTATCGTGCTGTACGGAGTCGCTGCTCGAGAAATGATCGAGGCAACCAAAAAAGATTCCACAGATTGTCTGCAAAGCAAAGTGGCGGCAACGCTAAAAATGCATCTCGGTCGACGAGCCCGAAGACGAATTTCGCCCGAGCTGTGTCTTTTTTACAGACGGTCCGCACTTGAGCAAAGCTAGCCAAACCCAATCGCGTCGCTGCTTTCTGCCATGACGTGTTGGCATGTGGATGTTTTGGTTTTGGGGTTTTGTTATTTTTTTGGGAGCTTCATTGTTTCCTGTACTCGTATGTGATTTCCTTTATTCTTGTATTATTATTATTTTCTGTTCTCTTTAGTTTTTTCTCTTGAATTGATTTCAATTGTTTTTCACCCTTTTTCTTTCATTCTTTTTCAGCGTTATTTTATCTTGGTTCATCTGTTGAATATATTCTTATCATTCCCCTCTAAGACTAAAGGCGCTACTTTATCTGTTCATTCTAGCCCAGCTCTCAACCTTATTCGATCTCATAATGCCTTCCATGAGACCGTATGACGACATGTTCGATGACTAATCCACAAACCCCCAATCCAACCCAATTCGTACGATGTACGATATTAGGATACGAACTCTCGCTCGCTCGTACCGTCCCCACACTTGCCTACAGCTACGACACGGCTTAGTCACGGAGAATAGGAGATGTCGAGATAATATTACGAGTAGGCACGCTTTCAGCTGGGGGAATGGAGCCACTGCGGCCTGCTGCTGGGGCTGAGCGTCATTCATCAGCTAGTACTCGTACTCGTAGCGCGCCTTCCCGTCCACTCTAGCAACCACGGAGGCGCATCACGACAGCATTCTTGGCCATTCGTTCTCCTGCATCACCTTTGTTCTTCTCGTCGCTCGTTTGCCTCTTCTTTCGTCTTCTCGCCATTCTCCCTTTGTTTTTGTTTGTTTTATTTACTCTCTCTCACCTCTTCTACCACTCCTTTGCGCAGATCTCAGGCCTATCGTCGCGCTGCCTTTGTATCGTGTTCGTTTATATTTTGTTTTTATTTTAATATACATTATTTATTGTATAATTTCGCCCTCGCAGAAACTCGGCTCGTCCGGGCGCCTGCATCTGCTGCCGGCCAACCAACCCCAACCCGTCCTACGCGAGGGGCGAACTCCTCTCGACCTTTGACTTTTGAAACATTTTTTTTTCTTTGCACCTTGTCTCTGTCTCTGCTGTTTCGCTCGCGCACAATCTGCAGTTGCACACGTCTTGCTCGTCCTGCAGAGTCCCGTCGGTCGTCCACCCCCCCGTGATCTGCCGTGCTCGCTTCGATGGCTCCTGGAAGCGTCAGGACGATTCCACGTGAGTGCGCTTTTCGGTACACGATAACATGAATGTCTGCTAACCTACCGACCCCAGCATGGGTTATCCAGCGACCACCACAGGCGGTGCCTCCGCAGCACAACCACGCGCCATCCGACACCCGACACGCCCGCGGCAAGTCGGACAGCTCGCGCGACGACCGGCCCTACGACGACAGCGGCGGCGGCAGCGGCGGCGGCGGCAATGACGACAATGACGGCGACACGTACAATGGAAGCAACCATACCAGCAGCAAGACGGCCAACACGGGCAACACGGGCCGCGCGCGACATAACACCAACACCACCACCACCGGGAGCACCATGCGCGACACGACCGACACGGACGGCCTGGCCACGGCTGCCGACGGCGTCAAGGAGCCCTCGGCCCCCATCATCCAGAAAGACGAGAGCGCGGGCAGCGGCATACGCCACCGGCTGTCCCATCTGTTCCTGCGCAAAGAAGGCCGGCGCTGGGACCATCTGCGGTCGGCCGAGCCTGTCATTGTGCCTCAGTACCATGTGGTGACGCGCCCGGTTGTGGATGGTCGGGGGGAGGAGGACGAGGATTCGTACTTTCCCGACATCCGGGTGTCGTCGCCGCCGGCGGGGCGGCAGCAGCACAATGGTGGCGATGCCCGGCCCAGTGAAGGCGCGCCGTTTGCCAGCGGCAGCGGCAGCGGCAGCGGCAGCGGTAACGATAACAGCAACAGCAACGCACACCCACACCCAAATACCCAAACACCCCATGCACGACGCAAGCCGCTGTCGCCGACCAGCCCGTCCGACCAGGAACGCCATCCGTGGTGGTACAACCCCGAGACGCAGTGGCGCGGCTTCATCGAGTCGTCGCGCTACCCGCACATCCCCAACGAAAAGTCCGAGATTGTCAACGACGAGGAGATGGCGCGGCTCAACCCGGACTTTGGCTACAACGCGGTGCTGCGGCCCAAGGTGGGCGGCAGCGGCAACGGCGGCCGCCACGGCGGCCACGGCGGCGGCGGCCTCAGCCTGTTCCACCTGGGACGCACCCACGGCCCCGCGTACGACAAGGACGAGGTCTTTTACAAGCGCATCTGGCACCTGCTGCTGCACCACCCGCTGGGCCCGCTGGCGTGCCGCCTGACCGTGCTGATGACGTCCATTGTGGCGCTCGTGCTGGCGGCCACCATCTACCGGCGCGAGCGGCTGAGCTCGCTGGACGCGCTGGGCCAGGACAGCGTGTGGCTGGCGGACCGGCACCAGGAGCGCACGCAGGTGATTGTGGCCATTGTCGTGGACGTCGTGGCCATCCCCTACATTGGCTACATCACGGTGGACGACTACACGGGCAAGCCGCTGGGCCTGCGGCGGCCGCAGGAGCGCATCCGGCTGCTGCTGACGGACCTGTTCTTTATCATCTTCAAGTCGGCCAGCACGGCGCTGGGCTTCGAGGCCATGATCTTCTTTACCACGGAGGACAGCGAGGGCCTGCTGCGGGCGCTGGGCGCGTTTGAGCTGATTGGCCTGATTGCGTGGGTGATGACGCTCACCATTAATATCTTTCGCGAGATTGAGCGGCTGGTGGGCAAGTAATGGGAGAGAGAGAGAAAGAAAGAAGAAAGAAGAAAGAAGAAGAAAGACTGGCATACGGCGTTTACCAGGTGCGAATGCATCTACAACACATGGTTTTTGGCTTCATCTACTGCACAATACCCTCACATCGAATTATTTCGTACTACTACTCGAATTTACTTTGTTCTCACATTCACATTCACATTCACATTCACATTCACCCCTGTAATGAAGCAACAAAACATACTCCTATTTTTTTTTCCCGTCCCTTCCACCGCGTTTCCTTGATATGATTCTCGAACCAGGGCATCATAGATGAGGTGTCCCCAAAGCACAAGGGCAGCACGGCGACACAACATGGTGAAGTTGGAACTCTAAATATACCAAAACAAACAACCCAAGTCCCCAGCCGTGCACAACAATTGAATAAAATAAAATAAAATAAAAGAATGAAGCAGAAGAAAAACATGACAGCTCTGGTGTATAATACAAAAAAGCAAAAATAAAAGAAAATAAAAAGAAAATAAGGAAGAGGTATGCATGGTGAGGCCACAACGGGTCGACAAGGACAGAGACAAATCCGTCGAGGGCTCCCCGTTGAAGGAGACACCTGCATATCGTACTTTTATGAGGAATAAGAAAGGAGGTCGTAATCAGACATCAGACATGTGGGATAGACGTGAGGAGGAAATCCGATCGGCTGGCAGCGGAAGCCACTAGTTCGCATACTATGAGGCCGGGGCCGATGCCTCGGCGCTCTCGGCCGTGTCCATCGCCGTATCCGTCGTCGTCGTCGTCGTCGCCGTCGTCGTCTCGTTGGCCTCTACGGCTGCAGTCGCTGCCGCGGCGGCCTCGAGCATGGCGATGTCCTTGGCGACACTGGCATCGTGTGCAGCCTCGTCAGCAGGAGCCTCGGAGGCGGGAGCCTCGGCAGGGTCGGCGACAGCACCAGCAGCAGAAGCAGCAGCAGAAGCGGCGGCGGCGGCGGCAGTAGCGTCATCAACGGGCGCAGGCGCGGGAGCAGCCTCAGCCGGTGCAGCCTCAGCCGGCGCTTCCGCGGGGGCAGCGGCGTCTGGGGCAGTGGCTTCTGGAGCAGAGCCGACTTCCGGCACGGTGGTGGTGGTGGTGGCGGTGGTGGCGGCGGCATCCACAGCGGGAGGGGCAGCAGCAGGAGCAGGAGCAGCAGAAGCAGAAGGCGACTCCAGGCGTGGCTTCTTGGCGCGGCCGCCCTCGTATGCACTCAGCGCGTCCTTGGTGTCCTTGAGCTCCTGCTCCAGCTCGTCCAGCCGCCGCTTGAGCATGTTCTCGCGCCGGTGGCTCTCGTCGAGTTGTGTGCGCAGCTGTGTCTCCGACTGCGTCAGCAGCTCGACCTGCGACCGCAGGTGCGCCTCGTTCTCGCTGCCCTGGCCGTCGCCGGGGCCGTTGCCGGGCGGCGCGGTGCCGTAAACGGGCTCGTAGTGGCCGAGACGGCGCTGGATAAAGTCGTTGATGACCTCGAGCTCGGCCACGCGCGTCTTGAGGCTGGAGTTGGTCGCCGCCAGCTGTTCCTGCGACTGCGGCACGTCGCCGTTGGGCGAGTGGTGGCCGCCGGCGCCCGACGCGTCGCCGCTGCCAAAGGCCTGCAGGTGCTGGCCCTGGTACTGGCTGTCGTCGAGCAGCGGGTAGGCCGCGGCGTTGTACATGCCCTGCGCGCCGGCGCCGGCGGCCAGGGACAGGTCGCTGTCGAGGTGGTGGCCGTTGTTGGCGCCTTTGTGGGAGGGGCGTCGCGACGAGAGCGCGGCCGTGGCGGCATAGGCGTGGCTCTGGAGATCGACGACGCCGTTGGGATCGCCGGCAACGGCGGCGGCGGCGGCGGCAGCGGCGGCAGCAGCAGCAGCAGCGTTGTTGTTCTATACAACAAGAAAAAAGAGAGATTAGCGCGCGCGCCGATAAGGGGGGTGGTGATGGTGGTGGCGGCGGTGGTGGTTATCAAGAGGCGCGAGATCGCTATCAGCTGGCGCAAATGGCCACTGATACGAGTCGATGCGCCTCCATGACGGACAGGGGAAAAAGGCAAAAGAAAAAAAAAGACACAAGGAAAAAGAACGGACAAGATAGCCTACCTTCTTCTTCATCGCCATGTCCGGGCGCATAGACGTCTTTACGCGATTACGGCTTTTAATCACGTCCGTCTTGAGCGAGATGGGCCGTGGCCGGCCGTGCAGCTTGAGGAAAAGCCCGCAGGCATTGCAGAGGACCGAGCCCATTTCGTCGCGTCGCCAGAGCGGCGTGGTCGAGGTCGAGCAGTTTTGACATATTGGCAGCGTCGTTTCGCGGTCGTGGTTGGCCATGGTCGCCATTGTAGAGAGGTGTCGTGGTGTCGTGAGGGTGTCGTGAGAGAGCGGTCGAGCGCGATCGAGCGAGAAGCGGAAATTCAGGATAAGACGAGGTACACGAGATACCAAAAAAAAGAAAGATAATGGAATAGAAAAAGGCAGAGCCTGGGGGAATCAGAGAGAAATCCGCAAAAGCGAAAACGGAGAAAATTCAAAGAAAATTCAGCGACCAGACTCGACGTCGCAAGAAAGGGATTTGGTCGGGATGTCGTGCTGTCGTGTCGGTTGTTGTGATCTCGATGTCGTGTCAATGGGCATGTGCGAAAAGGATAAGAGGCATGCGCAGGGAAGGGGGGGGGGTTAGTTGGGCAGTGGTGGATGAATGATAAGAAAGAGCCAGGAAATTCCTTTATCGGCTGAGGCGATATGAGATTACACAATGTGGATTTTGCTGGTTTTTATTCGGGGGTAGGGGAGAAGTGGGCCCGGTGTGGGTGGGCAATGATAAGAAACGAGCGGTTATCTGGAAGCTGGTGCGACGGGAAAGGATCTACAACGGTACATAGTCCGATAGCAGCCATGCATATTACTAATCGCAATGGGCAGGTCCCCTGTACTGCAGCACCAAGAGGAGAAAGCGGCACTGGCGTGCGCTAGTGATTAGCGGAAGACTGTGCTAGCAGATTACGGTATTTGGCAGCACGGCTGGGATGAGTAGACGTGTTCAAGCGCTAGATCGCCGATAAGGGGGATAATAACGAGATAAAAGAAGAGGAGATGAATACTGCAGATAATGGATGAATAGATGAATAGATGAATAGATGAGAGGAAAAGGTGGAAGAAGAGAGAAAAGAAAAAGGGAAAGATGGAAAGAATAAAAGGAAGAAAAGAAATAGAAGAGGAAAGATAAAAGAAAGCTAAATTGGGATGGGAGAAAACAAGAGAAAAAGAAGAGAAAAAGAAGAGGAAAAGAGAGAAAAGGCAAACGAACTTTCTGCATGGGCCATGAGACATGAGACATATGCACACGTAGCGATTGCATAAACACTGCAGGCAGCAAGTACGAGGTGGCTGGCGTTACGTGATTCCGCGTGGGACAACAGATCGGAATCGATGGGATGGCTGTCACGAGGCAGTAGTCCTTGCCGTGTCTCGCTGAGAAGGGAAGGAAGCAGTGGCACGCGTACGAGTACGGAGTACGTGCTGACAACGCCCACCGCTTTTGCTGTCGGGCTTTGCTCGGCGGGGGATGAATGTCGCGAACAGCGCGGAAGGAACGACCTGCATGGCGCCCGATAAGAAGCCACGTTCTACGTGGAAAAAAGACCGAAAAGGCCTCCAAATGCGTCGGCTTGTCGATTACGATAACCTAAAATGGACATTTTTATCGATAAAGACTTTGACGCCGAGATGCCGGCTGATGAGCCAGAATTTTCATACAGTGTGGAGGGGAGAGATATTGTGGGTTGCACTGTTTGTGCACTGTTCTGTAGCTGCTTTCTCTGATTGGCCAATACTCGCCATCCCAAGACAGACAAGCGTGACTGCTTACTCATCCAGGCTCCTCTTTTTCTTTATCTTATCGCATTTTTATCGGATTTTTTTTAGTTGCAGCGACTTTTCTGCCTACTTCTTTTACTTCCACCTCACGAGCCTCTGCAGCCACCCATTCCACCAACCACGACGACACAACACCAGCCCAACGGCAGACATATTGTGCATTTATCGAGTAATCTACACTTAATCTCGACTACGTTACCTTATATTACCGACAACCCCCCCTTCCACCCACCATGCCGTCTCACGACAAGGACAAGCCGTGGGATACCGAGGACATCGACAAGTGGAACGTCGAGGCCTTCAAGCCCGATGACAATGTCGGCGGCAGTTTTCTCGAAGAGTCGTCATTTGCCGTGCTGTTCCCCAAGTACCGCGAAGTGTACCTGCGCGAGGCGTGGCCCGGCATCACGCGCGCGCTGCAAAAGTACGGCATCGCCTGCGAGCTCGACTTGGTGACGGGCACGATGACGGTCAAGACGACGCGCCGCACGTACGACCCCGCGGCAATCCTCAACGCGCGCGACCTGATCCGGCTGCTGTCGCGGTCGGTGCCCGCGCCGCAGGCCCTGCGCATCCTCGAGGACGGCGTGGCGGCCGACATTATCAAGATCCGCAACCTGACGCGCAACAAGGAGCGGTTTGTCAAGCGGCGGCAGCGCATCCTGGGCCCCAACGGGTCGACGCTCAAGGCGCTGGAGATTCTGACGGAGACGTACATTCTGGTGCAGGGCGGCACGGTGGCGGTCATGGGGCCGTACAAGGGCCTTAAAGAAGTGCGGCGCGTGGTCGAGGACTGCATGAACAACATCCACCCCATCTACATGATCAAGGAGCTCATGATCAAGCGCGAGCTGGCCAAGGACCCGCAGCTGGCCAACGAGAGCTGGGACCGGTTCCTGCCCAACTTTAAGAAGCGCGTGCTGAGCAAGCGGCGCGTGCCGCACCACGTCACGGACAAGGCCAAGAAGACGTACACGGCGTTCCCGCCGGCGCCCGAGAAGAGCAAGGTCGACCTGCAGATCGAGTCGGGCGAGTACTTTCTCAGCAAGGCGGCCAAGAAGCGCGCCGTCGAGACGGAGCGCCAGGAGCAGGCGCGCGAGCGCAAGGAGGAGAAGAAGCGCGAGCGCGAGCAGGACTTTGTGCCGCCCGAGGAGGCCGGCGATGCCAACAAGCGGAAAAAGAAGAAGCGGAGGACCGAGGAGGAGGCATGAGTTGTGTCTGTCTTGTCTGTCTTGTCTCGTGTCTTGTCTTGTCTTGTTTTGGTCATCAGCATGGTCGGGAAGCCGGTGTTTCTTTTCTGTGTTTCTCATCTCGTTTTTTTCAAAGCACTATTTTTTTTTTGTACCGGTTACTCATGTTCTTGTCAGGCGTTTTGAACAAAAGTTATCTCTTATTTATTAAACATCTACTTCATTCATATTCATATTAGCTGCCTACAACTTAGCCGGCGAGTCGCCGCCCGCCTCCGACGGCTCCGGGTCAAACGACAGCACCAGCTTGCCAAACTGCCGGCCGGCCTTGATGTCGTCAAACAGCGTCTCAATGGCCGGCAGGTTCGCCTCGGCCAGCCCGCCGTAGACGACGCGGCTCACCACGGGCGTGATCTGCTTGTCGCGCACAAAGGCCACCATGGCCCGGAACTCGTCGCGCGAGCCCATGGTCGAGCCCCGGAGCTCGACGTTGCGCAGCACCGCCGACATCAGCCAGTCCATCTTGGGCGCCACCGTCATGCCGTACGACGAGATCACGCCGCCCGTGCGCAGCAGCCGGCAGCCGCGCTTCACAATGTCGCCGCCCGCGCCGTCGATGATGGCGTCAAAGTACGGCCGTTCGCGGGGCAGCTGCGCCAGAAGCTGCTTGTCCCAGTCGGCATCGCGGTACGACGCGCCGCCCGCCGCGCCCAGCTCCGTCGCTGCCCGCCGCAGCTTGGCCGGGTCGCCCGACGTCACGTACACGCGGCACCCGTGCGCCACCGCCAGCTGCGTCGCGGCAATGGCCACGCCGCCACCGATGCCCGTCACGAGCACATTTCTTGTTGCCACCGCCGCCGCCGCCGCCGCCGCCCTGGTCACGTCCGTCTTGGTGACGAGCGCGCGCCACGCCGTCAGGCCGACCAGGGGAAACGCGGCGGCCTCGGCCGGCGACAGGTGCGGCGGCGCCAGCTCGAGGTCGTCCTCGGGCACGACCTGGTACTCGGCCGCCGTGCCGGCCGTCACAGCGGCGGCGCCGCCAATGACCGAGAAGGTCGCGTGGTCCTCCGGGCCGGCGGGGTCGCTGATCCAGTTGCGGCACGGCACCAGCACGACGCCGGCGCCGACCCGGGCCACGTCGCTGCGCTTGCAGCCGGCGCCGACCGCTTCGACAATGCCGTAGCCGTCGGCCAGCAGCGGGTTCTCAAAGGAGATGCCGGGGTACAGGTTCTGGCGGATGAACAGGTCCCGGTGGTTGAGGGCGGCGGCCCGGATGCGCACGAGCAGCTCGCCCGGTCCGGGGGTCGGCTTGGGGGTCTCGGTCAGGCGCAGGCTGATTTGTCAGTACTGGCTCGGGGCTCAGGGCGAAGGACTCAAGACATACGGAAAGTACACCTGACCGGGTTTGCCCTCGGTCTTCTCCACTCTGAGAAAGACAGGCATTCTGTTGGCCGGGCGGGTCGATGAGCTAAAGGGGAAGGGGCGATGGGGATGGGAGAGGGTTGCTGTGCAAACGGGTGGCCGTGGAAATTGATACAAGTGCCTGGAACGCGGAGTGCGCATTTTCGTCCTCCGTCTCCGTCGCGCTGTCAACACCGGCGCACTACGCTCCGTTCCTTCCCCCGCACGCCTGAGTATGGGGTAAAGACCTCGGCATTATCATGACGCATTAGTCAGCGATGGTGATTCGCGTATCAGATCGCCGTCTTCCTTGCGATTAGGTTGTATTCGTTTAGACGGGAATAGCAATGCGGTCGATGGCGTGCGTGCGTGGGATAAACAGTGTGAATGTGAATGTGAATGTGAATGAGATATCATGGTCCTCGCTATCAAAAGGCCTCCTTTTTCTTTTTCTTTTTCTTTTTGATGTCGATGTCGATACCAATCTTGATTTCTCTTGCTGTTTCTCGCTTCGTTTCATATGTTTTCTTTTTCGGTGGCCTTGCAGTTGGTTATCAGTCTGTTTACTCCGTATGCCAACTGAACGTACTCGTACGATACGCCGTACTCGTAATCTCGCAAATTGCAAGTCCGAGCTGAATGCCGACGTCGTAACTTGATACTCGACACGATCCGAGTCATGGAATATCTGCATTCTTGTTTTGATATTCTCCATGGCTTCTGAATATCTCCAGCCGTAAGCCAATCACCCAGTATGCCCCCCAACACACCTCCTTTTCTGTTATCGCAACGTCGTATCCCCCAGCTGCTTATTCCCAACCACATCCGGCGGCCAACATGTCTCACCGTTCCTGTACCAGGGATGCGGGTTACGACCTGCTCCATCCGGCAAGCTTTTCTGCAGTTGGCCTCCCATCCTTTGCTTCTACTGGTGGGTTTCGTTCATTAACCACCAAACACCAAGGACCAAGGGTCAGCCGTACTTCCTCCTCTCCCCCCCCCCCCTTCTTCCCCCCCCCTTCGCCGTGCAGTTCCACTCCGAAGGTGGTCGCCGAACTGCAGGGTCCCGGGCCTCGCATGGGCTTCTTCGGGGATCTTCCTTTTCCCATTTCTTTTTTCCCCGCCTTCTAATCGTATTCTATTGTCCGAGACTCTGGGAGGTGCCCGAAGGTCTGCGGCGTCCCAGTGGAGCCACGTTTCTCGGTGTGCACCCGATGTCTGGCATATTGTGTTGCTATTAATACCACTCCACATAAGGTATGGTCACGTGCCCAGCGGGTCGGCCGGCAGCCTCACATCAACAAAAGCACAGCTCGGCTCGGCAGCAGTTTGACAAGAAACACCATCGCCGTCACGAGCACGAGGTTGCCAGCTCAAGAACTGATCATTTTATTCTTCATTCATTTATTTATTTATTTATTTATTTTTCATGTGGTGGCCAAGGAATAAGCTCGCCTTGGCTGCTCGTGACGACTCATGACCAGTTTAACTGGCCTAGCTTCATCCTCCATGTCTGTCACGGATGCACACCAGTTTAAAGGTTGTTGCAACAGCAAAACAGCAAAAATATTGTTCATTCATTCCGTTGATGGCGTTTTTTTCTCTTCTACCGGTCCAAGTACTCGGGCTAACGCTTCCCAGTAAAGTGACGGGCCACTAAATCCGGCCCCTAGTACATATGAAGCAGTAGTAGAGTGTTGGTAGTAGGGGTTAATTCCTTGGTCCCCGAAACGACCACTATTCCGGTACTGCGTATCAATTTTTGCTTTTTTGCTTTTTCCTTTTTTTCTTCTTTTTTTTTGCATTTAGCTACTTGCTTTTTTTGCTGTTGTTTTCTGACATTATTCATAATGCCCGAGCTGTACGGATACGGAGTAGAACAAAAAGAAAAGCTGCCACAGCCGTGCTTTCTCACTTTGGTGTGAACTAGCACTTGCTTCCTCTTCTCTCTCTCTTCCATATTCTGTAGTCCACAGACATCGTCGTCGTCCTCGTCTACAAACACCCCTCCTATCTGCCAACATGTCCGAAGTCGTTGCTTCTGGTGCCGTCTTCGGCGCGGCCCTCGTGGCCTCGGGCGTCTACCAGCCGTCCGTCATGCTGTCCCAGCTCAAGTGGGACAACTACCACATGCTCCAGGCGTTCCTGACGGCCACTGCGGCCAGCTCCATCGTCACCGCCGCCGCCCAGAAGCGCGGCTATGCCTCGTTTGCACCCCGCCAGTACGCCGACCGCGGCTGGTTCGCGCCCTACGACGGCAACGTCATCGGCGGCCTCGCCCTGGGCGCCGGCATGGCCCTCTGCGGCGCGTGCCCGGGCACCGTGCTGGTCCAGACCGCGCTCGGCATGCGCTCGGGGTTCTATGCCCTGGGCGGCGGCTTTGTCGGCGGCACCGTCTGGGCGGCTCTGCTGCGGCCCAGCATTGCGAAGAAGAAGAAAGAAAAGACGGCCGCCGCCAAAGCAGCAAATGCAAATGCAAATGCGGCCAACCTGCCGCTGCCGACCAGCCTCCAGTCCCTGCTCGGCCTGTCCAACGACGCCATCCTCGTTGCCGTCGAGCTGACGCTGGCGACGATTGTCGGCGCATCTGTGGTCGTCTTTGGCACCGGCCCCGACGCCAAGATCTCGCCCGTCCTGGGCGGCCTCGCCATTGGCGTCGCGCAGCTCTTCTCCGTCGCGACACGCAAGACGCTGCTGGGCGTGTCGACGCTCTACGAAGACGTGGGCGACTGGCTGCTGTACCCGTCCTCAGAGGACTCAAGCAAGACGACGCCGGCCGTCAACTCCATCATCTTCTCAGTGGGCATCGTGGCCGGCGCCAAGGCCCTGACGCTCGCCTTGCCGTTTCTCGGCCTGTCGCCGGCGGCGCTGGCAGCGGCGGCCGCGTCCATCTCGCCGGCCCAGGCCACGCTGGGCGGCTTCCTCATGGCCGTGGGCTCGCGCATTGCGGGCGGGTGCACGTCGGGCCACGGCATCAGCGGCATCGCGCTCTTCTCGCTGTCGAGCTACATCACGATGGGCACGGCGTTTCTGGGCGGTGGCATTGTGGCCTACTTTCTGTAGCACCAAGAGCTGCAGCGTCTCATGATCTTTTTTATTTTTTTATTTTCCAAATTCGTTCTAATGACTGCACGGCGTTCATGGCTTTCTTTTTCTTTTCTTTCTTTTTTTTTTCTTTTTCTAATCCTCTTCTGCCTTATCTCTCCAATGTAGCGCTAGATTTTTTTCCTGTTTTCACGCTCTCGCGGGCTTATGACTGTCTTTTTTATCTTCTTTTATTTCTAAGTAATAAGAAAAAAAAAACCTAATCTATTGTTTCACAATGCCGCCATCTTCCAGCCCCAATGCAAGCCATATGTACGTGCGACCTACGTCGTACTCCCTACCTATCTACTCCAGAGGCAAGCTCTCCAGGGGCTCGCTCTGTCCAGCAGCACCCGCCTGGCTCTGCTGCCGCCGCCGCCGCCGCCGCGCCGTCACCTCAATCTCAATCAGCATCTCCTCCTTCATCAGCCCCGCCTGGATCATGGTCGCCGCAGGCATGGCCCCCTGGGGCCCGCCGAGCCACTTTTGCAGCACCGGCCACGTCGCGGGGAAATCGCGGCGGTCGGGCAGGATGTAGCGCACGCGCACCACGTCGGCCACCGTGGGCGGCTCGTACAGCGGGTGGTCCTGGACGTTGGCGAGGGCGGCTGCCACGTTCTTCAGACACTGGTCCGCCTGGTCGGCGACGCCAGCTCTGAGCTCGCCGGTGGCATAGTCGTATCTGCGTGGTTAGTTAGTTGCTGGCGTCTGAGACAAACGAGAGATAAAAGATAACAAAACGTACCCCGTGCATCCAGAGACAAAGATCCAGTCGCCCGAGACGACGGCGCGGGAGTAGCCAATCAAGGCTTCAAACTCGGATCCCGAGCTCACCAGCTCTTTGTGTGGTGTGCTGTTGGACATCTTGACGACGAGTGGGTGATTGAGAAAAAGCAGAAAGACTCAAGAAAAAAGCTGTACAAAGTCGGGGAGTATGCCAGGATGGTTGACTGCAGTGAAAATGTACTCATAGAATAGAACGCGGATGACTCTTTTATTTACAGACGCTTTTTATAGTGCTCGGTCATACCTTATCCGAGATCGGTAGCGGTTAAGGTAAGGTTACACAGACCAAGATGGGATGAAAGTAGCGTGCGTAGACTGGTGACTCATCCATCGAAATTCGGATTTCGAGTCAAGAGATTGAATATAATATGTATATCTACCAAAATATGTAGACAAAATAGGAAATATATATATATATATATATATATATAATGTAGTCAAAATAAACCCGCACCATGCGCCCCGGATGCTCTCGCCGGCATCGGACAATATCACGGATATCGCCGGCCCATGAGAAGTTCGTAATACGCCTTCTGGTCCAGGTCGCTGCCGAGCAATGGGTCCGTGTCGACGTCGCCGTCGAGGATGTCTGGGTTGTAGCTCATGGCCACAAAGTCGTTGAGGGTTTCCTCGGGCGCAAAGCCTAGGGACCCTAGTGCCTGGGAAAAGTTGTTGGATCTGGGGGCGCGTTAGTCAGTTCACAGCACAAGGCACCACCGAACGAAGAATAGACCAGGGAGAGACGTACGGTTGTGCTGCTGCCCTGGCGAGGATGTCCGACAAGGAGACCGTCGACCCGCCAAGGCCGGCTATGCCGCCGCCGCCGCTGCCGAGCGTATGCAGTGACGAGGCGTCCTGGGGATTGGCGTGCAGTAGAGATTCGAGTTTTGGGTCGTAGGGGAGGGAAGATAAGGGGGCTTGGGGCAGTGGTGGAAAGAGATAGGGCGTCGATCCAGCTGCATGTGCTGGCGACTGGGACGGCGGCGGTGGCAGTGGTGGCTGCGACGTCGTCCCGGGCGGCATGCCAAAGGACATTTGCATTGGATGGAGGCCGAGATCTGTCCCGCCGCCACCCGTCGTCCCGGACGCCATCGGTCTGCCCCCCGACGACGACGACGACGGCACGACTGGTGAGATGGAATGAGAGGGGGACTGGTGCGGCGGCTGCGGTATAGCTACTGGGTGTTGGGGTAGCCTTGGCGGGTGTGTTGGCTGTGCGGGATGTGTCTGCTGTGTCTGTGCCTGCTGTGCCTGCTGTGTCTGTGCCTGCTGTGCCGACTGTGGTGGCGCTGCCCTGTCTACTGGTCTGTCGGCCAGGGCCGCGTCGCTGCGAGGCTGGGAGGAGGCGACGGCGTCTGGGTCTGGGTCTGGCTCCTCGCACGGGGGGGAATTGTCGTCGCCGAAAAAGGTCTTGAAGACGCTGCTCTGCTGCCAGGTCTGGATGTAAAACTCCTGCTGCTGGGGGTCCTTGATGGCGCGGATCAGCCGCTTGCCATCCTCCTTTTTGAAGTAGCCCTCAATGACGGGCGCCAGCGAGGGCACCAGGTGCAGCACGGCGCCCCATGCGGCGGCACTCTCGCGCATGGAGTAGAGGGCGCTGCGGTAGCCCTGTGCCGGGCCGCGCTTCTTCTGGGGGCGCAGGTAGAGGCAGTTTTTGCCGTGGCGTTCGCAATAGCCACATCGTGGTTTTGCGTTCTGGGTGGTTAGTATTGCAGACTGGCAAAACGGGAGAGTCTCATTGACAGGGCAGGGCATCAACAGAGCCATACTTACATCACATGGCTGATGGTTGATATGGCAGTAGTCGCATCTGTACGGGAATGTGTGTCAGAAAGAAAGAAAAACTCGCGCCTGAGATAATAGATACAGCAGGCTTACGCTCGTGAACTCTTCTTCCGCTTGCGGGGATTCGCCGAGGAATCCAAGGTCGTCTCGCTGGCGACGGCGGGGTCGTCCAGGCCCGGCGACTCTTCGTGCAGGCTCATCGGATCGGCTGCAGGCATGATCCAGCCGTGCCGGAAGGATAGGAAGGATGAGAAGGATGAGAGGTGTGTGAACTGGCCGTCCAGATGTCTGCAGCGGCATGCACCGCGCCCCGTCCCCAACGTCGGCTATCCGCGACCTGCACGGTGTCCAGCGCGTTGTGACTGTCCTCCTCCTTTGATGCGATATGAGATGATGAGATGCGAAAATGTCAAGATCTGAATATGCTATGATCTGGTGATGAGAAATTGAAGATGCGAAGATCCAAAAAGATGCTGAGAGACAGAGAGACGACGATGAAACCGGATGAGATGAGGATGAGAGATGAGATGAAATGCGGAGAAGATTGCGCCGCCGCCCGATGGTACTCGTAGTGCGCTTTCACAAGTAAAGAGCCGTTGGTGGCATTGTCGTCGAGATGTCGTCGATATGTCGTCTTCTACTGCGCGTCACGATGCAGCTCAGCTCTCATACAGTGTGCAATGGCGTACTACTGCGTACTGGCGTGCGGCGTACGAGTACAGTAAAGGCAGGAGGTCGGCTTTGCCCTTGCTCGCTTTGCTCGGTGTCGCGCCCGTCCGCCCTGGCCCGCTCCCCCCCCCCCAAAAGCCCCCGTCTTCATGGCCCAAGACCCGGGTCCACCTTGCATAACCTTGGGCGCCGTTGATTGGCCAGTGCTAAGCTTGCAGGAGGACCCCCAATTGAGAATTAGCGCAGTACGCCATTTGCCCATTTTCGCGTTATCCCCGTCCCACACCCCGCCCCAATGCTTCAGTCCTTCCCCCGCGCGTACCCAAAAGGCACGTTTTTGCGCTGTGTACTCCGTAGACAGGTTGCTCCTTCCCGTTGTTCTAGCCTGTTGAGGGTATTTGTTAAGCCGGTGCTTCCTTTCCAGCGTCCAATGCAGCTTGTGGGCCCGCTGGCTGAGTCGCACCTGCCGAGGACGTCAAGCCGGCCCAGTCGCACCTGCCGGCAGTACGACTACGAGTAACTCGCTCTCTACTTTTTTTTTGGTGCCAGAGGACTATTACTCCGTACCCCATATATATTGATATTTATATGCTCCTTCCCGTGTGCGAGTACCCCGTACATACGAGCGTTCAAGATCACCAGCTGTTGTGTGCGTTGTGTCGCACCTTCCATTGCCGTCCCAGTCTCGATCTATATCCCAAGAGGGCAGCCGCGACGCCACTGCAGGCACATGTGATCTCGCCATCCTCTCTCCTTCCTCTACCTTCTCCCTACCTTCTCTCTACCTTCTCTTTACCTTCTCTTTACCTTCTCTCTTCATCTCCCAACCCTTCTCCATCATATATTCACCTTTCCTTTGAGCTGCCATATTGTACGGGGTTCAGGCACCAATTGCTCGTCTTGGAACAAGGTTCTCACTACATTTACTCTCCAGTCAGCCAATTTTCATAAATCAGCATCGAGATCCAGAGACGACAAACCGCCTGGGTTACGGCTTTGCCCCCCCATGGCAACTATTCCGGCGGAAGTGCCCATCACGGTGCCGCCGGCCAACCGACGCATTTTTGAGGCGGATGCGTCGATTGTGCTGGTGGGCTGCCGTGGTGCGGGCAAGCGCACGCTGGGCTTCATCGGGGCGATGCACATGCGGCGGCGGCTGGTGACGGACGACCACTACTTTGAGCAGGTGGTAGGGGTGTCGCGGGCGCAGTTTCTGGCGCGGCACGGCATCGGGGCGTTTGCGCGGCGCAACGCCGAGGTGTTCCGGCAGATGCTGGAGGTCAACCGCACGCGGTGCATCATCGAGTGCGGCATGAGCTCACTGACAGAGGACGCACACAACGTGCTGCGCGTGTACAGCGAGTCGCACCCGGTCATCTACGTGCACCGCGAGCGCGACCACGTGCTGCCGCTGCTGGACGAGGCCGGCGCGGACCAGCTGCTGCTGGCGGACCAGGCCCACCGGCAGTGCTCCAACCTCGAGTACTTTAACCTGCACGACCCGTACAGCGGGCCGCCGTCGTTTTCGAGCAGCATAGCGGCGGCCGAGTCATCAGCCAACGGTGGTGGTGGTGGCAGCAATAGCAGCAGCAGCAGCAATGCCACGTCCACCGCCGGCTCCAGCAGTCCGTGGGACCATGGCCTGCACAACAACAACGGTGGCACCACAGCACACACGCCCAGCAATGCCGGCAGCAGCGGCCTGCCCTCGCCGCAGAGCAGCAGCAGCCACGCAGCCGCGGGCGGGTCGACATCGCGGCTGTTCTACGCCAAGGAAGACTTTACGCGGTTCCTGGACCTGCTGCAGGAGCCGCCGTGGCGCAAGCAGTGGTCCGAGAGTCCGTTTGCGCTCAACGCGCTGCCGCCCGAGTTCCGGGCGTACTCGCACACGCTGCGGCTGCGGCTGTCGGACCTGCTGGACGCGCACATGGTGGACTGGGACGAGCTCGAGGCGGGCGGCGACTGTGTCGAGTTTATCGTGGACCACTGGCCGGACGACATGTTGAACGTGATTGCGCGGCAGATTGCGCTGATCCGGCGGCACCTGATGATGCCGATCATCTACACGGTGGAGGAGAACCCGCGCGAGGAGCGCAGCCGGCCGCAGGAGGAGCGCGACCGCATGGACCGCGAGCTGCTGGAGCTGGGGCTGCGGCTCAACGTCGAGTACCTCAGCCTGGACCTGCAGCGCAGCAACGAGCTGGTGGCGCACGTGCTGGCGCGGCGCGGGCGCACGAGCATCGTGGGCGATTTCCTGTTCCCGGGGCTGACGGTGCCGCAGTGGTCGGCGCACGTACACGTGGCCAACTACGAGCGCGCCCAGCGGCTGGGCTGCAATGTGGTGCGCGTGGTGCGGTTCTGCACGGGCGGCAGCGCGGCCGACGAGCCGCTCAAGTACAAGGCCAAGGTGGCGCAGGTGGTGCCGGAGCCGCGGCCGCCGCTGGTGGCGTACGACTACTCGCTGCTGGGGGCGCGGCTGCCGACGCAGGACAACATCTTCATCCCCGTCAAGCCCGAGGCCGTGCCCAACCGGCGCGACCACATTGCCGTGGTGGCCACGATCAAGGCGTCGACGGCGGCGCTGTTCCACATGGGCCGGTATGACGCGCTGCAGTTCTACACCATCGGCTCGCACATTGCCTACTCCATCACGCCGGCCATCCAGACCATGGCCTTTGAGTTCTGCGGCATGGCGCACACCTTTGCGGCCAGCCAGCAGACCACGCTGGACGGCCTGCGCCGCCTGTTCCTGTCGCCCAGCAGCCCGGGCAACCGCCACTTTGGCGGCGCCACGCTGGCGGCGCCGTTCAAGGTGGCCATCCGGCCGTACCTGCAGCTGGAGAGCCAGCACGCGGCGGCGCTGGGCGCCGTCAATGTGATTTTGCCGCTGCGCGGCGGCAGCGACCAACAACAGACAGGCGCCGCCGGCGTCGTCGAGCACGTCAAGGCCCGCAACCGCGCCGGCACCTGTTCGGCGTTCTACGGCGACAACACGGACTGGAGCTCGATCCACCGGTGCCTGCAGCGCGCCCTGAGCCCGCGCAATGCCGTGAAGCCGTCGCGCACGACAGGGCTGGTGATCGGCGCCGGTGGCATGGCGCGCGCGGCCATCTATGCGCTGATCCGCATGGGCTGCCGGCACATTTTCATCTTCAACCGCACGCCGCAGCACGCGCACGACGTGGCCAAGCACTTTAACGACTGGGCCCAGAGCCAGAGCCACCACGGCGCCGGCGGCGGTGCGAGTAACGGCGCGGCGGCCACCCCCACGCACACGCTGTGCCATGTGCTGTCGTCGCGCACGGACCCGTGGCCGATTGAGTTTCTGCCGCCCACCATGGTGGTGTCGTGCGTGCCGGCCATCAACACGGACGGCAGCGCGGCGGCCGAGTTTGAAATGCCGCGGCAGTGGTTGACGAGTCCGACTGGGGGGGTTGTTGTGGAGGTGAGTTTTTTTTTTTTTTTTTTCCTGGTATCTTTCTTTTTGTGTTTCTTTTTTCTTCTTCTTTTTTATTTATTTATTTTTTTTCTTTATTTTCTTTCTTTCTTTCTTCTCTTTTTTCTTCTTCTTTTTTCCATCTTTTTTTTGTCTTCCTTTTTCTTTTTCTCTCTTTTTCTATTATTCGACATCTTGCCTCAAAACTCCCTACTAACTGACCTCAGCTCGCCTATGAACCACTCATCACGCCCCTCGTCGCACAGATGCAGACCATCCGCGACACTGTGTCGCCCACGTGGGTCGTCGTCGACGGGCTCGAGGTCGTCAGCGAGATGGCCATCGAGTCGTTTGAGCTGATGACGGGCCGCATGGCGCCCAAGCGCAGGATGCGCGAGGTCTGCCGGCAGGCCTGGGCGGCCCAGCAGCACAGCCTGCAGCAGCAGAACCGACGGCGCCGCGAGGAGCTCAGGCGGGCGCTGGGCGCTGGAGGCGGCGGTGCGGGCGGTGCTGGCAGTGCGCTGAGCCCTGCAACAGCCCTGTCGATGCCGTCGCCATACTCGGCCGCGCTGACACCCGACTCGTCTCTCCATGCAGGGCCCTGAAGGCTGAGACGCTGAAGACGCTGAAGACGCTAAAGACGCTAAAGTGCCATTTTGGATCACGCTGGCAGATATATAGCACAATGTATGCAAAACGAAGAAACTCCGAATAACAAAACAAAACAAAACAACTAAGCAAAAAAAAGCCTCTGGCTCGCTGGTATAATGTATATGTATCTGTAAGATCTTGTATGCAGGGAAAATAGAGGGTGATTAGGGTAGCCAAGGCCTGTAGGCAAGGCCTGTAGCCAAGGCCTGTAGGCCAGTATCCAAATCTGCCTGGCTAGGCCATCCACTATAACAAGGCAAATCATGCCTGAGCCGTGCCACCTGTAGAGGTCGCCGTTTCTGGTGTCGCCTCTGGCCTCTGCTCAGGCACTTTGACTTCGGCCTCCTTGATGGAAGCAGGCGGCGTACGCTCGGCGGCGTCGGCGGCAGCAGCGGCGGCATCCACCGGACCAGCCTCGGCCGGGTGGTCAGCCACAGGCGTCACTACCTCGACCGACATTGTCGACGCCGGCTTGGACGCCGGCTTGGACGGCGGCTCCTCGTCCAGGTTGCGGATGATAATGTCCGGCGGAAAGTCCTCGGCGCCAATGGGCGACGACGCATTAAAGCCGCTGAGGCTGCTGGTGGTGTAGACGATGTTGGTAGTGTCGCTCGAGCCCGCCGTCATGGACGACGACACCGACATGCGCAGCGACGACTGGTCCGACGCCGTGCTGCTCATGTTGTTGTTGTTGTTGTTGTTGTTGCGCCGCCCAAGCAGGCTCCAGCTGCTGCCGGTCGTGCTCGGCGTGGGCGGCACCGTCGTCTCGGTCGCGGTCGAGGCCGCCGTCGTCGTGCTGGCCCCGGACGCCCGGCCCCAGCCCGACGCCTTGCGCTTCTCGCCCGCCCACGACGCCCAGCTGCTCATGTAGGCCGTGGCCCGCGCTCCGGCTGTCTGCGGCGCCGGCTGTGTCTTGTTGGACGCGTCCGTGCTTCCAGTAGCAGCAGAGCCGGCTGATGTGGTCTGGACCAGGTCGACGTTGACCGAGCTCCGGTTCGATCCGGGCACGGAAGCACCACCGTTGCTGCCGCTCGCTGCTTGCTGCTGTTGCTGCTGCTGTAGTTGCTGCTGCTGCTGCAGTTGCTGCTGCTGCAGCCGCGCCTCTTCGGCCCGCTTCTTCTGCGCCTCCCGCAACGTCTCCATGTCCGCATACAGCTTGTTGAGCATGGTCGACGCCTTCTCGCGCCCCGCCGCGAGGTTGCGGCCCAGCACCTCGCGGCCCTGCGCAAACCGCTCGTCCAGGTGCAGGTCCTGCACCTGCTGCGCAATGCGCCGCTGCACGTCGTCCATCGACAGCCCGCCCGCGCACGGGTGCCGCGGCTCCACAAACTCGTAGATGTGCGTGTCCGTGTTGTTGTTCCAGAGCCGGTAGTTCTCCGTCCGCGCCCAGTACTCGATAAACTCCGTGTTGTAGTCCGCCGCCGGGTCGCCCTCAATGTGCGGCAGCGGCGGCACCGGCACCCGGCCCGTGCGTGCGTTGGGCGTCGTGATGTAGTTGTGGTACTTGGTCGACGAGATCAGCGACAGCAGGTACTCTTCAAACTGCAGCCGGATAAACTCCTCGCTGCCCACGTAGCCCATGGTCTTGGGCCGCCCCGGGTTGGCGTCGTCCCACGTGTTGTTGACCTCCTGCGTGATAAAGTCGATCCACCGCCGGTCCGCCGCCGACAGCTGCAGCGCCGTGCGCAGCGCCGCCGACGTGATGTTGATCGTCATCTCGTCCAGGTTGATCAGAATGTCGCTGTACCGGTCGCGCTGCTGCAGCAGCAGCGAGTTGGTGCTGCCCACAATGTACGACTTGGTCCCCACGTCCGCCAGCACGTCCAGCTGCTGCAGCGGCGTGTACGGCCCAAACAGGCTGCCCTTGCCAAAGATCTGCAGCGGCAGGCCCATGTACATCAGCAGCGAGTTGCGGTCGCTCGTGCGCAGGCTCGTCGGCTGCTTCAGGTTCTCGGCGTAGTAGTTGAGGTCCGGTGCCGCGCAGTCCTGCAGGTTGCGCAGCAGGCCGGGGATCAGCGACACCAGCGAGAACTGCATCATGCACAGCCGCTCACACCGCGACCCGAAGAACAGCATCTTGGGCTGCAGCAGGCAGCACTTGAGCAGCACCAGCGTCTGCCACCGGAACTCGTGCACGAGCTCGCGCAGGCTCATGCCCAGGTACTGGTCGCGGTCCTCGTCGTCGTTGGCCGTGGGCAGCGGCGTCAGCTGCCCGCTGCCGCTGCTGCGCATCTGCCCCCCGCCCAGCGCACCGCGCGCCTTCTCGTGCGCCAGCGACTCCTGGAACCGCCGCAGAATGTCCACGTCTGTGAAATCGCGCTGGTCAAACCACGCCTTGGTCACAATGCTGAGCCGCTCGCGCAGCATGCCAAAGAACTGCGGGCTGTCGGCCACGACGACCACCGCCTTCTGCACCGTCGAGCGCGTGACATCGGCAGGCCGGTTGATGAGCTGGGCGGCGTCGATCTGGCGTGTGCACGAGATGCCAAAGAGGGACGTGGCGGCCGCGTTGCGCGCCTGCGCCTGGTCTACCGAAGCCATGCTGGCACGGGCTGCCTTGCTGTCGCGCTCGCCCGGCTTCAGCAGAGTAAAGTAGGAAAAGTCCTCGGTCGACGCGTGGGCGCCGTCGCTCAGTGCCATGAACGGCAGCAGGGGCCAGTCATACTGCACGGCAGGGTCCTCGCCCGGCGCCGCGCCGAACCACATCTCGACCTCGGGGCCACGGGCATGGTGGAAGTCGACGACGCAGATCAGCGGGCTGAAGCTGGGGGCAAAGTAGGCGGGTGACCGGGGCGCAGGCGGCTGCGGCGTTTTGCTGCTCGCGGACTGCACAGGGGTCGGAGGGAGTGTTTTCGTGGGCGCGGCGGCGACGATGTCGATCGGGGGCATGGGCGGCAGGGCCTTTTCGGGCTTTGGTTTTTCTGGTACCGCCGGCGGTACCTCGTCGGCCTCTGACTCTGGCTCTGGCTCTGGCAGTGGCTTGGCTTGTGGGTTTTCTTGCAGCTTTTCTGGTTTCTGGTCCGATGGCTTCGCCGTCTCCTCCGGTTTCTCCGGTTTCTCTGGAGTCTCTGGTTTCTCTGGTGTCTCTGGCTTCTCTTCGGGTTTCTCCTCCGGTTTCACTTCTGGCTTTTTCTCCTCTTCCTCTTCTTCCTCTTCTTCCTCTTCCGACTCCTCTTCTTCCTCTTCTGACTCGGCTGGCTTTTCGGTTGGCTTCTCTGTTGGCTTCTCTGTTGCCTTTTCAGTCACCTTGCCAGTTACCTTGTCAGCTGGCTTCTCCTCCTCCTCTTCCTCTTCCTCTTCCTCTTCTGATTCCTCTTCCTCTTCTTCTTCTGATTCCTCCTCCTCCTCTGTTGCCTTTTCTTCCGCTTTTGGCTTGGCCTGCGGTGCTGCCACGCCAGACGTCTCCCGCGCCTCCTCCACCGCTACATCCTCCACCGCCTTGACCGGTTCGACCGCTGCTACGGCCAGCCCCTCCTCCGGCTTGACCGGTACAGCAGTAGCGGCAGCCGTGTCGGCATGGTCGCCAGCCGGTGCTGTCGGCGATGCTGTGTCCATTGTCTGTTTGTGTGTGTGAACCTCTCGCCTTTTGTTTTTGTTTTCGGTTTGTTCTTGGCCGGATGTCGAGAATGGATCGGCAGTCCACTAGCTTGGTCGCTATCGTCGGTTTGCGACAGTAAGCCGTCAGTCGTACAACGGAGAGGGGGGGGATTGGACGTGTTCGGTGTGATTGAGAGTCAAACAAGGCGAGACAATGCAAAGGAGGTAAAGCAGAGACGAGACCGGGGGGCTGAATGGAGGAGAGAGCGGGTGAGTCGCCCGTTGCCGACAAGCGGGGGGGGGGGCGTTGCTAATAATGTGGGATGCCCGCAGGAGGAGCTGGAGCGCTGAAGAAGAAAAAAAGAAGAAAAAACTGTGAGATGTAAAGCGGATGCCAAATGGTATGCAAAATGAGAGAATGCCAGAATGGCAGGAAAGAGAGAGAGAAAAGACAACGCTTGATGATGTTACAGTGTACGAGCACAATGGGCAATGGGCATGGGGGGGGAAGGAGAGGAAAGGGAAAGCGATATCGAAACGGAAGGAAGTGGAAAAATCCAAGGGGCAGGAGCGCCCTGTGAGCTTCTGGGCTTTTTTTTTCTGCTGTACACGGAGTACGAGTAAACTCGTAATTACTAGTGTCAATGCCGATGCAACGTGGTCTCCAGCCAGCGGGAAGGAGCAGCACGAGCAGAGGCAGAGAGGACAGAGGACAGAAGAGCACGGAAGACGGGAAGGAGCAAGCGAGGAGGATGGGAAAGAGCGACAGGAGGCGAGATAATATTTTAAGAACGGAGTACAACCAACGGCCAGAACAAAGGAAGGAACCCTCGTAGCCCCGGCCGGTGCAGTGGTACAACCCACTGTACCGTCGTAAAAGGCGGTGTCGCGCTATTCTGTACGGGGTATTTTTTTAATCTATATTATTCAGCAGGAGCTACCATACGCGTTACGGAGTACACATCCCGAACGACCTACCGTCGTATTAGCTGGGCTTGATCAACATCCGGAAGCCTACTCCGTACTCCGTATTTCGACACAGGCCCGCTTCGTCAGGGCAGCCCAGCTGTTCACGTCAAGTGTTTTCTTTTCGCCCGTGGTCCGCATGGCAAGCAAGGTAGTGTACGAGTAGTGTATGGTTTTGCTTTTAGCTGCGCCGTGTTGTGCTTGCTTCAAACAAATGGAAAGAAAATATGAAAACGTCAGATGATAGCATCAGGCCAGTAACAATGGGAGCGTGAAAGGGAAGAGAGAAGAGAGAGAGCAACAATGAGAGAAAAAAAGTCAAGTTCAGAACAGAAACACAGAAAAACAAACATAATGACCAAATATAAAGACATACGACGTAAACGCAGGAAATGGGGGTAATAAAATAACAAGAAACCGTATCCATGCCAATTGCAATGCCCGTTCCCCCGTCTTTCCACACTCCGCAGGGTCACTCCTCTCCGCTCAGTACTCGACGCCCACCTCCGCACTGCCGTTCACGTCCACGGCGCCGCCGCCGCCGCTGCTGTTGTTGTCAAAGCTGCTGCCACTGCTGGCCCCCCCGCCGCCGCCCCCCAGGGCACTCTCGACGTTGTGGTAGTCGAGAATCTCCGAGTACATCATAATCTTCCAGGTGTCGGTCGGCAGGTCGGCGTCGTTGAAGCTCCAGTCAAACTTCTCGTCGGCCACGGGCTCGTCGGTGGGGTCGTGGTACGGCGCCAGGTACTCGTGCTCCAGCGCCTCGGTGGCGGTGATGCGCTTCTTGGGGTCAAAGACCAGCATGCGCTCCAGCAGGTCAATGGCGGACGGGTCGGCATTGGTAAACTTGTTGCTCAGCGGCTGGCGCTCGCGCTTGGGCAGCGACTTGACAAAGCGCAGCGTGTTCTCGCTGGCAATGGTGTCGACGACGTCGTCGGGCGGCGTGCCCAGCAGCTCGGTGATGATGGAGAACTGGTTGACGTGGTCCTTGCCCGGGAACAGCGGCTTGCCCTCGAGCATCTCGGCAAAGATGCAGCCGGCGCTCCAGATGTCGACCTCGACGTCGTACTTTTGCCAGGTCAGCATGATCTCGGGCGCGCGGTAGTAGCGCGTGGACACGTAGCCCGTCATCTGGGGGTCCTGGATGCGGGCCAGGCCAAAGTCGCAGATCTTGAGATCGCAGTTCTCGTTGACCAGGATGTTGCTGGGCTTGAGGTCGCGGTGCACGACGCCGGCCGAGTGCACGTATTTGAGGCCGCGCATGATCTGGTAGAGGAAGTATTGGATAAACTGCGTCTCCAGTGGCCTGGACGTCAACAGCCGGTGCAAATCCGTGCCCAGCAGCTCCGTGACAAAGTAACTTTATCGTTAGTTGGGCCTTTTCCAATATCTGGAGATATCTGGAGATATGAAGGGATGGGACGGGACGAGACGAGACGTACATGTCTTCCAGCGGGGAAATGAAAATGTCCGACAGCGAAATCACATTCTCGTGCTTCAGGTGCTTGAGCAGCTTGAGCTCGCGGTAGGTGCGCTTGGCCAGCACCGGCGTGCTAAAGGGCTTCATGATCTTCTTGATGGCGACATTCTGGCTGGTCAGCTGGTCCCGGGCCGAGCACACGAGACCGAATGCGCCCATGCCCACGGGCTGCAGGTCCGAGTATCTGCGGGAGGAGAAGAAGAATGGTCAGTTCGATGCACACACGTGAATGGCACTCTGCGGACGGGAGCAAACGGGCGGGAGGTTGCAGGGGGACCTACCGTGACGTGATCTCAAACGTCGTACCGAAGATCTGGGTGCGGATAAACTCTGCCATTGTGGGGGGAGTGACGTGATGTTTCTTTTTTTTTCTTTTATTCTCTCGTCTTTTCTCTCTCTCTCTCTCTCTGTTTTTGCTGGAGAAGATGTTGCGGTGAAGGTCGAGACGGAGGAAAAGTCGACCGTTGGGGGGAACTGGGTGTCGTTTCAACTCGGGGCGACCGAACGTGACGGTTTGCTGCGGTTGCTGCGGTTTGCTGCAGGTGTGGCGTGTCGGTGAGGTTGGGCGAGGTCGAAGGTCGAGGGAGTGTTGGTCGTCGAGTCGCAAAGGAGGGGTGAAGAGGTTTTATGTATCGCGAGAGATGGGATGAGCAGGAAAGAAAAAGTTGAAAAGAAAAGAAAAAAATAAACAAGAGAGTATAATAATAAAAGAGCAATGCTAGCTAGGAGCAGAGCAGAGCAAGATAGTGGGCAGTATTGTAAGTACGAAGCACGCGGCCGAGCGAGGGAGATAGGCAGACGAGAAAGCGAGGGACGAGGACGAGGAGGTTGCAAATAGCGGGCCTTTTTGGGACATGGGCATGAGAGGGAGGGGGGGGGGGAGAGGGAGGAGACGTCTATCTAGTGGAGAGGGATGCCTGCTGTCCAGTCCTTTGCAAGCATGGGCGGTCGAGAGGGGCTAAGCCGGAGAAGGGAGGCCCTGGCCAAGGACTACTACGAGTACGGAGTACGGAGTATTGGAGTATGGAGGGCGCTGAAGGGAGAGCTCTGTCTCTGCTGGCGATGCTGACTGTTAGTGCCGTTGATCACTAAGCTTTGAGCTGACTCATTGGATTCTGCGAGTATTACATTACGGAGTAATGATATTGGGCAGGTCCGCAGGATTTTTTACTGAATTCGAACGGGCAGGCAGGCAGGCCGTTGACATGAATGACAAACGGGAAAGGGCGACGGGCAACGACGAAGCTTGTTTTTTTTCGACTGGGTTCATACCACTCAAAAAGGGTCTACGAGCGTAGACGGGGCACGAGTACTCGTACGAGTACACCGTACGCCGCATGTAACGTATTCGCCATAGCTCCGTAGTCCGTACCGAGAGCGACGCGGCGCTTCGTAGGCATGAACGGTTTTTTTTTTCTTTTCTCTCTCTCTCTCTCTCGCTTTCGGCCAGCCGCCATAGCTTGGATCGAGATCTGGACAGTGAATCAGAACAGCAAACCGTCCCGCGCGGCGCCCCGATCGGTGGGCAATGTCCCCCAGGTGGGGCGGGTCTTAGTGGGCGGACTAGCGTTGAGTGGGCAAGGGTAGTGCTAAGGGCGCTGTATTGGGGGGTTGCGTGGGTGGTTGAGGCAAGCCCTGATCGTCGAGCCTTCCCTGTATGGTGCCAGAGTGTCGGTTCGGTTTGTTGGCGGGATGCAAACGCACGTTACGAGTACGAAGGAGGTCCTGGATATGGAAGTTGTTGTCTAATTACGGCGCTCTCCCTACATACGACGTAGAGTGTGACTCGGACGAGTTATGTGCCTAATAACTGATCTCGCAAGGGAGAAGCCGACGGCTGCAGAGATTGCTAGTATCTTTGTCGAGGTGTCTTTGAACTAGTCGGTTTTTTGAAAAATGCCATCGTGCAAGGGTATCTGAAAGCATATGAAAACCCTTGCCAGAGCGGGAGTGTAATGGCATATCTCACTCCGTCGTATTAGTAGAAGAAGGAAAAAAGGAGAAGAAAAAAAGACCTTGCTGCCGGATATAGAACCACAGCGAGACACAGTAGTAAGCACCTAGCTCGAGCTTGTGCCGAATCTAGCAGAGTCAGACACAGCCCAATCAATATACGGAGTACGGCGTACGCGTACGGAATAAGGAAGGAAGGAGCACTTGCTCCGGGTACAAGCTACTGGGGCGAGGGGTAGCTTGCGAGGACGGTGCAGCTCCCCCGCCAGTATGCTATGCGAGTACGGAGTACTCGTACTCCGTAGATGCGATGCTCCTTCCTGACTCTCTTCTCTTCCTCTTTCCCTTCTCTTTCCCTTCTCTTTACCTCCCTCACCCTCTCGTTCACCTCGTTCTCTCTTTCCTCTATTCTCTTCCTCTTTCCTATTCCATCGTCCTGTCCTCCCCTCATCCATGCATACATGACGTCAGCCGTTAGCACCGTCACTTCGGCATTCGCGTCGCAAAAAATGGCATATTTTTTTTCTCTTCGTTCAAGTTTTCGAGTTTTCTCGGTTCTTTGCCCAAATTTTCTACTCGTACAGCGCTCCTCCTCACCGTAGCTCAGAGGCACCTTGTCCCGCCCCGAATCACACTTCACACTTTTTTTTTAACCCTACCCAGTAGCAGCAGAGCATCCAGGGGCGGACCTGACGTCTGCAAAGAAAAAAAGTATTTTCTTCTACTTGTCCCATATCTGCTCTCGAGCCCTTGGTCTACGCGCGTCTCGCCTAACCGAAGCGCCAGAGAGTCTAGAATCAAAAGAGAAGCAGCGATGGGGGGGGGGGGCTGCAGGATGACATCACGGGGGGAATGCTTCAGTAGCACTTAGCACTGTAACAGGCACAAGGGTAGTGTTTAGGCGTACAGTAGCACTCGGCCGCTGGGCGACGCGGTGCCGCTCGAGGTAGATAGAGAGATAAGCAAAAGCGGCGCAATCAGACAGCGTCAATGACATTGTTTGGGAACTGCGTGCTCTGCGCTGGCAGCTGCGGCGCCATGTCGTCATTGTGCATGAGCCCATGGGTTTGCGCGGCGACGCACGATAAGCACGACGAGATGGAGCAAGGTATCGCGAGAGATGGAGACGCACCGATTGAAGTTAGAAAGCAAAAAAATCTGTCATGTAGTCCATATTGTTGACCAGGTCGGCCATTCGATTCATCTTTATGCAAGGCCTGTCGACAAGCCCTGCTTACATAAGCCCCCCCCTACAACTCCCCCTTCCCAACGCCCGCCGCCGACGCCGGGTCCAGCGGCTCAATGTTCCAGATCGCCTCGGCATACTCGTTGATGCACCGGTCGCTGCTAAAGAACCCCATGCGCGCCACGCTCGTGATGCACTTGGTCACCCACGCCTCCTGGTCCGCATACACCTTGTCCACCAGGTCCTGCGTCTCCAGGTAGCTGTGGAAGTCGTCCGACACCAGGTAAAAGTCGCCGTGGTCGCGCACCGCCGCAATCATGCCCGCAAAGTCCTGCGCGTTGCCAAACGTCCCGCGCTCAATCGCCGCAAACACCTCCTGCAGGCTCGCGTCCACCCGGTGGTTGCCGCCGTACGTGTGGCTGTGCCGCAGCTCGTCCACGTCCTCGGCCAGGTTGCCAAACAAAAAGATATTCTCCTCGCCGATCTCGCGCGTAATCTCAATGTTGGCGCCGTCGCACGTGCCGATGATCAGCCCGCCGTTGAGCACAAACTTCATGTTGCTCGTGCCCGACGCCTCCGTGCCCGCCGTCGAAATGTGCTCGCTCAGGTCCGACGCCGGCACAATCATCTCCGCCTTGCTGACGTTGTAGTCCTCCAGGAAAATCACCTTGAGCGCGTCGCCAATCTCCGGGTCGTTGTTGACCACCGCCCCGACACTGTTGATCAGGTGGATGATCTGCTTCGCCATCCAGTAGCCCGGCGCCGCCTTGCCGCCAAAGATGCTGACGCGCGGCTGCGCCGTCTTGCGCTCCTCGGCCGTCTGCGCCTTGAGCCGCAGGTACCGGTGGATCACGCCAAAGATGTTCATCTGCTGCCGCTTGTACTCGTGGATCCGCTTCACCTGCACGTCAAACAGCGCCGCCGCGCTGACCGCCACGCCCGTCGTCGCCTGGATGTAGTCCGCCAGCCGCTGCTTGTTGGCCCGCTTGATCGCCGCCCACGCCGTGCGGAACGCCGCGTCGTTGACCCACTGCTCAATCGTGTTGAGCAGCGTCAGGTCCTTCAAGAACTTCTCCGGCCCGCCCGCCTTGCTCGCAATCAGCGCCGACAGCTGCGGGTTCGCCTGGTGCAGCCACCGCCGCGGCGTGATGCCGTTGGTCACGTTGACAAACTTGTCCGGCCCGTAGATCGCCACAAAGTCCTTGAAGATCGTCGTGCGGATCAGGTCCGAGTGCAGCTCCGCCACGCCGTTGACCTTGTGCGACCCGACAATCGCCAGGTACGCCATGCGCACCATCTTGGGCTGCGACTCCTCAATGATCGACACGCGCCGCAGCATGTCGCGGTCCTGCGGGAACGTCCGCTCCACGTACTGCAAAAAGAACATGTTGATGTCGTAGATGATCTGCAGGTGCCGCGGCAGCAGGTGCTGGAACAGCCCCACCGACCACTTCTCCAGCGCCTCCGGCAGCACCGTGTGGTTCGTGTAGCCAAACGTCTGCTGCACAATGCTCCACGCATCGTCCCAGCCCAGGCCCTCCAGGTCGATCAGGATGCGCTGCAGCTCCACAATCGCCAGCGTCGGGTGCGTGTCGTTGAGCTGGATCGCCACCTGGTCCGGGAACTCGCGCCACGCCCGCTTCGTCTTCTTGAACCGCCGCACAATGTCGTACAGCGACGCCGCCACCCAAAAGTACTGCTGCTTGAGCCGCAGCTCCTTACCGCGGTCCAGGTTGTCGTTGGGGTACAGCACCGCGCTGATCGTCTCGGCCCGCTGCTGGTCGCCCACCGAGTTCTCGTAGTCGCCGTTGTTGAACTTTTGAAAGTCAAACTCGCCGCTCGCCGCCTTGCTCGACCACAGCCGCAGGTTGTTGGTCGACGTCGTCGCGTACCCCGGGATCGGCATGTCGTACGCCACCGCCCGCACCGTCTCGCCGCCCTCCCACCGCGCCGTCACCTTGCCCGTGTCGTCCGTCGTCTTGCTGACGCTGCCGTAGAACTGGATGTCCACCGTCACGTCGTGGCGCGGGAACTCCCACGGGTTGAAGTCCAACCAGTAGTCGGGCACCTCGACCTGGTAGCCGTCAATGATCTCCTGCTTAAAGATGCCATAGCGGTAGCGCAGGCCGTAGCCCCAGGCCGGGTAGTTGAGCGACGCCATGCTGTCCAGGAAGCAGGCCGCCAGGCGCCCGAGACCGCCGTTACCCAGAGCAGCGTCGTGCTCCTGCTGCACAATGTCCTCGACCTGGAAACCCAGCTCCGACAGGCCGGACTTGGCCACGTCCTTGAGGCCAATGTTGAGCATGGCGTTGTCGAGCGCGCGGCCCATGAGGAACTCCAGGCTGAGGTAGTAGACGCGCTTGGCGTCGGCAAACGTCTGGCGCTGCTGCGTGCGGTTCCAGTCAATGACGAGGCGGTCGCGGAACGCCAAGCTCGTGGCCGAGTACGCGGCCGACTCGTCGCAGTTGAACATGCTGCGGGCCAGCGTCGTCTCGACATGGCGCACCACCTGGCTCTCAAACTCGTCCTTGTCCTGGAAGCCGGTGACCTGGTGCTTGAGCCAGGCCTTGCGCTGTGGCTCGGGAATGGACGCCTCGACGCTCTTGATCTCCTGCGCGCCAAACCCGGTAAACGTGCGCCGGTGCTTGGGCCGCGTGACCCCGGCCGGGCTGACGGAGCCCTGGATGTCAACAATGGGCGCGCTGGCCGACGGCCGGCGCTCACGGATAGGAAGTTCAGCCATTGTTGGTATGTTCTGGTCAGAAAGAATAAGACACAGAATATAAAGAGAAGCGGTGAGATTAAGAGGAAGCAGAGAGGAAAAAGAGAGAAAATCAAAAGCAAGTGGGAGGGAGCTGCTTTTTAGGTTCCAAGAGACGGGGTGGTCTGATAGATAAAAAGACAATGGAGCTCAAGCTTATGGGGAGGTGGACAAAAGCGAGACTAGGGGGCGAATAAAGAGCCCTTCGGAGATGGTCAGGTAGGCAGGAAAAGTGAGGAATCCCGGACAGGAAGAAGGGAGGGAGAGGGAGAGGGAGCGAGAGAGAGAGAGAGAACGAGGAAATAGGAAACGACTAGTGTAGTACGAGTACGTCGGGGAGAAGGTGCGTGTGGAGAGGGGCAGAGGGGGAAAGCGCAAGAGGCCCGAGACGGAGCTTCCTTCCCGTAGGTATTCGTTATTAGTCAATAATAATAGTAGTAGTAGTAGACAGAAGCGGAAGTCTCGGTCTTGCCTGCTATGCATCGGAGGAAGGAAGGAAGGAAGGAGGGGGACCCGATGCCAGGAGTCGTCTCGGGTGGCAACACAGCTTTCATCGAGATGCCCCCAGGCTACGGAACAATCAAATAAAAGTGCATGATCACGGCATGCAGCTACTTTTGCACACGCACACGCGGCAGCCGATGTGACTACGAGTACGTACGGAGTACGGGCGAGTTGTTATCTGGCAGATAAGGCATGTCCGCCTGTGCGCTAGAGAAGGCAAGCGTGTAGAGCAAATAATAAGAATAAGAGTCCCGGGAAGAAGGCGCGACCGAGTGATGCCATTGCAAAAGCAGGAGAAGCAGGAAAAGCAGTAAAGCAGAATTGCACCGAATGCGGGGTAGCAAGGGCGGGCAAAGAGGGAGCTATGGCCAGGCTGAGGGTAAATAATAATCAGTCTTACGAGTACGCATACGCATACGCATACAACGGCGTATTACGGCAGTGCGCAGTATTACGGTACCCCGTAGACGCAATAATACGAGGTGGGAGCTAAAGAAGAGGCAGCCATAGCTTTGCGTGCAATAGCGGTGGGCAATTGTACTCCGTGCTAGCCCGAAAGCAACGAACGGTTTCTGCAGGAATGCAAGCAAAACAAGACAATCCAAAAAGAAATAAGAAATATGGATAGTTTGAGAGAGAGACCGCGAAAGAGACCGCGCAGAAGCTATGGCCAGTTGGCTGCATTGGAATGAGATGGTGTTATGGGACGATGGGAGATCAGATCCTGTCTGTCTAGGCCTACGATAAGATAAGAAAAGTGGTGTGGTTGTGTAAGTCGGCCAAGCTGCTTGCTGTACGATACTCATACGGAGTACGGAATAAGCTCTGGCTCCACACCGCGCGAGGCCCCACTCGGTGCGCGCATCGGATCTGTATTCGTATTGATAGCGATACAGCTGCGAGCGGGAGTCCGGGTCTCCGGCGTGGCGCAAGCTAAATGCCTCAGAGACCCTTGGCGCATTCTCTTGAACGCAGTGGGCAGGTAGTCGAAGCTGAAAAATACTGCAAAAATCACAAGTCGGTACTCAGAATCCCGGTGTAGCAACTTCAACTTAGCAATAGACATGGCAGCACATGATAATTGTATATAAAAAACAAAAGTCGAAAGGCAAGCAAGACAAAGCCAAGACAACCATTGAGGTAGATACAACTTTTGGCAAAAACGCCTCGCAGCTTGCAGATAATAGAAAAGACAAAAAAAAAGAAAGAGAACAGAAAACATGTCATAAAACGTCTCAAAACATTGTGAGTGATTAGATAGGAAACAAAAAAAAAACGGGATTCGTCAAACGCCGGTTATCATGCTTAAAACAAAAACAAAGAAAATATCAAAGACGGAGTGATAAGGTCGGGGCTCTGGGATGCATCCAAAGCACAATGGCGTGCTTTGCAAAGAAAGCCCCCAAGACAAACAGACAGACAGACAGATAGACAACAGACACCAAACTGCTGGTGATTCGTTCATGGATCGATAAGTAGGGACTTGCCAACGGCGAATGGCAGAGGGGGGGCGGGGGTATAGTGGTGCGGAGGGATGTACGGTGTGGTGTCGTGGCGTCGCTTGCTCGAGGAAGACGGCGAAGAAGACGGGAGAGAGTGCATTATAACAAGATGCCCGAATCTTTCAGGGCGTTGTTGAGGATGGTCTCCTTGACTGCTGCAAACACGAGGCGGATATTGGATGTATCTGTGGCCTGGGTCAAGCTGTAGGCTGTTAGTCTGTGCACTCCAAAATACAAAAGACAAATTAAGAAAAGAAAAAATAAAGAAGAAAAAAAGACGTACTGAGGGTAGAGGAGGAGATGTGCGCGGTTGACCTGGTTGAAGCGCCACAGCAGGTACTTGGCCGCCTTGTTGGTGTCGTCGCCGCCCGAGTAGTCGGGAAAGTAGTTGCCCAGCGGTGACCGGCTCAGCTTCTCCTTGAAGATGTCGACCTTGTTGAGGAAGAGGATGATGCTCGTGCGCATGAACCACCGCGAGTTGACCACCGAGTCGAAGAGCAGCAGACTCTCCATCATGCGGTTCTGGCTGCTCTCTTCCAGGAGCACCTGGTCGTACTCGCTCAGGGCGACGCAGAAGATGATCGAGGTCACGTCCTCGAAGCAGTGAATCCATTTCTTGCGCTCGCTGCGCTGGCCGCCCACGTCAAACATGTGGATGCTGAGCTGGCCCATCTTGAAGCGGGTTTCGTAGATACCCGTCGTCTTTGTTCTTGCGCGGAGAACGTCCATCTCGTTGGGGATATACTCGGGGTCGACAATGCGCATGACCTCTTCGAAGAAGCTGTTCTGTTAGCACCAGGAGATGTCTATATTTGGGCAGACCGTGTACCGCCCAACACTTACTATCCTGCAGAGTCCATGAGATAGAACTCGGTCTGGCGCTCCATAAGCTGCTCGCGGACGGGGTCGTTCCAGAGCGTCAGGACGGCGTTGCCAACTCGGCTGTCAATGTTGGGATGCGGGCCGGTTCCAAGACTGTAGTTTAACAGAAATTGACAGGCCGCCCGCGTCTCTTGGCTTTGCGGCTCGATGCCGCACATTTGCAAGGCCTCGACAACGGCCTTTGCGCACTCGAGGAGGTTCTTATACACCGTCGAGCGGTAGCTGTACAGCTCGTCTTCGGAGTAGCCTTTGAGATGGATGATCTTCATCTGCTTCACGATGGTCGACTTTCCCGACTCGCCGGAACCTATAGTAGTAGAGATGATTGTTAGCAGAAACACTTGAGAGAAGTAGGTGTCGGGATATACAGCGCGCGTTCACTCACCTAGCAGCAGGATCTTGCATTCTCTTCGTAGCCGCCGGGCATCTTCCTCGAGATCTTTGTCGATTTTCTGGCTCCGCTTCTTCTGGTCCAGCTCATCGCTGTTTGAGCTCATACACGCTCCCATCGCGTCCGCGGGATCGCAGGTGTGCTGAAAACGAGTTTGTTGGCTGTGTCTCCGGGGAGTACTCGTAGACTGGGATGTGAGTCGAGTCGAATCGAGTTGAGTCGATGGGCGTGGCGCGCGGGTCAGGGGCGGAGAAGCGGGACGCGTGAGCTGCCGGTATTGTCGGGAGGTAGCCGGTGTTCCGGTGTGCCGGATGTGCGCAACAGTTGTTTTGGGTCGCGGCGCGTTGGAAATGTGGTAGAGATGTGGGAGATGTGGGAGATGTGGAAGATGACGCAAGGACAAGAGCTCGCACGGATCGATCCCACGTTGCAATTAGAGCAAGGTGGATAGCAACACGAATTGCGATCGTGCACTGTCAACCGCAGTCCACGATGGGACAAAGTGCGAGATGGAGCTTTTGGGAGCTTTGGGAGCTTTGGGAAGCTTGCGCCAAAGTAGACAAGCGAGCGGATGTCGGCACCCAAGAGCAACGTTGCGACTTTTGGGGACCGGGACGGGTGGGTGGTCCGTCGCACAAGAGACGAGAGACGGGTGCAGGTGCAAGCGCCAAGTCGAGCAAGGGAGAAGAGAATAGGCGATGGCGCGTCTGGTCACCAAAATCGAGTTGTTTGTTGCGGGCTGCCCACGATGGAAACCGAGTCGAAGTCAAAGTCGAGAAGTGAGGGCGCGAGTGGGTGTGGATGTGGAGGTGGAGGTGGATGTGAAGTGCGGTGCGAGTGCGAGTGCGAGTGCGGATGCGAGTGCGGATGCGCGGTGGCGAGAGGCGAGAGAGGCGGGTAAGATGGGCGACGGCGTGATTGAGATGATGGTAGTAAGAGGGAGGGAGGGCGAAGGAGATGGGGATGAAGATGAAGATGGAGATGGGAATGGAAAGACAGAGAGGGAAAGAGCCACTGTCGTGAGACTCGACACTGGTCCAAGCAGCCTAGTACGGAGTAGTAAAGTGTCGAGATGCTACTACAGTACCAGCCAGGAAAGAGGCGGAGGTGGTGGTGGAGTAGAATGCGAGAAGAGAGGAAAGAGGGAGAGCGAGCGTGAACGTGGGAGCGACAGGAATAGTGCCCGTGTGTAGACAAAAAGTGGAGGAAGAGGGACCGGCGACTAGGTGCGCTAGCCTATTGTGAATTTATCTATTTGATGTAAATATTGGTTGTTTTGGGCCATAGGGTGGTTTTGGACTCCAATTTCGGGGGTACAAAGGCAGGAACGGAAAAGATACGGGGGACGGAGAGAGATGGAGATGGGGAATAGATTGGAGAGATGGAGAGGAGATGGAGGACAGATTGAGGAGAGAGAGAGGGGAGGGTGAGAGGGAGAGAGAGAGAGATGGAGGAGTCGTGATGGATGAGCGACGGAAGGAACGATGGGGAGCGATAGGAACGACGGGAGCGAAGGAACGGTGGGAGCGATAAGAGCGACCGACCGACGGGATGCCAAAAAAGGCAGGAACGCAACAAGGAGTACGAGTAAAACAGGAACCGGCCACCTGAGCCAGAGCCAGCAGTCGCAGCGTGCTATGCGGTTGCGGTGCTGTTTGGGAGAAGCGAAACGGGGACCGAAAGTCCGTGCGTGCGCGAGGTCGAGTTAGAAGTTGGACAGCTGTGGCAGTGCGTGTTATGTGAAGCCGTGCTCCGCAAAGTGAGGCGCAAGAGGGGGGGGGGGAGGAAAGAAGGCGGAAAGGCAGAAAGGCAGAAAGGCGGAAAGGCAGAGACGCAGAAATGCAGAGATGCAGAAATGCAAGGGGACGGGATACGGGATATTAGGCTGGCTGTCGTACAGGGCGGATTGCGCAAAAAGGGAAAGAGGCGGGCGAGTGCACGGAAACGGCAGGAAGCGTGCCGTAGCCTGTTAGAGACGAGGGAAGGAGTGACTGAGGGCCCAGCGGGAAAGCACGCAGCCCTTTCGAGCCAGCGATTCACCGATTCACCGACTACGGGTACAAAGTACAGATCAATACTCGGTACGAATACAGATAAAACACAGAACACAGATTACAGAAAATACAAAGGGACCAAACTGCAACAAAAGCCTGCGAGAATACTCGTACCCGCAAGACTAAAATGAGGTGCGTCTGCTGCAAGTACAAGCGGTGAAAATCGAGCATGTCCGTGCGGATGTTCTTCGGCTACCGGGATGGTTACTCGTAAGGAGCAGAGAGAGGGAGGAAAGAGCAATGGTGATATTTGGCGCAAGAGGGAAAGAGACGACGACCCTTTCCTTTTTTCCTCCTTCCGTAATTGTACTCGTACGTCGTACCCTTTTTTTTTTTAATCTTCAAGAGTTGTGTGGAGACCCGCCAACGCTGATGAGAGGAGATCAGCCCAAAAAAAAACGTGCTGGAAGAACGAACTACTGCGCTCCATACAGTAATAAGGCCAGACACACCGTACAAAGTAGAGATAATATGGCAGCACAGTACGACGTGCGGCGGACGCTTACTCGTAGTTGCAATAGGTCCGGCAGCACATGCTTGCCGCCTGTGGCTACGGAGTAGATATTCGCACAATTAATCTACCGCAGAAGAGCCGCTCGTTTGAAACTAATGTCGCGCCGTTACGAGTACTTATCTACGGAGCAACAGAGAGTGCCCCGGCTTACTCGGCATGTGCTTTTGCAGATATGCCCGGATATGAGCAAGAAGCAGGAATAGACTGTCTGGAACTGCGAGTACTCGTAATGAGCACGAAAGAGGAAGAAGTACGAATTGCTGCGTACGGAGTACGTGAAACTCAGACGCACGTGAACGCTACGACGTAAGAATGGGAAGTGGCCAGAGAGCAGGAAGGCGTTATCAAAGGTACAAGTACCCGTACGAAGTACTCGTACGGAGCAGATAGGAAGTGGTCTCTTATTACTACGATGGTTTCGGAAGGTGAGGATGGAGACCGGTCTCCGGTGATGGCTGTTGCCTCGTCTGCGTAGCATCCTGTCGGTCTGCTGTCCGCTTTGTCGATTGCGTGTCTCAATCCCAAACAACCACCATTCCAATCCGTCCAGACCGCAGTGAGAGAACGGCACAACTACGAGTACTCGTTGCTCTCTTGCCGTTTTGCAGACACTCGGACCTCCCTCCCTTTCCCTTCCCCCTTCTTCTCCCCCTTCTCCTGTTCTAAAAAGCTAGGCTAGTGCAGCTAGACGCAAGGGTCGCCCGGCCGCCAAGAGTCGACGTTTATTGGAGCAGGCAAACAAAAAAGAAAAAGAAAAAGAAATAGAAACGATGTTGGGCGGCCAGGCGGACACATGGCGCCCTTGTCAAGTGGGGCAGGGGTTCTGGTTGTACTCGTACTCCGTACTCCGTAGGGAGTACTCCGTAGGGAACAAGACACGGATGGGGGTCACTCCATGGCACCACACGATGATTCAAAGCCGCCGTTACATGTTAATCTGGCATACGGATTAAATGCAATGTACAAGTAGGTTCGTTGGATAGGAAGTAGTGCAAAACGTACGACGACTGTTGAGAACATACCACTCGATGAGAGAGAAAAGGATAGAAAAAAAAGACAGACAGAGAACCCCGAAAATTAAAATGTGCTCAAAAGGGATAAAAGGAGTGAGATGATCGACCAAATAACAAAGAAAAAAAAAACGTATGCGTGTCTTACAAGCAAATAGGCATCAAAAAGATGCAAACTCCTGCAAGGTCATGCATTAGGCAGAGACATCGGGGCACCTCTCTCTGCTTTGTTGCCAGCCTGGCGCAGCCACATACGAGTACTCGTAGCCAACAATTGAAAAAAAACATACGAGTCCTCGTCTTGCCGACGCACAGTCACTGCACCTTTCCACGTGTTTTTTTATCTGTACTCGTAAAAACGTGCTACAATAGTCTAGATGATCCAAACTGAACGTAGTCGGGGATCCCCTTGTCCGGTCTGTTGTGCCGGTCTCGTCGCCAGTGTCGATCTGGTTGTGCCATACGGAGCGTGGCCAATGCTTTTCTATTGTTGCGTCTTTCAGATGCTCTGCCGTTTCATCTAATTCCGTCCGTAGCGCCCGATCTCAACTCTCGTAAGAAAAACATCGTTGTTTTGTTTCTTCATCACCGGAGGATATATTTCATTACGGGTATTACGGAGTAAACGAATTGAGTACGAGTACAAAATACAAAATAACCAGGCTGAGGCAGCAAAGCCGCTCCTTTTCCCTCTATGTGCCAGGGGTTTGAGTAAAAACGCTGAGCCCCGTCATGCTCGTCCTGCAACGGAGTCCGGAGTAAATGCGTACTCGTACGGAGAGGATTGGGTAGTACGGAGTACTCCGTAGTGCTCCATACTGCATTTGCAGTCATCCGGCTAAAAAAATAAGAAGAGTCAGGGGCGCGGCAGTTTTGCATAACACAGGGATCTAAACATACTTTTTTCTGCCTGCGCAATGTGTGCTATCATTGGGGGCTTTATGCACTGGCCCGCTGCGCCAGGCCCAGCCTCTTCATAGCCTCTCGGTCGCCTCGTCGTCGCTTTCTCTCCTCGAGGTATTTTACGAGTATTGCGAGTACTCGTTACTTGTACTAACTAATGCAAAAGCCCTTCTAGGGCGTTCTACCCCCGGTCGGCCGGTGATGCTCGGCGAGCGAATTAGGAAGGTTGGAGGGCCAAACGAGAAAGATGAGCGCCACGAACGGGCCGCCTACGAGTCAGAGGAATGATCGGCTGCATGGGCGAGGAAGGAGGTACTTCGTACTTTGTACTCGTAGGCAGGATGTCCCCTCGTTGCACATGCCAGGCAGATGCTTGTCGGCCGTTGGAATCAACTGACACATGACGGGTAGCAAAAAGGTAAGAAAAGGTAAAAAAGCAAAAATAATGATCTAGGCAGGGATCGAACCTGCAATCTCTTGGTTCGTAGCCAAGCGCCTTGCCATTTGGCCACTAGACCTGGGAAGAGGAGGAAGTCTTGAAACAACTCGTTGGAGGAAAGGCAGGCGCGATCCAGTCTATGAATGGGGGTTGTCCATTCACTTTTGCGGCGCTTAGTCACTCCAGTGGGGGCACCGGCGGCTCTGCCGCGCAACTCCGTTCCATCCACGAGCAAAACTCCGATGTCTCTTGTCACACCACTTTTTTTTTCCCAATCCGTAAAATGACAAGTTGGGCGACAAATCTGGGTTGACAAAAAAAGAGATGAAGAATCGTACTCCTCCGTACTCCCGTATTGCTCCGTGCCTTGTAATAAATGATATTAGATATACCTTGTCCCCCCCCCCCCGGTATCATCTTTATTGGCTATCAGCCCCGTTGCGATGCTCGGCGGCATCACTATTCCGTAACGGGGAGCATACTATATAGCACCCCTGTACATAATACGAGATATGGAATACAGATATGGAATACTCGCACAGCGTACGTAAATCTTCAAGGTGATCTGGAGGGGAATATATTGTACTCTGAAAAGGTAAAGACAAAATGAGAAAACCCAGCTCTACAGAGTACGACTACTCGTACCAGAAAAAACCATCATCAAATCATCATCGAAAACATCGTAACCATCTCATCGCAGGAGGGCCTCGAGATCTGCACAAAGTACGACGTAAACCAGACTCCATCAGCGTCGCATTGCGATATATCACCTCGTAACTCTGCAGCAAATGGTCGCCAATAACCACCCAAAGCACCCCCCCGTACGAGTACTCGTAGGGTTGTAGGGAGTGCTCGTAGGCGCCCCCCCACCAACCACATGCCAGGATTGCGCCGGGCAGATAGGCAGGAGCGAACGACGGCGCTTATTAATTTAATCGAATAGCCGGCATCGCGAGGAGATTGGCAAACCAATACTCGTAGTGGTGATGCTCCATTGGCGATGGAGCCTGATCTTAAGTCAACCAAGCTTGCGTGTGTACTCCGTATGTCGTATTCTCCATACGGAGTAGTTTGGTACGATTCTTTCATACTCGTAGCGGCAATGGCATTCATAGTTACATGGCTGCAGATACCAAATCAATATCAAGATGATCACCAAGACACCAAGACACCAAAACACGACATCGTCATCGACATCGACATCGCTAGCCTCATCGACACCATCACCAACCCAAAACACATCACGACGCTGCCTGGGCCTCGCGCATCTGGTCCCGGTACCGCTTAAACTGCTGCACGTTGCGGCTGTGGTCCGCACACGCCTGCGTCCACCGCGCCCGCACCTGCTCGTCCTGCTCCAGCCACCCCAGGTACTGGTCGATGCCTTCGTTGTCCGCCTCGGCGATCCAGTCGTTGCGGTCCGGCGTCGCGCGCGGCTGCCGCGGGTGCGTCACAAAGTCCTTGCGCCGTGCCATAAAGTGGTCCACGTACAGCGTGTTGAACACGTTCCACTCCGCCATGTAGTGCCGGAACTCGGAAATGTACTTGTCCCACGCGCCCGTCGTCGGCTGCAGGCCCGGCACCGCCAGCACTGCCGGCGGGTGCGGCGCCATCGGTGCTTTGGGGAACGAAATGGCAATGCGCTTGCTGCCCGCCGCTGCCGCCCCGCGCGGTGCTGCCGTTGCTGATACTCCTGCCGACGACGACAACGTCGCCGTCAGGGGTGTCGCCGCCTTGCTGTCAAACGGCAGCTGCGACTTGAGGTCGACAAACGAGCCCAGACCCGCGCCGGCTTGGCCTTGGATGCCCGACACGTTCTCGGCAATCGGCTCGACCTTGCGGATGTCGGCCAGCGACGCCTGGAACTCCTCGCTGTCTTCTGAGCCCATCGTCGGCGGCGGTGGTGGCGGCGGTGGTGGTGGTGGCGGCGGTGTTGGCATCGCAGAATCTGCCGCATGGACTGACGACTGTGCTTCGCCGTTGGCAGTTTCAGCAGTTTCGGCATTTGCTGCTTTGGCTGCTTTGGCTGCTTCTGCTGCCTCGGCTGCTGCCGCGGCGGCCGCCATCGCACTGACTGCACTCGCTGCCGTAAACGGGTTCATCGGTGGTGCCGCAGACGCCGTAGGACTCGCAGCCACGTTCCCAGCCCGCCATTCCGGGCGCGTAGGCTCCACGGGGATGTTGCGCACGCCGCTGGCCGCGCTGGCCGCGCTGGCCGCATTGCCGGGCGTTGCTCCTGCACCCGCCTTGTCGTCGCTGGAGCTCCGCCGGTCCGTTGGCGGTGAGTCAATGTCCATAGCCACCGGGCTTGCCATACCACCACCGTCTCCTTCTGCCGCTGAGTCGTCGCTGTCGTCGTCAATGATAATGTACGTGCGGTTGGACGGGGGCTTGGTCTGGGGCTGAGGCTGGGGCTGTGGCTGAGGCTGCGGCGCCGGCGCCGGCGCCGGTGGGTTGCCTGCAGTGGTATTCGACCGGGAGGCAGGCTTGGGCTTCTTGATCGGCCGCGGCGGCGGGTGGTTCGGCACGGGCGGCCGGGACGATGCCGCCGCAGAACCCTGCTGCGCAGGCGCCGGGAAGAAGTGCTCCTTGCTGATCTGCTCTGTCCACCGCTGGGGATCAAAGTAGTCCGTCGTAGTCGTCGTGTTGGCGCCGTGTTTGTTGCTACTGCCGCTGCTGCTGCTGCCGTTACCGTTGGCGAAAAAGGGGTTCGCGCGTGTGCTCGCGCCGCCGCCGCCGCCGTCGACGCTGGATCCCGTCGCGCTGCCGCTGCTTCCGTCCGTTGCAGGCTGTGGCTGTGGCTGCGGCGACGCTGGCGGTGCCTGGCTCGCATCGGATCGCAGGCCCGAGTGTGTCTTGCCCGGCGACCGCCGCCCGAGGCGCGTGCCCGAGTGTGACCGGAACATATTGCCCGGCTCGGCCTCGGTGCGGCCGGCGCTAAACTCCCACGTGGACTTTGCCTCGTCGTCCGACACAAAGCGCGTGTTGATGTCTTCTACGCTGATGCTGCCAAAAGGTCTGTTCTGCCGCTTATCGGTCGGCGACGTAGGCGCCTGAAAGACGTCGTCGTCGATGGAAAGGTTTGCACTAGATTGGGTTCCATGGTTAATATCTCTTCCACTGGATTTTGCACTGGCATTGATATCGTTTTTCGGTGGTGGCATGCCGGCCGCGGGCTGGTGTGCGCGCGCGCCGCTGACAAGATCTTCGAGGACGCGGAACTGCCGCGTCTCGAACGCGTTCATGCTCCGCCGGTCAGCGTCGGCGTCGGCGGCACCTCCACTGGGGGGTGCGCTGGCGGAAGGCGACGACCAGGCTCTCCGCTTGGTCAAGCCCGGGTCATGGGACGACGGCGTCTCGTAGATACGGCTGTAGTGACTACCATAGGTAGGTGCCTGATGGTGTCTCGCTCTGTTGGCATGGTGTGCCTCCTGCGCCGCCTTCACCGGAGCTGTTCCACTGGGAGAGTACACGGGAGGTGGTGGAGGTGGTGGAGGGGGGGTATATCCATACAATATAGATGCTTTGCCCTTGTTATTGGACTTGTCGCCGGGGTCTATATGGTCAGCAGAAGCACTTCTTCGTGTCTATTGTAGATCCTTGTAGAGATCCTTGGGAAAAGACCAACCATTTCTGCTGTTTGCTAATTTCGCATTCGGTGTGGTAAAGGGGTCCTGCTGCTGCTGCATCTTCGTGTACTGCTCTTCAAACTGCGGCATGGTCGACGACGACGATGCGTAGCTTGCGCGTTGCCCAGCACCAGGCCGTGTCCGATAGCCGGTTCTATGTGCGCTCGTGTTGGCCGCCGCCGGTGGTGCATCCTCGTCGCCCGTGTGGGAATTGGATGCCTTTGTCCGCGAAGACGACGACGACGACGCCGTGGCCTTGGCCGCAGTGTCGGACTCGTCGGGCATGCTAGAGCTGCGGCGCCGGGACCCGGGCTGTGCCGCCGAGCTGGCGGTCGCGCGATAGCTCTTCGCTCGGTGCAGGTCCGACACGGGCACCGTGTCAAAGAGACTGAATTTCTCGCCACCGTGCGTCTGGTAGGGCGTGCTCTGGCGCGCGTCAAAGAGAGCCTCGTCGGACGTCTTGCGGCTGCTCTCGCGGCCGTTGCGACTGTCGCGGCCCGACGCAGCCGCCGGCGTCCGTGGCGGCTCGGGCTCCTCGTATACCGGTCGTGTCGGGTGCGGCCTGTATTTGAAGTAGTTGCTCGTATTGGCCGCAGGGGGCTCGTCGCCCATGGGCGAGCTCGGCACAAAGCCGGCGTTGCGCCGCGTGCCAAACGAAGCGTCGGCCTTGTACTTTTGCGATGCCGAGCGCGGCGGCGGTGGCGGCGGCATCGAGCTCCCACCAGCAGCACCAGCACCGGCACCGGCACCGGAAGACGTCCCGCTCGTCTTTGATCTAGTCGTGTTGGCGCTCGTGCCGCCGGCCTTGGCCGCAGCATATGCCGCATTAGCACTCTGCCCCGGCGCGGCTTGTGGTTTGGGGCGCATCCTTTGCCATGCTGTGTAACGGGACTCCAAGTCCTCTTTGCTCGTCTTCGGGGCCGGGGGCGGGTTGAAGGACTGATAGCGCGCACCCGATGCGTTGGATGCGGCCGGGCGCGCAGAGGACGAAGACGACGACGAGGGGGTGTTGTTGCGGGCGGCAGACGTCGGGGCCTGGCCGGCCCGGCGGGGAGGCGGCGGGAACTGCGAGCCGTAGTCCTGCCATGGGTTGCCGCGGACGCCCGAGGCGGACGGGAAGCGGTTGGCGGTGCGCACGCGCTGGGTGTCGTACTTTTGCTTCTGTTCGGGGTTTGTCAAGACCTCGTGGGCGGACTGGATGGTCTGGAACTTGGCGTTGACCTCGGCCTCTTTGCCGGGGTTGCGATCAGGGTGGTATTTCAAGGCTGGGGGGGGGTTAACACTGGCGACTCAAGACTCGTTTTATGTGAGAAGTAGTGTCTTACCGAGCTTGCGAAACTGCTTCTTTATGTCGGTGACGTCGGCCGTTGAAGGAAGCTCCAGGTCGGCATAGTAGTCGCGGGTGTAGTCTACCTTAACCATGGTGGCGGCGGTACAGCGCTGCTATACAGCAGCTTTGCGCGCGGTGTCGCAACCAGCTAGTCGTTTGTGAGGTGATGAGGATATGTGGTATGTTGCCTGTAGTAGTGGAAGAGCAGAACTGTGATCTGTATGCTCAGAGATGTTAGTATCGAGAGGGCCGGGCAGGGTTGGTCGACGGTTGCAATTTGGATGGCGCTTGACTCGAGTCCCAGGGTAGAGAGGAGCGGCGCGCGGCAGCCAAAGAAGTGCGATGCAAAGGAAGAGGAGGGTCTTGTTTTGCCTCTTCTTGCGCCTGGAGTGTCTTTTGGTCTTTTGGTCTTTTTGAACGTTTTGAACGTTTTGACCTTTTTTTGGTCTTTTGGCTCTATTACTTACCTCGAACGGGACAGACAGCACTGTGCTGTGCACAAGAGGAACAGACACGACAAACTTGCCGCAACGAGTACGCAGGAGAAGAGACGAGTGTGAGGGCAGAGTCAGGATCGACGTTGGTGGGAGATGACGCGAAGCTTGCTCGTCGCTCACCAGGCTGGCAGGCTGGAAGAAGGGAGGGGGTGGTAGTAGTAGCAGTAGTACGGGTACGTCGTAGTACTCGCTGTAGTGTCAGCCTCACTAGCAGGGAACACGCCTCTTGCCGCTTTTGTATTCTGGCTGTTGCTCTTTGCGGCCGAGTAGTAGTAATAAAACAATAATAAATACGACGTAAATATATGCGTGTGCGAGGAAGGAGCGGTTTGTTGGTGGCCTAGTAGAGAGGAAGGAGCGCGTTTCTTTTTGGCATAAACAGGAAAGAGCGACTGTCTTGGACGCGGAGGTCGAGGCAAGGAAGGAGCGAGAGGCCGCAGGTCAAAGAGAAGGTCGAGGAGACGTTGTGGGGGAAAAGAGTCGGTCTTCTTCAATAGCGACGGGACAGGCGACGGGGGGCGCTGCAGGCGATGCAACCGCTGCTCAAAAGCAAAAAGGATGGATGCATGTGCCTTGTGCTTCTGTTTTGTTTGCACCTTTTTTGGTGTACGGTGTAATTACGAGTACGAGGGACTCGTTCGGAGTACCCTCGTACTCGTACTTTGTACTTTGTTCAGCCTAGTCGAGTTTCTTGAATAAAATACAACTTTAAATGGGAAATAAGCCCACCTTGCCCAGTCCTGATTCGTCCGCTCGCTAATACCCGCTTTCTGGTCACGCTGTCGCAGCCTTGCATACCTTGTAGGGGTACCTCGTCGCTGACTCTTTCACACAGAATCTCTGCCTGGACTGTGCAGGGGGGCGGCGTACCGCTACACACATGCATGTGCGCCCGAGAGCTGTACAGGCTACCTGCCAACGGCCCCCAAACTGTGTGTGCCTGCCACTAAACAAACGTATTCACCGCCCGTACTCGCTACCTGTGTTGGGCCTCTCTGCACTAGCGTGCTTTCCAACCCTCCAGGACCTTCCATTGCTTTCCATGGGCGGGGCTGAGCCGCCCGAATAGGCAATCCCTTGGTTTCCACGCCGCCAGGCGCATCGCTGTCCTGCCCAATCAGCGCGCCTGCCTTATTCTAGCACCTTCGTCCCTGAATTTCTGAACTGTTGCCCGTATCTTTCTTTGCCCTTTGCCCATGTCGCAAAAGAAAAGAATACGAGTACTCGTAGTACGTCGTAGTAGCATGCGCCGGTCGCGACTTCCCCCAGCATCAGGCACCACACCCTGCCGTGCTCTCTCAAACAGGAGGCCGAAAAGTCTTCTGACAGCAGGAAGTGGTTAGTCATTCGCCCTTGTATATAATCGTAGAAGAACCACACGCAAAGCATCGACTTTTCCTCTCTCTCTCTGCTCTTTTGCGCCGCAGAACAAACCAGCAAAACTGCAAACGCATCCAGCGTCACCAAACTCGCCGCAACTCCACCAGCCGCTACTACTACGAGGACAATACTGGTACACTACTGTACATGGTCCCCTGTCTCACTCTTCCCGCCTTTTGATGTGCTTTTTCTTCTTTCGGCCATTCCCCTCGCCGTAGCCTCTCCGTCTCTCTCTTCTCTCTTCTGCCCTGGATCATATCTTCTCGGTCTTTCTTCTCTTCTCTCCTCTCTCCTCTTTTCTGCCTTCCTCCCTCTCTCCTCTTCTCCTCCTCTCCTCCTCCCAATCGTCTATATCGTCTCTCTCCATCTGCCACCTCTCCGGCGTTATCATAATGTAAGTCGGCCTTCATGATACCCCCCCCCCCCCCTCGACGCTTCTTCCATCCTAAATATTTCCTCTTGTCCCTCCCCTCTCCCTCTTCCTCTCTTCACCCCGTCACCCCCTTCACCCCTCCCGCGGATAACTCCTCGGCCTTGGCCCACCCACTCGTACGCTGCCGTGCGGTCTACTAGCACATTCTCTGCCTTTCTTTGCCCACGGGCTTTTCTTGCTTTCCAAGCCACCACCCCTCTCCCATATCTTGCTTGCCGCTGCAGCCAACCAACTGTCCTGCGATTTAGATACCCTCTTTATTGTCTTGTCTCCTTGTTTCTTCTCTATCTCATTGCATCACTTTCCATCCCTCATCCTTCCCATCTTCTTCTTCTCACACCTACGCATACGCCTTCAACCTCAACTAACCGTCAAATCAGAAAGTTTCTCTCCACTCCACTATCGCCCTACATTGACGCTTCTTCGACTTTGGCCCAAGACCCTGCGTCAAAGCGAACAGACCCTTCTTTTCGACACTCTCCCCTCTGTGTCGTCTCTTCTCTCAACCACCAACTTCCGCATTCCCGCACACACATCTCCCATCATACACCATGGTGCGCGAGACGAAGCTCTACGAAATCCTCGGCGTAAGTTGAATGCCACTGCGCACATGCGCGACCGCTACTTTGCTTGCTTCACAGCGCCTAGGGGAACCAAAGTATTAACTTTACTTTCCAGGTCTCGCCAACAGCTACCGACCAGGAGCTGAGAAAGGCTTACAAGGTCGGTGCCCTCAAGTACCATCCTGGTAAGTTTCCGCTTTTGACAATAAATAAAAATACACCGGCCTTAGAGTGCACTGTCTAACTTGCCCCCAGACAAGAACGCACACAACCCCGCAGCAGAGGAGAAGTTCAAGGAAATCTCCCACGCCTACGAAGTCCTGTCCGATTCCAACAAGCGCCAAATCTACGACCAGTATGGCGAAGCCGGCCTGGAGGGCGGTGCTGGCGGCCCGGGCGGCGGCGTGGCGGCCGAGGACCTGTTTGCACAGTTCTTTGGCGGCGGCGGCGGCGGCTTCTTCAACGGTGCCGGCGGCATGCAGAACCGCGGCCCGGCCAAGGCGCGCACCATCCACCACACGCACATGGTCTCGCTCGAGGACATCTACCGCGGCAAGACGTCCAAGCTGGCGCTGCAGCGGTCGATTGTGTGCCCCAAGTGCGAGGGCCGCGGTGGCAAGGAGGGCGCGGTCCGCAAGTGCGCCAGCTGTGACGGCCACGGTATGAAGACCATGATGCGCCAGATGGGCCCCATGATCCAGCGGTTCCAGACGGTGTGCCCCGACTGCAACGGCGAGGGCGAGATGATCAAGGACAAGGACCGGTGCAAGAACTGCAACGGCAAGAAGACGGTGGTCGAGCGCAAGGTGCTGCACGTGCACGTGGACCGTGGCGTGACCAGCGGCACGCGCATCGAGTTCCGCGGCGAGGGCGACCAGGCGCCGGGCATCCAGGCCGGCGACGTGGTGTTTGAGATTGAGCAGAAGCCGCACGCGCGCTTCCAGCGCCGCGACAACGACCTGTACTACAAGTGCGACATTGAGCTGGTCACGGCGCTGGCCGGTGGCACCATCTACATTGAGCACCTGGACGAGCGGTGGCTGTCGGTGGACATTCTGCCCGGCGAGTCCATTGCGCCGGGCGCCGTCAAGATGATCCGTGGCCAGGGCATGCCGACGCCGCGTCACCACGACTTTGGCGACATGTACATCAGCTTCAACGTCAAGTTCCCCGAGAAGAACTGGACCGAGGACATGACCGTCTTTGACAAACTGCGCGAGCTGCTGCCGGCGCCGGCCGTCGAGAACGTGCCGCCCACCGATGCCATGACGGAGGCGGTCGACCTGGAGGAGCCCATAGGCCGCAACGGCTTCAGCCAAGAGACGGCCGAGGACGAGGATGAGGGTCCGGGCGGTGAGCGTGGCGGTGTCCAGTGCGCGTCGCAGTAAAAGGGGGTTCTCTCTCGGTATAGGTTTTAATTTTGATGCATTTCTGTTATGATTTTTTTTTTGTCCTTTTTTCTTTTTTTTTCGTTTTTTTTTTTTTTGTTTTGTCTCTTCGTTTTTCTTTTTGTTTCTTTTACGCACGGACTTGTCACGACGGTGCCGAGTTTTTGCATGAATGAGCGCGCAACGGCCAGGAGATTGTTGGGAGGGATGGCAAGACGGGTGAAGCTTCGCCTTCTCGCCTCGCCTCCTCTGTCTGGCTTCTCTTGATTTTCTCATGTTTCCCCCCCCTTTTTTTGCACACAGGCGTTTGAGAGGACCAAATAGATGGCTTTGATTTTTGTCTCGTTGTCTCGTTGTCTCGTGTGCTGTACTTGCTATACCTGCTGTATTGTACGGTGCATCTTGCATCAGTGTCTGCGACGTTGATCTGGGGCGTTTGTTTAGTCATCATTCTTGATCTGTGGGAATCCAATCATTACAACATCCATTATGACAAATACTGTGCATACGTATGCGTGTTCTACTCGGTGTTCTCCTTGTCCTCGTTGTCCTTGCGCAGGCTCTCGGTGCAGTGCAGGAGCAGCTGGCGCAGGGTGGCGCGGTCCAGAGCAGCCGTTGCGGCATCGGAGGCCGGGCTCGGGGCCGGCAGCGAGATCGGCGCCGGCGCGGCTGCCCACTCGCCCGCGGCGTTCTTGGTGACTGCGAGCAGCGTGGACGGCCCGTCTGTGGCGGGGGCGGCCAACTCTTCAGCGGGCGCCGTCGCCACAAGCAGCTGGCCGCCGGCCTGCACCACGTCGAGCGGCAGCTGTCCCTCGGGCAGGCGCAGCGTCTGCGTGTGTGCCAGCGTTGTGTCCTCCATGCGGAAGAAGAAGAGAGCCGGGACCCTATTTTGTTAGTGGGGGGGGGTTTCAAAAGACAAATTAGAAGAAAAAAGAAAAAAAATACACACCTCTCGCACATGGCTACGACAAAGGCGCCGTCGTCGCCGTCGCCGCCGTCGGTCATGGCGTCCGGGTCGGCCGCCTTGCCAAACGAGTACAGGCCCGACAGCGCCACCTTGGCCTTGGTCTCCGGGGCGGTGACGCCCAGCACGCCGCCCACGTGCGCCGACAGGTCCGCCTTGCCCAGCAGCCGGCCCTGCGGCCAAAAGTCCCACACCCACAGCTCGTTGTCGCCGCCGCCCGACACCAGTCGGTCGGGCCTGTCGCGCGGCACGCACAGCCGGCTGACAAACGACGTGTGGCCCAGGCAGAACGTCTCGATGACGTGCGTCTGGCACCCCGCGCCCCAGGCGTTGCCGACGGCGCCGCGCGTCACGCGGATGTGCTCGTCACGGTCGGCCGTTAAAATGAGGGGGCGGTTCTTGTCCCCCTGACCGTTGGCCGTCACCACCGCCGTCAGCATGGACACATGGCCCAGCAGCAGCCGGTGCGCGAGCCGCTCGTCCTCGCGGTCGCGCTGCAGCTTGGCCTGCTGTGCGGCAAACAGCTCCTTCTGCTTGCGCTGGTTCTCGAGCGCCTGGCGGTTGCCCTTGGTGTGCACGGTCAGCTCGGTGGCCTCGAGGCGCAGCGGGGTGGCGCTGTCGCTGTTATTAAAACGCTGGCTCGCTTTGAGCGCCGCCTCGGCCGCGGCGCGCGCGGCTGCCTCCTCGCGCTTCTGCTCGGCGGTCAGCTCGACCTCGAGCAAGGGCAGCGCGTAGACGTCGCCAAACTTGTCGCCCGACAGGATGGTCTGGCCGTCGGCCGTAAAGGCCACGTCGCAGGGGCGTTTGGGCACGGTTCTGTCGGTTAGAGGGGGGTAACTGAGTAAAATAAAAGAGAATGGGAGAGGGAGAGACCTACCTCGCACTCAGCTGCGTCAGTTGACCATTCTCGTTGGCAAGCACGCGCACCGTCTTGTCGTGGCCCAGGATGACCACGACGTGGCGGCCGTCGGCGGTGACCTCGAGGATGCTGACGACGGGCAGGTCGGCCGTGCGCAGGGCGGCGGCCTGGGCCTTGGCGGGGTCCTTGTGCACCGGCGGCGGCTTGTTCTTTGGCTTCTTCTTCTGCTGCTGCTGCTGTTGGGCATTGGCCTGTCCTTCTGTTGCTTCGGCTGCCTCTGTCGTTGCCTCGGTCGCTGCCTCGGTCGCCTCATCGCCCTCTACCCGTCTCCGCTTGGACGGAGGGGCATTTTCACCCTCGTCGGCTGGTGGCACGGCGTCCTTTTTATCTGCCTCGACTTTCTCTGCATTCTCCTCCTTCACCTCCTTTGCCTCCTTCGCCTCCTTTGTCTCCTTTGCTGCCTCCTGTGGCACGTGCCATGAGGCGATATGAGAGCCGTCGGCCGTGTTGAATGTGTGGACGGCAGCGCCCCGAGCAGCAACCAGGATGTTACCAGCCACCCTGAGGCGATGAAATGGAACGGCCATTATTTTTTTTGAGTTTCAGTGTGAGTATATATACCACTTCGGACAAACCACCCATATGATGAGATCGCGCAACGTCGATGAGTGTAAGTCAAGAGAAAATTGGCTGCGAGGCTCTACGGCCCCACTCTAATCTTTGCGTCGTTATCCCGTCTTTATCTGCATCTGACCATGCACGTGAGAGAAGCGCCAATGCTGACATAACCCGACTAGCCCTGGGCGGGCCACACGAAAAATAAAAAATTCCGCCAGAGGAGTTTTTTCCCATAGACCGCCCTTGAAGTGGGTTCCATGCGCGCTAGCGGGTGGGTGTGCATCGCCGGGAAAATCGAATTTTGGCATGACACCCCCCCCAAAAGCGGTTTCACTCTTTTGCTCCTCTCTCTTCTCTCTTCTTTTATCATCACCAACTACCCAAATCTCTCCACGACCCGTCTTCGCGACACCCACTACATTATACAAATCCATTTGTCCTGAAAAATCCTGCCTTCAGCAAAAATAAGAAGATATGGGGGGCAAATCGGGAAACAAGGCTGGCTACTTCGACAAGCTCAAGGGCTTGCTCGAGGAGTACAAGTCCATCTTCATCGTCGAGGTTGACAATGTCAGCTCGCAGCAGATGCACGAGATCCGTATCGCCCTGCGCGGTAAGGCTGTTGTGCTGATGGGCAAGAACACCATGGTGCGCCGTGCGCTCAAGACGTTCCTGGTCGACTCGCCCGAGTACGAGCGCCTGCTGCCCTTTGTCAAGGGCAACATTGGCTTTGTCTTTACCAACTCGGACCTGAAGGAGGTGCGCGACAAGATCCTGGGCAACAAGGTCGCGGCCCCCGCGCGTGCGGGTGCCATCGCCCCCGTCGACGTGTGGGTGCCGGCCGGCAACACCGGCATGGAGCCCGGCAAGACCTCCTTCTTCCAGGCCCTCGGCGTGCCCACCAAGATTGCGCGTGGTACGATTGAGATCACCACGGACCTGAAGCTCGTGGCGTCGGGCGACAAGGTCGGCCCCTCGGAGGCCACGCTGCTCAACATGCTCAACATCTCGCCCTTTACCTACGGCATGGGCATCGCCCAGGTCTACGACGACGGCAACACGTTCCCCGCCAGCGTCCTGGACATTAGCGAGGAGCAGCTGCTCAAGTCGCTGTCGTCGGCCATCACCACGATTGCCTGCCTGTCGCTGGCCATCAACTTCCCCACGCTGCCGTCGGTCATCCACTCGCTGGTCAACGCCTACAAGAAGGTCCTGGCCGTCGCCATCGAGACCGACTACAGCTGGCCCGAGATTGAGGAGCTCAAGGACCGCATCGCCAACCCCGAGGCGTACGCGGCCGCCGCGCCCGTGGCTGCCGTGGAGGAGACCAAGACCGAGGCCAAGGCCGAGGAGGCCGAGGAGGAGGAGGAGTCTGACTCTGACGGCGGCTTCGGCGGTCTTTTGTATGTTTCTTTTTTGACCCTTTTCCATGCTCACGTGTCCCATGCTAACACCCTCGCAGCGACTAAATGCCAACCACCCTGGAATGAAAAAAAGAACACACGGAGTTTTATCGGAAGGCAAGGTTCATCTGTCTTGTTTACGGTTTGGGAATTGTGTCGGGTTATACGATATACCCAGGCATATCATCAGCAAAAGGCTTATCTTTCGAATAAAAAAATCCGAAAATTTCAATCAACAGCAGCAAGAACGGAGTGGTGTGACTTGTTAATGGTGAGCTTTTTTTTTCTTTTTTTTCTTCTTCTTTTCACACGCATGTCGATGATTCAACAAATTTTCAAGAGCTTTTTAACCCTGAAGATTCTACTGAAGACACCGATCAACACTATATGAGACATGCTTTACACTTTTTTCTTTCTTTATTGCACAGCTTTCAAGACAAAGACCATGGCTAACACAAGTCTAGATTCCCTTTTCCTTTTTTTTTAAAAAAAAACTACCGTAGCTTCGCCAATACCGATTGCGCAACTTGGATCGCAGGCTCCGGCAACCCCGCCAGCCGCGCCACCTTGAGCGCATGGCTCTGCCGGTTGATGCCGCGCCGCAGCCGGTGCACGTACACAAACCCGCCGTGCCCGTCCTCCTCCACGTCGGTGCAGTACAGCTCAATGGGCCACCGCTTTTTTGTGTCGGCTCCTGCGTCCGCCCCTGCGTCCGCCCCTGCGTCCGCCCCTGCGTCCGCCGCGTCCACATCAACCCCCGTCAGACCGTCCGCCGCCGCCAGCTCGGCCACGCCGTGGAAATGCGTCGCAAACAGCGCGCGGCACCGGTTCACGTGCACCAGGTGGTGCAGCGCCGCGTAGCCCACGGCCGTGCCGTCCTCGGGCGTCGTGCCGCGGCCGATCTCGTCCATGATGACAAAGCTGCGCGGCGTGGCCTCGCGCAGAATGTGCGCCGTCTCCAGCATCTCGACCATGAACGTGCTCTGGTCGCGGAACAGGTTGTCGGCCGAGCCCACGCGGCTGAAGAGCGCGTCGACGAGGCCCAGCTCGGCGTAGTCGGCGGGCACGTAACAGCCGACCTGCGCGAGGATCGTGATGAGCGCGTTCTGCCGCAGGAACGTCGACTTGCCGGCCATGTTGGGTCCCGTGACCAGCCAAATGCGGCCGGGGGTGGGGGTGCCCGTAGTGGCTGTAGTGTCTGTAGTGGCTGTGCCTGCAGCACTCGTAGCAGTAGGCAAATCATCCCTCTCCACCTCCCCCAAAAACAAATCGTTCCGCGTAAACGACCGCCCCTGCTCGGCCAGGCCGCCCTCCACTGTCGGGTGCCGCCCGCCGACAATCACCGTGGCCGTGCCGCTGTTGAGCCGCGGCCGCGTCAGCCCTTGCTCCAGCGCCAGCCGCGCAAACGACGTGGCAATGTCCAGCTCGTCCAGCACGGCCGCGTTGCGCCGCAGCGGCACCAGGCTGCGCACCACGGCCTCGCGCAGCGCCGCAAACACGCGCTGCTCCTCGCCGCGGATCTGCAGGCGCACCTGGTCCAGCCGCTGGCCCAGGGCGGTCCACTCGGGCACGTGCAGCGACCGCGTCGTGCGGCTGGACGACAGTGTCGTCGGCACGCTCGCTGCTGCTGACTCATCATCGCTGGCACTTGCACTTGCACTTGCACTTGCCTCGCGCTGCTTCTGCGCGTCTTTGCCCTTGACGTGGCAGATGTGGCCCAGCCCCGGCGTCCACTTGAGCACGAGCGACGGCGCGTCCAGCCGCTCGCGCAGCTCGTCCGTCAGGGCCGCGCGCTCGCGCGTCAGGTCGTCCAGGCGCGCGTGCAGCTTGCGCAGCGGCGCGCTGGCGTCGGGCTTCATGACCCAGGCCTCGTTGTCCTCGCCGTAGTAGTCGCGGAAGGACACTTTTTGGCGGCGCGGTGTTTTTGTGGCGGCAGAAGTGGATGATTCTGTTGTCGCTGTCTTGGACCGCTTCTTCAACGACTCCCCCTCGGCTTGCACCACCTCCTCGGCAAAGCTCATCATGGCATCGGCCTCGCTATTCTCGAGCTCGTGCTGGTGCATCAGGCCCTCCTCGTCGACCGACGCGCGGATGCGCTTGGCCACGGCACGGGGCCGGTCCAGCTCGATGCGGGCCGCAATCGCAGCGAGGCAGTCCGCGTCGCCCGCGTCGCCCGCGTCGCCTTCATCGCCCTCTTTATCCCTACCACCCGCCGCTCGCAGCAGCAGCCGGATAATATCGTCCGTGGCCGCAATCGTCTTGGCCAGGTCCAGCAGGTCGTCCGGGTCGCCGCGGCCGAGCGCAAACTTTTGCACGAGCCGGTGCGAGTCGTGGCTGCGCTTGAGCAGCGTCGTGATGCCGTCGCGCAGGTCCTCGTCGGCGATGAACCGCGCCACCAGGTCCTGCCGCCGCTGCAGCACGTCCAGCGACGTCGACGGCGCGCTCAGCCACTCGTTGAGCAGGCGCGCGCCACTGCGCGTCACCGTGCGCCGGATCGCGTGCAGCAGGCTGCCGCGGAACAGCCCGTCGCGCAGCGTCTGCTTGATCTCCAGCGACCGCATGCTGTTCTTGTCAATCGTCATGACCGAGCCGGCCGCATCGCTCTCACTACCACTACTACCAAGCCCGTAGCGCACCGGCGGCTGCAGCTTGATCCACGTCTGGCCCGTGCCCTGCGCCGGCTGCTGCAGCCGGTCGCGCACATAGTGCAGCAGCAGGCTGCCCGCGGCCACCTCGTGCGGCGTAAACGCGCTGGCCGTGTCGTCGGGAATGTCCGACTCGAGTAGCGGCCGCCAGTCGTCAATGGACAGGTGATCGGCCGTGGGCGGAGACGTGTATGTGACGAGCTGCTGCCGCTCCTCGTTAAGCACAGCAAGCAGCTGCGACGGCGGCGGCGATGATAACCCAGGGCCCCCGTCTGCGGGGACAGGGACACTCGTCAGCCGCTCGTCGAGCACAATCTCGCGGGGTGCTATGCGCGAGAGGATGGAGCCCAGGGCGGGCAGCGTGGCCGGCTGGGTGTAAAAGTGGCCTGTCGACAGATCAAGCCATGCCAGGCCGATGTCGTGCTTGCTCTGGTGTTGCATGGCGTCACCTGCAGATGCAGCAGCGTCGCCTGCGTCACCTGCCTCCGCGGTGTAAATGGCCAGAACATAATTGTTCGTATACGGATCAATAAAGTTCTCGTCAATCAGCGTGCCTGGCGTGACAATGCGCGCGACACGGCGGTCGTGCATGAGCCCGCCGGACTTGATCTTGTCGGCGGCATTGTTGGGGAACTCCTCGGCAATGGCCACATAGCGGTTGAGATCGTTCACTAGGATCTTGAGGAAGCGGTCTAGCTGGAAGAAGGGGAAGCCGGCCTATGCCTAGTGCGTGAGTGGGTGATGCTTGGTGAGTCGGCAGTGATGCTGTATGAGCCGACAGAGGCGAAAGCAATAAACAGCAAACAGCAGGACGAGAGACTAGGGAAAACACACCATGGGAACGGGGCCAGCGTTGGTCTTCTTGGACGCTAGCTTGATGTTGAGCAGCGGCGCATAGTCGACGGCCTGCTCAAAGTAGAGCTCGTAGAAGCCGCCGACGCGCGTGAGCAGCACGCAGTTGGCGAAGCGGTGCATGTTGCGGCGGGCCTGGAGGATCACGGTAGGGTAGGCGGCGGTGGTAGCATCATCGGCACCGTCTTCAGCACCACCATCGGGGGAGCCCGCGACGCGACTACTCGTACTGGTGGCGGAATCATCATCCTCTTCCTGTTCAACGTCTCCTGAGCCCTTGGCCTTTTTGGTCTTTCTCGCCCGTTTCGGCTTGCTCGCAGCCTTCTTCTCGGCCACCACCTCTGGACTGCTGCTGCTCATCAGCACACCCTGGGGGAGATCCTCGAGCCTGAGCACAGACTTTGTCCGCTTCCCCCTAGTCTGGGGTGGCTGCACCACCAGTGGCCGTGGAGGAGAGAGATGCGCCAGCCTAGGCCGCGGAAAGCCGCGGAGGCCGACACCCACGCCCACTATGCCCCCCGGCCTGGCGTGCCTCCATGGCTGAAGGAGTCTCATGGGCAACGCGGGACCGGTCGGACGAAGAGAAAACTAATAAAACAAGAAGAAGGGAAAAAGTGAAAAAGTGAAAATGAAAAAATGAAAAATGAAAAAAAAAGGAGGGGAATGGGGCAATTTCGACGCAGACTCGGGCAACCTGGTGTGATGTGTGCTGTGCTAGTGTGCCGGCAAAACCCAGTACCGAGTACCCCGGATTCATGCAAACGTCGAGGCCAATAATAGAGTCATCCGTCAGTGATTTTCCCCCTTCCTCCTCCTCCTCCTCCTCCTCCGTCTCCCCCCCCCCTGGTCGACGGGACTTTTTTGCTGCTGTGTCGAACCCTGCACCGCTGCAGGCTGTACGAGTCCCTCTCGTAGATTCGTACGGTCGTATACACGGAGCAATGATTCCAACGCAAAGAAGCTCGGTCCAACAGCCGCCACTGTTATCAAACCTTGACAGCTCACTGTCCCCGGCTCGGCACTCTCTGCTGTTGCTGCTGCTTCCGTTGCTGCTCGGTGCTTCTCTGTGCTAGTCTGGCCGGTCAAGCTTGCGTCGAGGCACCGCAATGGGGATCAATACGATGTGATCCTTGGCCTGGCGTGGGTGCGTTGGTGCCAGTCAAAGTCGTAAGGTCGTCGAGTGCTTTAGCACCCAAGTTTTACTCCGTACTCGTCGTAGTGGCTCTGCGTCGGTCGATTGTAGCCGGCTGCCATGTCTTTCTCTCTTGTTCTCTCTCTGTCTTTTCTCTCTCTTTCTATCGCTTGATTGCTGGGCTCTCGTCCCCGTCGCATGTCTTTTCGTTTTTGTCGTTTGTTTTCTGGTGGGCCCCCCCAGCTGACTGACGTTGACGATGTGCGCTGTGATTGGCCGGAGCTGTAGTGGGGGCCCGCTTGTGTAATCCGTCACTAATCGTCAACAATCCGTCAGTCGGCACTGTGCATGCACTGTATAGCGGCCCACACCGCGTTTCTCTTCCGACAGTCTCGTCACAAAGTGGCCTGTTTGCGGGTTTGCAAAGAACCTCGGAGATGCACAACAGAGCGGCGGGTGGATATGATCCAAACGTGCAGGGTACGGTAAGCAGTGCAGAGTGCAGGTCCAGATGGGGGCGATTCGCGCTCTTTTTGCTTTTCCTTTTCTGTTTCCTTTTCTTCTTTTCCCTTCTTCAACTCTACAGGTCGTTTATTGAGTTGCTGTCCGTGCAATCACGTGGTGGCTGGAAAGTGGTCTATTTTAATCCCACCCAACAACGACGCAGCGCGCCTTCCGTATGCGTATGCAGCGGCTCGTCTTAGATAATCACAGACGACACATCACCATTTGTGCATCTGCATCTGCTCACCAGGTTTATCGTATCGTACTCGTAGGCTCATGTTGACGCTCACGCACACGCTCACGCATGCTCACAGCCCACGCACGTACCCGAGCGCATGGCACATGACGGCACCAACATGGCACACATGTACGACAAAGCATGCGGTGTCCTCGTAAAACGCGATTAATAATCAAACTAGAAACAAGAAAGAAAGAGAAAAAGAGAAAAAAGCGGCAAGCATGCTGCGTTGGACGCTGTACGACGTCCTCCTGTCTCCTGTGCCCTGTGCCTTGTGCCCCGTGCTTTGTGCGCCGAATCAAGACCAGACGGAGGCACAAGCGAGATGACGCCGTTGCGGCCAAGCGAACAACAAACAAAAAAAACGAGCACAGGCAGACAGGCCAACGCAAGGGCACCTCCCTTTGTATCTGGCGTATCTGGCGTATCTGATAAAAAAGTAGGGCCTGCTTATAAAAAAAAAAGGAGCACATGTCGTGAGGGTGCTGCTGCAAACTGCCCACTGCCCCAAGCCCTGGCATGACCCGGGCCAAAAGTGGCACCATCCTCGCCGCCTAGCTCACGTCCATTGCCACCCTGACGGCGGGACTCATCTCGAATAGGCATGCTGGGGCTGTTCTTTATTGCACTTGTACCTATGCCCGACCTTCTTCGTAGTCGCCAAAGTCCCTTTTACTGTTTCATCCTCTTACGCTTTCTGGCCAGCCGGCAGGCGCAAATCGACAGATGTCCGTGTCGGTGTGCTCTGTTGTCGTCCTCGTTAGCCTCCTCATTAGCATCATTAGCATTCTACTATACTTGTACTCGTACACTGCATGTGTGCCCAAAGCGCAAACCGCCTGCTGCTGCTGCTGCCGCCGCCGCTCACTGACTGGTCGCCGTCTTCTGCAGTCTCGTCAGTCTCGTCATCCCGGCGTCTACAATCTGCCTACCTGGCCTGGTTTTTCCCGCCACCTCACCCGATCGTATTTTTTTCATGCACCTACGATCTCATTTATCTCTGTACCTGGTACTGGTCGTCTGGTCGTCTGGTCGTCCTGGGCTTCCCCGTTCCCATCGCTTTGCCTGTCCACCCGTGTCCTCCACCCCCCAACGTCCAGCGTCACTCTCCCTACTCGGACTCTTTTTCCTCCGCCTACTCTTCTCCTACCTCCAACTGTTTCTCTACTCTTCCCCTACTGTCACTGTTCCTCCTCCTCTCCGTCTCTACGAGTACTACCCCCCCCCCCTTCCGCATTCCGTAATCCGCTAGCTCCTCCGCCGTCCTCAATCTTTTTCCCCGTTCCCTCACCCACATCTCACCACTCCCAAATACACCTGGCCATATCATGGAGCCATTTAGTTCTGCATATATCAAGATCACTCCAACAAAAAAACAAATAGCTTAGACCCGGAAAAAAAGGCCCACTGCTCAACGTCGTATGAAGATACCAGAGACACACGGACGTATAACTGCAACTCCCCGCTACTTCTCTCGTCTCTCTCTCACACACACTTGTCTCTTCTGTTTACCCTTCTTCTTTCACCTCGCTCTCCGTTCTATTCCCAAGGTCATCCACTACTATCTACTACATATATATACACACACACGCATCACCCAACCCAGCTGCACAGGCGAAAGAAGAAGAAAGCAACGAGAAAATTCAAGAAAAAGGAAAAGACATTACAAAAACACCTCGCTTCATAAACAAAGGACTCTCGCCTCTTCACTCCCACAAAGACATGGCCTCGTCCATGCCGTGGCTGCCCTTTCCATTTGCTTCTCAACAACCGCTCCAGCCGCACACCCACATCCCCGTCACGCCGCCCCCCGACCACCAGTCGTTCTCGTCGCTCGCCTCCATGGCCAGCATGTCCCATCCACCACCACTCTCGCCACAGCTGCTCAAGTCGTTTACACAGGAAGTCTATGGAGCCGGCGCCAGCCTCGCAGGAAACAACTACCTCGGCGGAATGGGCGGCATGAACATGATGGGCGGCATGGGCAGCATGAGCGGTATGGGCGGTATTGGCAACATGAACAACCTGAACAATCTCAACAACATGAACAACATGGCCGGCATGACTGGCATGGGCAACATGGGCATGGGCCTGCCCAACATGCAGCAGATGGCCGGCATGGGCGTCAGCGGCCGCGGCGGGCTCGGCCCGACCAAGCTGCAGGCCATGAACGCCCGCTCCATGCAGGGCACCGTCGCCGCCGGCGTGGCCAAGCAGCAGCAGCAACAGCAGCAGCAGCAGCAGCAACGACAACGTGCCGACACCAAGACATCGTCCGGGGGGACACCAGCAAAAGCACCCTCCACCACAGCGTCCACCACACAAACTACACAGACTACACAGACCACACAGACCGCCGATACCGCACAGACATCCCTGCCGGACCAGGCCATGGCCATGGATGACCCCAAGGATGACCCCAAGGAGGCTGCTGCCGCCGCCGCCGCGTCCACCACTACCGCCGATGCCAAGTCAAAGACAGCAGCATCAGCAGCAGCAGGAACAGCAACAGGTGCCAGTGGCTTAGACGGCCTGGGCGCGGCCGGCCTGGGCTCCGCCGGCCTCGGGGGCTCCGCCGCCACGGCCGCCGACCCGCGGTACATTGCCATGGCCTCGCGCATTGCCGCCTACTACCACCAGCGCTGCCAGGCCGTGGCCAACTTCCAGCAGCAGCGGTGCCAGGCCTGGGCCAACATGCAGCGCCAAAAGAGCCAGGAGATGTCGCAGGCGGCCATGCTGGTCGTGGCCTGGTACGTGCGCGACCGCATCCACCGCCGCCGCCGCCGGCAAAAGCGCCAGTTCCGCCGCGGCCTGTCGCGCTCGGCCGTGACGCCGGCCACCGCCCGCATCACCAAGGGCGAGGCCGTGCGCTCGTGGGTGCTGGACGTGCCCGACGACGCCGCCGCCAACGAACGCGGCCCGCGGCCCAGCGACCCGTCCGAGGTGTCCTTTGACATGGACCGCGACACCAAGTCCGACAAGGACGCCCGCCTCTACGACGTGGCCGACAACCTGATCAAGAGCCAGCTGGCCCAGATCGACGTGCCCATGCTGGGCGCGCTGTCCTTTTCCAGCGACACGGAGAGCAGCGACGACGACGACGACGATGACAACCTTAACAACAATGATGATAACGACGATGATGACGATGGCGGCGGTGGTGGCCATGCCCGGGGCAGAGCCATGCACATTGACGCGCCGTACGAAGAGGTGCGGCCGGTGCGGGCCGGGCTGGGGGCCGGGGCGGCGGCGGCGACGACGTTCAAGGACGCCACCATGCGCGAGCTCAAGGCCGAGGAGTACATGGACGAGGAGTCGGAGTCGAGCTCCGAGGACTCGGACGAGTTTGACGACGACGACGACTTTTGCGCCGAGGCGTCCGAGGAGGTGCACCACGGCACGGGCGGGAGCAACAGCCAGCAGCCAACGAGCAGCTTATAGGTTTTTTGTTTCTCTTTGCTTGTTTGTGGTTGTCCTTTTTTCTTTCTCGCGTGTCGTTTTCCTCCTCCATCCTATTCTTCCTTTCTCCTCACTTTTCTATTTTTTTCCTATTTTCTATTTCCTATTTTCCTACTATCTTCCTATCTCCTTATTTCCTAAGTTTCTTTCCTTGGTCTACTGGTCTCTACTGGTCTCTGCGTGGTCTTCTCCCTTTCCCCTTTTCCTTATTCTCCTCCTCCTCCTCCTCTGTATATCTCCCTCCATCATGCCCTTTTCCTGTCCTCTGTATACTTCCCACACTTCCATCATGCCCTTTCCTTTTATATCTCGAGATACACACCCCAGCGTCACGTCTTCCTTTGTTCTTATGCTGTATTTTGCTATCTCATTCCATGTGTTACGGATTGGATCTATCAATGATTGTCGTTTTTTTTTTTTCATTCGTTTTTTCTTGTTTTTCTTTTTTTTTCCCTTTTTTCATACTACTCTCTCTATTTCTCTCTTATTTCCTAATATCTCGCGTCTTGCTCAAATCTCTTGTACACCAGGCCTGGCACCATATAGACGTCGTCCATCTGCGTGACTACCTTCTCCATATAAAAGTATCACCACCAACCTTGCAAATGTGTATGTCTCGCTGTGATTTTCTTTGTCGTTTCTCTCCAGTTTACAGAGTATTAGTGAGTATTACGTGGAATAACTGGACTCGTACTCTTACACAGTTGTCTTGTGCAACGCTAGTCAAAAACGGGAATACCTGGGGAATGAAAGGAGCGACCCACGAATCATGTGTACTCCCAGCCGCCCACTAACAGCGCACCGTACGAGTACTCCGTACAAAGAGTGCCCGTAATGTGGGGGCGCGGCCTCTAGGGAGCATCTTTAGTGGGCTGTGCTGCGGAGAACGGAGCTCGTTGGTGTTGTAAGTGCCGCCTCGCCTGTTGGTGCTTGTTGCTGTTAGACAGTACGGAGTAGTTGGCTGATAGACGCTCGTGTAAGTACTCTCAATCGCTCCTTCCTCGTCTGATTGTCTGACAGTCCGTTTCTCCGCTCCTTCCTCCCAACTCTCTTCCCTCATGCCTCGATAACTTATCGTCTCCACCTGCCTCTTTGGCCGCTGCACCTCCTCACCTCCTCACCTCTTGCCCTGCTCGTGTTTCGTACAACCCCCCCCCCCCCCCTTCCCCCCCACACTTCTGCCTCGAACTTATCGAACTTAACTTTCATCATCATCATCATCATCATCATCAAGACCAAGCTGGCTCTCGCGGGACTGCGTCGACCTCCATCAAGCATTTTTATCGGGCTGACGCGGCTGACTCGCGACATCCACCTCCCACCCAAACTCATCTCAGCTCATCACCATGGGCGGCGGCAACACCGCTCCGCACGTCTGCGGCCACCACAGCTACCCCCAGCTGGCCCCGCGCCCCGTCGGACAACGCATCTCCGGCATCTACCGCGAACGCATCAACCAGTTCTACTCGCGTGGGCAATGGGACAAGGTGAATCTGCTGTCCATGATGGACGAGGGCGTCGCCGCCGGCAAGCCCCACGTCAAGCTCTGGACCTGGGCCGCCCCCGACCTCGAGCGGCCCAGCTTCGCCCACGCCGTCCAGCAGGAATACAAGGAGACGTCCGTCGGCCAGTCGTTTGGCCCGTCGTGGTCCACGCACTGGTTCCGCGTCGAGCTCACCGTGCCCGCCGAGCTCCGGGACAAGCAGCTGCTCGAGCTCCACTGGGACTGCAACAACGAGGGCCTCGTGTGGTCCGAGGACGGCGAGCCGCTGCAGGGCCTCACGGGCGGCGGCGAGCGCATCGAGTGGGTGCTGCCGGCCAGCTTCCGCGACGGCAAGCCCCACACGTTCTACATTGAGACCGCCTGCAACGGCATATTTGGCAACGCCCCCGGCGGCGACAGCATCCAGCCGCCCAACCCCGACCGCTACTTCCGCCTCGCCCAGGCCGACATTGTGGCCGTCAACTACGCCGCGCGCCAGCTCTACATTGACATCTGGATCATTGGCGACGCCGCGCGCGAGTTCCCCACCGACTCCTGGGAGCAGCACAAGGCCCTCGACGTCGCCACGCGCATGATCGACACCTTTGAGCGCGGCAACCCGGCGTCCATCCTGCGCGCGCGCAAGATCGCCGAGGAGTACCTGGGCCCCCGCGTCGACGCGTCCAGCGTCTTTGCCATCAAACCGGGCAAAGAGCCCATTGTCTTTGGCATCGGCCACTGCCACATTGACACGTGCTGGCTGTGGCCCTGGGCCGAGACCAAGCGCAAGGTCGCGCGCTCGTGGACCAACCAGTGCAACCTGATGGAGCAGTTCCCCGAGCTCAACTTTGCCTGCTCGCAGGCCCAGCAGTTCAAGTGGCTCAAGACCATCTACCCGTCCGTGTTTGCGCGCGTCAGCAGCAAGGTGCGCAGCGACCAGTTCCACCCCATCGGCGGCAGCTGGGTCGAGCACGACACCAACATGCCCAGCGGCGAGGCCCTGGTGCGCCAGTTTGTCTACGGCCAGCGCTTCTTCGAGGGCCACTTTGGCAAGCGCTGCCAGACCTTTTGGCTGCCCGACACCTTTGGCTACTCGAGCCAGCTGCCCCAGCTGTGCCGCCTGGCCGGCATGACGCGCTTCCTGACCCAGAAGCTGAGTTGGAACAACATCAACAAGTTCCCCCACACCACGTTCAACTGGGTCGCCCTGGACGGCTCGCAGGTGCTGTGCCACATGCCGCCGTCCGAGACATACACGGCCGAGGCCCACTTCGGCGACGTGCGCCGCAGCATCACGCAGCACAAGTCCATGGACCAGGACCACACGTCGCTGCTCGTCTTTGGCAAGGGCGACGGCGGCGGCGGCCCCACGTGGCAGCACGTCGAGAAGCTGCGCCGGTGCCGCGGCATCGCCGACAACGTCGGCCTGCTGCCGCGCGTGCACCTGGGCCAGACGGTCGACGACTTTTTCGAGCGCCTCGAGGCCAAGGCCGACTCGCTGGTCACGTGGTACGGCGAGCTGTACTTTGAGCTGCACCGCGGCACCTACACGACGCAGGCCAACAACAAGCGCAACAACCGCCGCGCCGAGTGCATCCTGCGCGACGTCGAGTACCTGGCGACGCTGGCGACGCTCAAGGCGCCGAGCAAGTACAAGTACCCCAAGGCCGACATTGACGACATGTGGGAGGCCACGCTGCTGTGCCAGTTCCACGACTGCCTGCCGGGCAGCTGCATCGAGATGTGCTACGACGACTCGGACGAGCTGTATGCCAAGGTGTTTGCGACGGCCGACCGCGTGCTCGACGACATCCACGCCGCGCTGGGCCTCAAGGCCGTGCACTACGGCCACGTGGGCCCGCTGTCGTCGGCGGCGGTCGTCAACACGCTGCCGTGGCCGCGCAAGGCGTTTGTCGACGTGTCCGACACCGAGTGCGCCATTGCCAGCGGCCACGGTCCGCTGCTGGCGCTGACGGCGCCGGCCGAGTTCCCGGGCTGGGCCAGCCACACGATCAGCGGTAGCGGCGGTGGCAGCCATGTCGCCGTCACGGAAATCAGCAAGGGCGTGTTTGTCATGCAGAACAAGGACCTGCGGGTCACCATCCAGAACGGCGTCATCACGTCGCTGTACGACAGCGTCAACCAGCGCGAGGTGATTGCGCCCGGCGGCAAGGCCAACCAGTTTGTCATCTTTGACGACAAGCCGCTGTACTGGCAGGCGTGGGACGTCGAGGTGTACCATCTCGAGACGCGGCAGGAGCTGGCGTCGTCGGCGACGTACATTGGCGAGCAGAAGCCACACCGCGTCAGCGTGGTGACGGAGACGCGCATCAGCGACGCCAGCAGCATCCGCACGACGATCAGCCTGTCGGCGGCGCTGCCGGGCGAGCCGTCGGTGGTGGAGGTGGCGAGCGACGTCGAGTGGCACGAGACGATGAAGTTCCTCAAGGTCGAGTTCCCGGTGGCCGTGCGCAACACCGAGGCCAGCTACGAGACGCAGTTTGGCCTGGTGCGCCGCCCGACGCACTACAACACGAGCTGGGACATGGCCAAGTTCGAGGTGTGCTGCCACAAGTACGCCGACCTGTCGGAGCACGGCTACGGCGTGTCCATCCTCAACGACACCAAGTACGGCTTTGCCACCGTGGGCAACCTGATGCGCCTGTCGCTGCTGCGCTCGCCCAAGGCGCCCGACGCGCACGCCGACATGGGCCAGCACCACATCCGCTGGGCCATTATGCCGCACAAGGATGTGCTGGGCGCTGCGACGGTGCGCAAGGCCTACGAGTTTAACAACCCGCTCAAGACGGTTGTGGCCGGTGTTGGCATCGACCGCCGTGTCCTTTCAACGCCCGGTAGCAACCCCATCTTTCTCTCGGGTGATGCGTCGCTCGTGCTCGACACGGTCAAGCGTGCCGAAGACGACGCCGACGTGCGCGCCCAGACGGCCAAGGACGCCGACGGCCCACTCCTACCGACGCCGCGCCCGACGCGCAGTGTCGTGCTGCGCATCTACGAGAGCCTGGGCGGCCGCGCGCGCGGCACCGTCAACTTTGCCCACGGGCCCGTCGCCGGCGTGTACAAGACGAACCTGCTCGAGGACGACCTCGAGGCGGTGCCGCTGCACAGCTGGACCAAGAGTGCGGGTGAGCCGGCCGTGACGCAGTTTGATGTCGATCTGCGAGCGTTTGAGGTGGCGACCTACCGGATCGAGCTGAAGTAGGTGTTGTTGTTTGGAGTTGGTTGTTCAGTTTTTTTTTTTTTTTTTTTTTTTTTTTTGCTTATTTGCTTTGCTTATATAAGCCGCGCTTGGGATGCGACAGCCATCTATCAAAGAGTTGGAGTTTGTTGTACGGTTTACTTTTCTTTTTGAGCTTTTTGGTCCGTTTGTTTGATTTGTTTAGTTTTTAGGTTTATGGCTCTTCATGAGAATCTCTGATAATAAACCCAAGATTTGCTCCGAACTCCTTTGCAATCAGCTTGATGCCTTCCGCGTGTCCCAGATATGCCTGAGGCAAGAGTCACGGGACTCGACACATGCACTAAGCGAATCTACGATCACTTCACCGAGTGGACCCTTCTCCGGTAAGTGCCGGCTCAGACTCGACAACGACCTGCGACGCCCATCGTCCGTAGCAGCACACGGACCGGACGCACTGCAAACACGGAGCATCGCATCGGTTTTTGAAGCTTCATCGTCTTCACTGTGCCTACTCTATACTCCGTACTCCCGTACTCGTCACTGCCATCATTTGTTGCCCGCTCAACATGGATGGCCCTGCCGCAATGCGGCCATTGTGCTCTTTCTCTTCTCGGGACGGAGGCTCGGTCTGTCTAGCTTTTGGATGGGGACACTTGGACTTTCAAAACTCCACTTTCCGAATTACCGAGATTCTGCTCAATTGCTCGCGGGTGGCTGCCCATTGCCCATTGCTCGTTGCCCATTGCACATTGCACATTGAGCTTCCGGAGCCGTCGGAGCAAGGCTGACGATGGCAGTCGAGGCCGGCGGTATGGTGTGCAGGTACTATTCGAGCTCGTTCACCTGGACGTTGAGTACGAGTACTCGTACATGTACGAGTATTCTGGCTGCCAGAAGCAACCCCGCTATTCGCATACGCGCATAATTCGCTCCCTACTGCCGCCGTGCCGGACCAACGGCCATCTGCGCTGCTGCGTCTGTGTCGTGGCCGTTCGCTCCTTCCCTTCTTCTCAGAGTTGGGGTCCTACGACCGGAATTTTTAGGGCGGAAAAACTTGTCGGCCGCCTGCTATTGGCCCGTTGTGCTGCTACTTGGCCCACACCTGCTCCAGCTGGGTCCCGCTCAATGGAGACAAGAAGCCAGAAACCCAGGGCGACCGCGACCCGCTTTGTTTCCCTCGTACTCCGTACTGTGCACCATACCTGTGTTCCTTCCCGGCGTGCTTTGCCCAAGCTCGAGAGCCCGGCTGCTTTTCTTGTAGAAGAGAGGGGAAAATAAAATAGAATAATAGCAAAAACAAATGCGAAAATAGCAGAATCAAATGCAAAATTCGCGAAAAAGGAAAAACAAGAGGACGAAAAAAGTCGCATTTTTCTTCCGGCTTTCCTCGTCTCAAGTCCCTCCTTCCCTCTCTTTCCCTCGCTGGTCCCCTACTCCGTAGTACCCCCCCCCCCCCCCCAAACTGCTCCGAGCAAACCCCCCCAAGCACTGGCTTTTCCCGCAATTCTCCCTCTCCTCTTCCCTCCTCTTCCTCCCCTTTTTTCGCCTACCCGCGCCTGCACACTTGCAATTGGTCTTTGCCCGTTTGCCTTCTTTCCTTCCTTTTTTTTCTTCCCTTTTCCCCCTTCCCCCTTCCACCCTCTTCATCGTCTTTCCTTTCCATCTCCCCTCCCCCTCACACAACAAGATCCCGACCATGTTCCGGAACGCCCTCAGACAGTCGACTCGCGCTGTCGGCGCCTTCTCTGCTAGCAGAGTGGCTGCGGTACGTTTGCGCCTCCCGAGAGAGAATGAGGAAGAGAGAGAAAAATTATTTGTTGGCCGGGAGCAAAGGAAATGAAGCAATTGAAGATTTTCGGAAGAAGAAGGGATCGAGACATGAGAGAGAGAGAGAGAGCAAAGCACTCGACCCGATCAGCACAAGGCACTCGAGGACACACAGGACCGGGCCAGTTGGGACAACCATGACCGGAGCATTGCCGACGACGGCAGAGACATCAATTGGCAACGCCGACTTGCTTCCGTGCCATCCTCGTCGTCGTCGTCGTCGTCCCGGAGTTCCCACAGGACAATGCGTGGCCAAAAAAGCCCTCACCGAAAAATACACCCCAAATCTCTCCCCCCTTCCCCCCTCCCTCCCATCACGCCTCAGCACCGGACAACACCGGACTCCCTGTCGTCTCCGGGACAGAGCATTGTCTCTTGCCGACACGGGCTTGCTGGTGCTGCTGCTCCGGGTCCCCGGCTCTCTTGTCGCTTTCCCCCCCCCCCCCCCCCGGGGAGGCCGGGAACAGGCGGCGCGGGAAGTTCCCCTGCTGTCCCGATTCGTCGAGCTCCTGCGGCATGGCTTCCAAGCTCTCCTGGGCCATACCTGCTACCTGTCCTCGGCCTTGCTGTCCGGTCTCATACCATGCTCGCCGTCTCTCTCTCTTCTCTCCGTCTCTTCTCTCCGTCTCTTCTCCTCCGTCGTCATTGCTCATCCCGCCCGCCCGTCTTGGCCCTGGTCAGTCACTAACTAAATTCCCGCAGACCCGCGCTGCCGCCCCTGTTTTCGTCCAGGCCCGCACCTATGCCGAGGCCAAGGCCTCCCCTACTGAGGTCTCCTCCATCCTGGAGCAGCGCATCCGCGGTGTTCAGGAGGAGGCCAACCTTGCCGAGACCGGCCGTGTCCTGTCCGTCGGGTATGTCTCACTTTTTTCTATTCTTTTTCCTATTACTTGTCTCCTTCTGCCGTCTCTCCTGCTAACCCCACAGTGATGGTATCGCCCGTGTTCACGGCATGGCCAACGTCCAGGCCGAGGAGCTCGTCGAGTTCGCCTCTGGCGTCAAGGGCATGTGCATGAACCTCGAGGCCGGCCAGGTCGGTGTCGTGCTGTTCGGTTCTGACCGTCTCGTCAAGGAGGGTGAGACCGTCAAGCGTACCGGCGAGATTGTCGACGTCCCCGTCGGCGCCGAGCTGCTGGGCCGTGTCGTCGACGCCCTCGGCAACCCCATTGATGGCAAGGGCCCCCTCAACACCAAGGAGAAGCGCCGTGCCCAGCTCAAGGCCCCCGGCATTCTGCCCCGCCAGTCCGTCAGAGAGCCCGTCCAGACCGGTCTCAAGTCCGTCGACGCCATGGTCCCCATTGGCCGTGGCCAGCGTGAGCTGATCATTGGTGACCGTCAGACCGGCAAGACCGCCGTCGCCCTCGACGCCATCCTGAACCAGAAGCGCTGGAACTCGGGCTCCGACGAGTCCAAGAAGCTGTACTGCATCTACTGCGCCGTTGGCCAGAAGCGGTCCACCGTCGCCCAGCTGGTCCAGACCCTGGAGGAGAACGACGCCATGAAGTACAGCATTGTCGTTGCTGCCACCGCCTCCGAGGCTGCTCCCCTGCAGTACCTGGCTCCCTTCACGGCCAGTGCTGCCGCCGAGTGGTTCCGTGACAGCGGCAAGCACGCCCTGGTTGTCTTTGACGATCTGTCCAAGCAGGCCGTCGCCTACCGTCAGATGTCGCTGCTGCTGCGTCGTCCCCCCGGTCGTGAGGCCTACCCCGGTGACGTTTTCTACCTGCACTCGCGTCTGCTGGAGCGTGCCGCCAAGATGAACAACAAGCTCGGCGGTGGTTCCATGACTGCCCTGCCCATCATCGAGACCCAGGGCGGTGACGTGTCGGCCTACATCCCGACCAACGTCATTTCCATTACCGACGGCCAGATCTTCCTGGAGGCCGAGCTGTTCTACAAGGGTATCCGCCCCGCCATCAACGTCGGTCTGTCCGTGTCGCGTGTCGGTTCCGCTGCCCAGCTCAAGGCCATGAAGCAGGTCGCCGGTTCGCTGAAGCTGTTCTTGGCCCAGTACCGTGAGGTCGCCGCCTTCGCCCAGTTCGGTTCCGATCTGGATGCTTCGACCAAGCAGACCCTGAACCGTGGTGAGCGTCTGACCGAGCTCCTGAAGCAGAAGCAGTACTCGCCCCTGGCCGTCAACGAGATGGTGCCCCTGATCTACGCCGGTGTCAACGGCTACCTCGACACCATCCCCGTCGACAAGATCCTGACCTGGGAGGCCGACTTCTCTGCCCACCTCAAGACCAACGTGCCTGAGCTGCTGGCCGTCATCGACAAGGAGGGTGCCCTGAGCAAGGAGACCGAGACCAAGCTGAAGGACGCCATTGTCGCCTTCAACAAGGGCTTCACTGCTTAGATTCTTTCCTCTTTTTTTTTTCCCCAATAAAAAGACGAAAGTAATGTAAGCAAAAAAGAAAAAGGACTTGACACCATTCTCTCCCACACAACACACTCAAAACACACCGACTCTACCCTTTTTTTTTTTATCTCTTCCGAAAAGCGACTCCCCCTTTTCAGTACTCTTTACCGCGTTTCCTTTTTTTCCGCCCCGGAGAAAAATCAATGTTCCCCCCAAGCCTTCTTTCTGGACTGTTCCCTCTTTTTCTCTCTTCCACCAGACATTTGTGTAATGGGTGTGGTGTAAAATATAGGAAAAAAAATCAACCATTTTAATCGAAAGCAAAAACCTGCCGAGCAACGTGTCCAATAGCACAGCACAGGTAGAGATGGAGAGGGCCAGTTACTCCTTGGGTCTGTGACAGCTTGTGCTGCAGTAAGCAACCGTACCGAGAAGAGTAGTAGAATGCTCTTTTTTCCGTTCAGCGTTGCCGAACCAGCAGCTGTATGACTGGAGTGGCTCTTTTTGTCGAGTCACTGTGTTTTATATTGGCATCGTCTGGTAGGTGATGCTTCGATGGGTGACGAGGGGATGTCAAGATTATGAGGCAGAGGAGGAAATGGGAATAAGGAACCAAAAGAAGAACAGAGAGGGATTATAGTAATTCAATACAAAAAAAAAAGGGGGGGGTGAGGTGTGAGCCTTGTTCTCTCATTCGAATTTACTGCGATTTGATTATTTTGTGGCGGAATATTTGTGACTGTTCTCGTGGTATGTATGAGTTATGGTTTCTGTACAGATAATAAAGGCGATGCCTTGGAAAGGTTACCGCCGGTAATTCTTGTCAAGGCAGTGAAAATCCATCTAAAAATAATGTAAAATACACGACATCCGTTCTCGTTGATTAATGATTTTATTCAAGTATTCAGTTCATCATTATGAGTGAACTTATTTCCCGTGAAGCTCCGTGAGAGGTGATATCCAGTGATGACTAAGCAAACGTGACATCATCTGATCGCCCACGGCATGCCAGCCGGGGAGCCGGCATCCCAAGACCTTCTTCACCTCCCACCCCCAAGCCACCGATCCAAATGCCGGACATGTCGTCAAAACAGATCCTGGCGCGCGTGCGCCAGATGGTGCCGCCCTTGCTGAGCAAGTTCCACAAGGGCCAGCTCGGCCGCGTCGGCGTCATCGGCGGCAGCGAGGACTACACCGGCGCGCCGTACTTTTCCGCCATGGCCAGCGCCCGGCTGGGCTGTGATATGGTGGGTTTTTATAGAATTGGCTACAAATAGAATAGTGTGGCTAACAGATAGTCCCACGTCATCTGCACGCCGGCGGCGGCGGCCGTCATCAAGACGTACTCGCCCAATCTCATGGTGCACCCGCTGATGCGGCAGCTGCCGGAGGGTGGTGGCGATAGCATGGATATTGAACATGAGGCCCACCGCGTCAGCCGCGGCGTCATTGCCATGCTGCCGCGCCTGCACGTGCTCGTCATCGGCCCCGGCCTGGGCCGCGACCCGCTCATGCAGGCGACCGTGGCGCACGTCGTCGCGGCGGCGCGCGCGGCCAGCCTGCCGCTCGTGCTGGACGCGGACGCGCTGCAGCTGGTGCAGGCGCAGCCGGCGCTCGTTGCAGGCTACGCGCTGGCGGTGCTGACGCCGAACGTTGTCGAGTTTGCGCGGCTGGAGGGGGCTCTCATAAAAGAGAAAGAAGACATAAGTGGCGGCGCGCGCGCGCTGCGGCTGTCGCGTGCCCTGGGCGGCGTCACGATTGTGCAAAAGGGGGCCGAGGACGTGATTGTCCGTGCGACCGATGCCAAGGACAGCAGCATCCTCGTGTCCGACCTGCCGGGCGGCCTCAAGCGGTCGGGCGGACAGGGCGACACGCTGACGGGCGCGATTGCGACGTTTCTCGGCTGGCGCAAGGCGTACCTGGACGGGCTGTGGGAGGTTGAGGAGGAGGCCGCGGACAGCAGCCACCTCGACGCGCAAGAGCTGGTGCTGCTGGCGGCGTACGGCGGCAGCGCGGTTACGAGGGAGTGCTCGCGGCTGGCGTTTGCCAAGCACGGCCGGAGCCTGCAGGCGAGCGACCTGACGGAGGAGGTGCACGCGGCGTTTACGAATCTGTTTGGGGACGACAGCAGCAAGCTGTGACGGGGGGGCGGGGGGGGGGGCGTTCGGAGAAAGCAAGGATGGAGGGTGTACGACGTGCAGGCAGAGGCGACCTCTTCGCTTGACAAGCGACAGGCAGGCAGGGATAGCCCGGGATGGGATAAAGCTGTCACGACAGGACGCCCAATATGCGTTGATGATCAGAGCAATGAACATGTTTTGGCGAGGATGTATATGAAGGGACCGTGACAACGCTATGCATATATACCACGGAAACGGAACGGACACGGCAGCAGGGCGGCTTGTGCTTTTGCACGACTGGCCGTCTACGGGGCCACACGCGGTGCCGTGGTGTCGCGGTGCCATGCGAGATGCGAGCGGGTGGTCGTTGGCCGTGCAGCTGTGACAAGACAGAAAGACAGTAGTCTCCCCCTCATGCTCATGTTCCATATCCAGCTCTCCCGCCATCTACTCAGTACTCTCTACTATCGGCAGTTCGTCTCGAGGTCTGCATAGCCTCTCCTCTCATCGCCTGTCTCAGCGCCTCTTCTTACGTGCAGGTTCATTTCTCGCACGCTCGGTTTGTCTCACACCTGCGCCTCTCTTCCGTGAGCATTCCTGTGCTGAGTACATACGGGATACGGGAGTACGGAACATACGGAATCGATGGGAGGAGGGGGCCAGAGACACACGACACATCCGAGACCTGCACATCCGTATTATCAGACTCAGACCATGCCACGACGATGCGACGAGGCGTCTGATTTGTCCATGTCTGTGAGATTTAAGATGATTTCGAGCAGCAGCTTTTTTTTTTCAAGACAGCAAGGCAGGCGTGCATTGGGGGGGGGACGTCCATGCTCTAATGCACAGTACTTTGGGAAAGCAATCATTCGCATGCATCGCGAGATCATTGCAACCACACACGGACGTGCCAAAAAAGAAAAGAAAAAGAAAGAAGTTGGTCGCGTCGTCTCCTTGCACGCGCATACACTCGTACGAGAGCATAATACGGAGTATGCCTTTTTTTCTTTTCTCAGACGCGTCGACCACCGGGGGGTTGTCCAGCTCCCTTCTGTCCAGCTGGTGTCTCCAGCTGTTGTTTCCAAGTGAGACAGATGTTGATAAGGGTCTCCTCTGGACAGACGGGCCATTGTCTCAGAGGGAGAGAGGGAGAGAACGTGGTGGTGACGATGGTGCTGTCGTCATTTTAGTGCTGGGCATTAGCATGGCATGATCTGTGACGGTGCGACCATGGCTTCCCGCCGGACGAGCTGGTGCTGTCGGGCGAGCTGGTGGTGGCACTCGTATGAAGGACTATGGACAAGCAATGGCCCCGGAGCAGACCGAGAAAAAAGAGAGAGAAAGTAAGAAAAAGAAAGAAAAGAAAGAAACATCGCCAGATGGGGCGGAGGCAAGGGATGCCAATACTGGTTTCGCAGTGGGCAGCATGCGTGTCTCAGTCTCCCTTTCAGGTGCACCGAGCTGCTGCAGGCTGCGATTCGTCGCGCTGTAAAAAAGGGTGTGGTGGGCTATGATGGGAGCGGCTTCCGAGTGGTCTTTGGCGCTGGCAGGCTATGACGCAGCAGACGCAGGCAGGCGGCGGCCACTGTAAATACTACCTCGTACTCGTAGAGCTGACCACCTGCAGCGAGCTTACGGAGTACAGCGAGCTACGAGTCACTCGTATTAGCGGTACGAGTAGCGTAGCTCCTTGCAGCTTGGGAGGTTACCCGACATCCGACCTCGACGTCGTCGACCAACTTTTCCATGGATTCAATATTCATCCCTTGATGCTCGTACTCGTAGACCATTGAAAACTATTGATGATACGATATCGAAAACGAGTACTCGTCAATTGAATGGGATGATGGCCAGTAATTTTTTTTTAAAAAAAAATCTTCTTTTCCTTTTCTTTTTCAATATTTTCTTTTTCCTCTCTTTTCCTTTTCTTTTGCAATGTTTTCATTTTTTTCTCCTTTCATTTTTTTCTTTTCTTTTTGCGTCTTTTACACTCTACGTCGTATTCTCTTCCCTCCTTTTCTCTTTTCTTTTCTTTTCCTACTCGTATTCTATTTTTTCTTCGTTTTCCATCTTTCCTATCCTCCATCTTATTTCTTTCATCTTTTTCCCCTTCCCTACCAATCGTGTCTTGCTTTCCATCATCTCCCTTGAATCAAGACATATCCACCCCCTTGCATCTGCTACTCTCGGTCCGCGTCTCTTGTCTTTCTTCCTGCCACACTCTGGCTTTCACCACGAGCACCACTGCATCTCTGCAAAACTCCTGCTAAAAACTCCTGCAAATGGCAGGCACTACTCGTATCCATACTGTTGGGGCTGGTATAGGGCCCATGGACTGCTATGACTCTCAGGCCTACTCCTCTATATTCATGCACTAACACTAAGCTCTTGCTGTGTTGCCAGCATGTTCATCCCCCTATCTGTAAATACTACGCTGATGCGTTCGCTGAACCCCCGGATCCGCGTCGTCTGCATTGCCTGCCCAGGCGCTTGTGCCAGTCTTTTCCACCCCCCCCCCCCTCGGCTTTCTCCCGATCCGCGGCGATCCCTTCTCTTCCAGGCGCCGGCCTGTCCGACAGCACCCTCCTCTTCTCTCTGATGTTGTTGTGTACTCCGTACGAGTACTTCTATCCTCGCGATTGGAAAAGTAAAGTTAGATGAGGAAGGGTCCCGATCAGAAAAAGAAACAAAAGGCCTAGTCCAAACCGCATGTCTCACGTCACGCACAGGCTGAACCGGCCTCGGACGCGTGCTGATGGTCCGTCTCTTCTGCGAGTAATCTCTGCTGCTGTCCAGTCTCCATCCAGCCCGTGGCTTCCAGCTCGAACGGTTCTTCCAGTCCTGTGATGATAGAGATACGGAGTAGATAGGATGGCGCAGCCGTTGTCACCCGTCAGCACTGTCTACGACGTACTGCTTGCTGCTCTGCGCTCTGCGCTCTGCATGCATTTTGTTCTGCCTGCAAAAACCTGCTCCCCTCTTGCCGTCTGGCCCACTGTTTCGTTCAATCCTTTTCGTCCCATAATACCCCCTGCTATATGCGTTTTTTTCATGCCCCATCCATCGCCCATCGCCCATCTCCATCGCCCATCTCTATCCCATCCCATCCCCGTCCCATCACACCCATCGCCATCTCCATCACCATCGCCACTATCCCAATCACACCCATCGCCATCACACCGATCCATGCCGTCCAGTGTGATAAGCACATGGCCCCATTCTTCTCTGTCCTGTCATTGGCGGTGTTGCCGAGACGCCATGTCCACGTCGTATTACGAGTTACCTTCGGCTCTGGTTCCTGCATGCGTGGCAGCGCAGTGGCAGGCAGCGCGCTGCCGTCCCATCCGCCTTACACGGCGGCATTTGTGTTCAGCCGCTCATCGGTCTCCTCGCCCACCGCCGTGCCGTGTTCTAGCTAGGGACTCCTTTGTCTCTCACATCTACAAGTTTATCATTGATTTGAACTATTCAGTACGCTACTTCCAAGCTCATCTTTGCACTACTCCGTAGATTCACGCCGCGATCCACGCCGGCGCGGTGCGCTATTACCCGTCCTCTCATTCGCATCGTTTTTTTTTTACTCCCTTCTCGTACTCCTCTGCAACAATGCACAACAATGCACAAGGCAAGTGCCCTTACATAATCTGCGGCCGTCCGTGCTCGTGCTCGTGCGCGTGCTTGTGCGCCGCTTTTGGTGTCTGCGTTGCCCGCAGGTCTGTGCCCGCAGCCGTTCCTGCTCCTGCCCGCCTGTTGGTTGTTGGTTTGACATTACGAGAACAGGTGCTCCGTACACCGTACTCCGTACCGAGTACATCCCTGGCAGGTGCTATGCGATAGGTCATAGCACTTGCCGCCCTACGAGACGAACCCCCCGGCATGTGATACTCCGTACAGCAAATATGGAAAGTGGAGCGTGGAGTTAATGCTGCGTTTATTCCGTACTCCGTACAAGTATTTGAGTTTTGCAATGGGAAGGCACGATACCGCTGCCTGCCCGATTTACCACAAAGTCTGCTCGAGCTGTTGTAGACGGCAGGAACGATGTCATTTGTTCTTGCCTGTTTGTAGACGATGTGATATTATCGATATCCTCCCTTTCCCCCCTCTCTCCCTTTCTCTCTCCCTCCCTCCCCCTCTCTTCCTCTCTCTCCCCTCTCTCCCTCGATTCCTCCCCCCCCTCGCTTTACCGTCATCTCTCAACCCATCCCTCTCACACCCCCCCCTCCCTTGTTCCCGGATGCAACTACCCACTCGCTACTACAAGGAATTTGCCATGGCTTCCCACTAGCCCTGTCATTGCAGCCCGCTAGTCGGCTCGATCTGCCCTCCGCTCCACCACACTACAGCACGCTGTATGCAGTGCGAGGGCTGGCAGGACGAGTACGGAGTACTCGAGCTGTCTGTCTGCCAGACGGGATGCTCGATAGTCTGCCGAGGTGCAGCTCGAGCTCTGGCCAAGCTCACTACTCGTACACGCCTTTGCCATTAGTCGCCCGATCGCCGGCGATCCCCCGGTTTCTTACCGTTCTTGCTCTCTCTGCCGTGTTATCGTCGTGTTTTTTTTCTTCATGATCTCTCGTCGTCTTGTTTTCTTCAGTGTTTGATTTGGAATCGATTTGAATTTCCTTTACCCTGTCCATATTTATTCCGTTGGTCTTTCTTAGCTTCTCCATTTCCATTTCCCTTACCTACGGAGTACTAACCCCCCGGCTTACGGCGACGCACATGGTTTTTCATCTCTTTGGGTATTTCCAGCACCAAATCCACGCACTGTCATGCATGCACCGTTTCCAACCTTGCATATTCATACGCAACTCACAAGCAGCAGTGACGCGTGCGATTTCTACGATACAGACGGCGCTCTGCCACATGTTCGCAACGGCATCCAGCCTGCCTCGCCAGTTTCTCCCACCTTGCCCGCATATGGAATGCCGATCTCAAGCACAAGTGTAAAAACCACCCTCTGTCAACTTACACCGTCCTCCGTATGGAGTACATACATCGACAAACAACCAGCTGAACTCAAGGGGTGTGAATTGACAAGGGTAACAAGCACATACGGTGTACGAGTACCCTAACGTCCAAGGGGCAAAACAGCGCGCTTTTGTCTTCGTCTCTCCCGTCTTCCGCCTCCCGTCTTCCGCCTCCCGCCTTTTGTCATACTCCTGTCGGCTTCTTACCACGACCGGCCTCTGAACCGGACTGTCAACCGTTTTTTTTTTTCTCTCTCGCTCACTCCTTACATCCTCTCGAGATCCATTGCTGTGCATGCATTGCCCATACAGCCCACCCGTTCCAATATTGCCCCGTCACCTTCCATGATCATGTCTTGGACCCCATCCTTTGATTTTTGATTCTTGTTTTATCTGCAGTTCTTGTTTTTGCTTTTCTCTCCCACCCCTCAATCTCAACGACTGCACATGACTACGGGGTACTTGTGCTCAGCACACTCCGCCAAACTCCCAAAGGAGAAATCAGTCCGTGTCTCAATTCGCATCCTGTCCGCTGGCATGCAAGATTCTTATCTTACGCCAGACTCGCCTGCTGTCATATCCCATACCACGTACCCCCCGTGTGTACAAAGTTGACATATCTAACCTTGTTCAGAAGGCCCGGCTACGGCGTTGCTCGACTTACACCTTTTCTTCTTTCTCTACTTGTGTACTTAGTTGTACTTGTATGTCTTGATTTCGCTTCCCTCGTCTCCCCTGCCCCTACTCGTATATTTTGGCTTTTCTTATTCTTATGCTTGATTTTTCTCTCTCCGATTATCATCCCTCCCGCCATCTTTCTCATTTCACATTCCACATCCCTTCAACTCGACTACCACAACGTGCCAACTCTTCGGCCGAGATCTGTCGTGTGCTTGACCCCCCCGACATCCCAGATCCCAGGCGGAATCAAAATCAAACGAGACAATACGAAACCCGCTCCTCATGGTTTATCCATCCTCGCCACTACCCACGCCAAATCGTCTGCGGAGTATTCTCGCCTCGTCCAAGCCCCAGCCAGGTCCCTGACCCTGCAACTTGCTACCAACTGCCCGCCTCTCCCCCCCGGCAGACACGTTTCCCATCTACGACGTACGGAGTACTTTACGCCCCTACGACGTACAGGGGACGGTTTTTTTTCTTCTTTTTTTTCTTTTCTTTTCTTTTCTTTTCTTTCTTTTCTTTTTTTCCCTTTCCCATTTATTTCTTTCCTCCCGCTCCAACGGTCTGGCCCTTCTGTCTTTTTTCATTTCGGCCTCGTCTGTTAGCCAGGCGTGAAACAGCGTCCACTCAGCTGATATCTTTTTGAGTCAACTACACAGCGCGTCCTTCTTGTTATTGTCATATCGACATTCTTGACTTGTCCTAGAGCTGTCTCACTTTCTTTCCCATAAGCTCTCGGACACATAGTCAACCTCCGTCGTCCTCCATCTCCCTTCTTTTATCTTTTCTGTTTCCCCTCCTCCCTTCCATCTCCCCTCTTCCGCCTGCTCTTTCTTCTTCCTCTTACCTTTTCCCCCTTCCCCCCCATCGCAACCTCCAAAACCACTGGTCACTCTGGTCATGTTACGCAGCATTGACAACACGCACCTCGACGATACGCAAACACACCTGGCCGGCTGCCGTGACCCGTCGTTGCGTTACGTAGTGACGTTTGGCTTCACCCTTCATGTAAGCACCATCCTTTTACGTCCCTTTATCTCCTGTCCGCCGATACACGGCCGGAGCGTGTAACGGTGTGATGGAATAGCACCACAGAGACGACCCGTCACATCAAGAGGGTGACAGAAGAAAAGTGAAAAAAAGAAAATGACGGGAGAGCGGGATCAACGGACAATGGGATTGTCATTGACGAAACTCACTTCTGCCATTTCTTCTTCACTCTTCTCTCTTCTTTCTTCTCTATTCTTTCTTCTCTCTTCTCTCTCCCACCCCCATAATAGCAACCACGCTTCACTTTTACTTCTCATCATCAATTCTCTGTGCCGTGACTGACCATGCCAGACCATTACTTCCACCCTATAATCGCCAGCATGTCCTCCACCAAGGCAAGCGGCTTCGACAAGCTCGAGCGCTTGTTCGCCAAAAAGACCGGCTCCGGCTTCGAGGCATCGTCACTAAACAACAGATCCAGCGGCTATGCGTCTTCTTCTGTATCATTATCGCTCTTCGTCTCCCGCAAGAGCTCTCTGGCCAATGCTGCTCCCGAATCACCTACAGAGCCAATGTCGCTAGACGACGTTCACTTCCCGGAACCCTCGTTCATGTGCCCCAAGACTATCAAAATGACGCCGCGGGACGACCGCATTCTCGTGCGTCCGGGACGGCCATCGACAGGCCGCAGTATGAGCGTTTCCGATGCCCCGATTCCTGCTTCCGCCGGTGCTCCTCCCGCTATGCCCAATTTATTACGAAGTGGTGCGCCCACTGGCCCAAGGGTCGGTGCACCTTTTACAAGAAGCCCTCTTGGCCCCCCGGCCTGTCTGTCAACCACACAGGCGCGCTCCATGTCCCTCGCCAACACGCGCAGCACCTCGGACAGCCGGCGAAGCAGCTGCAACACAAACTCCTCGGCCGCATTCAGCAGCGGCAGCAGCTACAACTCCAGCACCGATACCTGCCGCTCCTTTGTTTCCGCCGTCCAGGAGAATGGCGACTCGGCATCGCATACTGCGTCCGACGACGAGCTTCTAGCCGACAGCAACACCACTTCCCAGCGCCTACCCAACTCATCGTCGCTTCTGCAGCGCCGCGACCTCTCCCTGGCACCCCTCAACAGCTTTGACAACTTCCAGATCGACCAGTCCAAACGCAACTCTGCCTCCGTCACCATCCACTCGGGCGAGATCAGCCCGGCCACCATCCACCAGGCGACGCCCAAGATCGGCTCTGATTCGACGCTACTACCCACGGTTGCACAGCCCGAGCTGACGATTGTCAGCGATGAGGACCTGCACAACTTGCAAGAGCTCTCCGAGCTTGTCGCCAAGGCCAAGGAGGAGCTCAAGCCCGAGCCGGCCGAGACTGCCCTGCGCTGTCGGGAATCTGTCTGCGCTCCGATCTGCCTTCCCCAGAACCCTCCGTCTCCCTCTTCGTCTCCTCGCCGCCGGGTGCGCTCTATGCGCCGATCAAAGTCGCAGCGCTACAAGCGCCACTTGCCCAGCGAGCCTGCCCCGTCGTCGCCCTCATCCGTGCTCATGGAGCCCAATCTCGGCGACTTCTTGTCCCTGGGCGACGACGACATTGCCGAGGATGTGCCTGCAGCCGTGAAAAGGGCCACTCTTGCAGCCCACAATGCCCACATCATCGCACTTACGAGCAGATCTCTGCCGCCGACGCCTCGCGCGGCGAACGGATCGCCGCCCATCTCACCGGCTCCGAAGCGCAAGCCCGTTGCCCCGTCGCGGTCCCCTTCTCTCCAGGCCCCGTCACCCCCCACCTACCAGGCCCCCTTGCCCCCTTCTTTCCAAGCCCCGTCGCCTTGTTTCCTGGCTCCGCTTCCGGGCATGCCTACCTCGCCCGGAGGCTGCCCGCGCACCCCGGTTGGCGACTCGCGCATGGCTGCTGCCTTTGAGATTGCGCGCATTGCTTCGCGGTACCAGTTCGACCTGGCCTATGTTGCCACGATCTGGCCCAAGAACATGGCCTATCCGCGGTCGGCGGCAGCGGCGGCGGCGGCGGCGTCCATGCAGACCGTCAACTGGCCCGCATCGCCTCTGTCACAGATGGCACCCTCGACGCCGTTGCCCATGAAGCCCGCCACCCGCTCCAACAGCCGTGCTAGCCGTGTGAGCCATGTGAGCCAGAAGAGCTATTCTAGCACTGCTGACAACAGCCTGCCCCCTCCGTCGCCGCGTCAGACCAAGCTGGCTTTTCAGTTCCTAGCCGCCTTTGGCCTGGCTACTGTCAAGACACCCTACACGCTGCTGGCGCCCATGCACCAGAGGCTTCTGAACGCCAAGCAGAAGTGGACCGAGCTTAGCCGGCCCGACTTTGCGCAGGGCTTCGGCTGCGCGTTCCACTGTGGCCACGCCCCCGTCATGGCGTCTACGCCGCCGCAGCGCGAGTGGCGCCCGTCCACTTCCGAGGACTGCGACGCCGACACCGAGCAGGACTCCAGCCCGAGCGGTTGCACGACTCCGCGTCCGACGTTTCGGGACAATCGTACTGCCAACAGTTCTTCCACACGTCTGAGAGTGAACAACCGCGGCATTGTCTTTGTTGCCTACCGCCAAAAAAGCGTCGTCGATGAGCGCGCGGCGCGCGGTGAGAAGGACGACCTTGAGGCTCTGCACCGTGACGTCGAGGCGCTGGTCCAGACGTTTTACGATGCCCACAACCAGCAGAACTAGGCCTAGGCCCGTTCGCCAACACTGTTCTTTTCTTTTCTTTTTTCTTTTCTGTTTTCTTTCTTTATTTACGATGCACACATCTGCCGCGACGGCCTTTTTCCTTTCCTTGTCATTACTTGTCCTGTCTACGAGAGCGTTTTGTTTTGGAGTCACCCGCAAGATAGAGCCCACGATACCCAATGTACAGGGACGGAGGTGGTAGCATATTTTTTCAAATACCATTTAAACCAAATGACTCGGGCGACATTGCCCAGCATCTTCTGTTTCAGTAGCTGTTCTTCCTCGGGTATCTATTCTGTCGCCCAAATGCATATATGTCAAACCAACGCAGTAATATGATCAAGCCACCTTTTTTATGTAATCTCTGCAAGGCCACCATCGTCACGTCCATCATCCCTGCAGGGTAAAGTCCCACGGTGCATATGCCTCCCGGAACGCGGTGACGTCGGCCGTCTCTTCGGCCTCGGACTGTGTACACTCCTGCCAGACGGTCCGGGTTGCCTCGAGGCCCAGCAGCTTGGCCACCACCTTGCGGCCGTACTGCAGGTCGAAGCGCGCGCCCTCGTCCAGGTGCATGACGAGCGTCTTGCCCACGATGCGGCCGCCGTCGTCGTCGTCCGTTTCGCCCCAGATCCAGACGCGGAAGTAGTCGCCGTCGATGCCGCCGCCGCCGCCGCTGTCGCTCGTCGACTTCTCCTCCTCCTCGACGAGCGGCGGCAGCTGCATGTTGGCTGCCTCGACGCGGAACGCCGCCTCGACCAGCCCGCCCGTGGCCAGCGCCGCCGGCACCGGCACAAACTGCCAGTGCACGTGCACGTTGCGCTGCCGGCTGATCTCCCACGTCACCGCGCCCAGCCGCCGCTGCGTCACGCCCGCCACCATGGCCTGCAGCGACGCGCGGAACCGCGTCATCTCCGCGTACGTGCGCGTCGCCGCGTCCCGGTCCTCGCTGCTGGCCGCCGCCGCAATGGTCGGCGCGTGGCTCAGCGGCACAATAATGAGGTGGCCCGGGAACGGCGTGCCCGTCTTGGCGTCCTTGAGCCCGTGCTCGGCAAACGTCGTCGACGCCGGCAGCGGGCCCTTGGCGGTGGCGACGTAGGCGTCGTCGCCGATGCAGGCGACCATGTGCGTCGGCAGGTTGGGGTTGGACAGGCAGAAGAAGCAGCGGTCCGGGCCGGGCGGTGGTGACACAGCGCCGCGGCGCCGCTTGCCTCCCCCCCGGCCGTGGCGGTCATGGCGGTGGTGGTCTGCATCCTGAGCAAACCGACTAAACGACTGCTCACCGTCGGCGCGCCGCTTCTTCTTCTGCTGGTCGCACCCCAGCCCCAGAAACGGCGACGGCGTGCACCCGGCCGGCACCATGGCGGGCCGCTCGCTCGACAGCGCAAACGCGTACAGCGCCTTGGCCTTGGCGGCATTGCCCCAGCGCGCGAGCGAGATGAAGCGCGTCACGTCAATGGCCAGCGAGTGCGTGCCGTCGGGCCGCTCCGGGTGGAAGAAGCCTTCGCGCTCGTAAAAAAAAGTGGACTCGTCGCCATCGGGCGACGCCGTCAGGTGGTAGCGCGGGCGCAGCGCCGCCACGAGATCGGCAATGCCGTCCGACGTGGGCACGGCCGTTTCCAAATCCTGGCTGCGTTCCGGGGCGATGCCCGCGGCCACGGCGTGCGAGCCGCGCGTGATGCCGCGCGGCCAGATGGCCGTCAGCAAAATGTCGGCGCCGTGCGCGCCGCGCAGCGACGCCTCGTCGGCCACGGAGTGGAAGGGCAGGCACGCGTCGGTCGTGGGGCCGGCGCGCACGACGCCGTCGGCCGCATTGTCGGGGGCATCATCGACAAGCAGGCCGCCCAGCGCGACAATGTGCAAGCCGGCGGCCGTCTTGGTGACGCTGCGCTTGCCGAGGTAGTGCAGGTTGGGGCAGATTTCGTCGCCGTCACCGTCGCCCGATTTATCCAGCAGCGCAGCAATGCGCGGCGGAAAGGGACGCGTACCGACGGTAAAGTAGGTGGTGAGGGGCACCTCGATGCGGCCGGCGAGCAGGGCGTCGAGCTCGGCATCCTTGTCATCGCCATCGTCGGCCTTGCCAAAGAGGTTGCCGGTGGCAATGGCAAAGGCAAACTGGTTCTTGGCGTGCAGGGCGGCAATCTTTTTGAAGGCGGCCGTGAAGCCGCCATTGACGTGGCCAAACACAAGTCTGTGGTGGGTTAGCAGGATGAACATGGACAGGTGGCATTGATCGACCTCACGTCTTGGGGGGTCCGTCCATGACGAATGCGGTGGGAGGGTATGTATGTGGTGGGAGAGTATGTAGATGTGATGGATGGATGTTGTGGACAGGAAGAGTAGTCTCTAAAAGCAAATGCATGTGATACAAAAGGTTGTGCGGCAAAAGCAAAGTCGAGACGAGGCAGAGGCCATGGAACACTTACAGTTTGGCCGACATGGCTGTGGTGATGTGGAGGTGAGAGAGCGCGATGCTGCGCGGTCAAGAGAGGTACAGTGACAGGTCCTCTCTCACAAAAAGAGCCGCCAAGGGACTGGCAAGGCTGGCAAAAGTACGACGAGGCTGCGCAATGTCGTAGTCTCTTCTCTCTTTCAAGGACTTTGTTTCTCGCGACACGGCTGGCCAACAAAACAGCTGAAAACGCGGCAACTGGCAGTTGCTTGTTCTCTTTGGTGGCTAAAACTCCTTTTTTCGTCGTGTTTTATGGCGCTTTCTTGGAAAAGGCGTCTCGTTTCCTTGCTGGCGCTGTAACTCTGCTGCTGTATATGGCGTTTTTGCGCTTTTCAACCTCCCCCCCGGCCCCCAAAGGCCACAAGTCGCGTCGTGACATTTCCCAAAACGAGACGAGGCTGATGTGGGTCCCCATTGAGTGCGAATACATCGAATAAAATTGGCCTCAAATAAAAGGCCACTTTTTCGACGTCGGATTACATAATATTTCAACGTCCAACGACCGACAACCGACGACGACGACGACGACGGGCATTCCAGCCGGCGGCCGGTCGACTCGAAAAAATGACGGGGCTTGCTTGGCAAGACAAGAATGCTGGCCACGCTACTGGCACGACGGATCCGATCGCAATTACGTGCTATCTACTCCGTAGTTACGCCGAGTACGCGGAGGGGAATCGGACATCCCGACGCCTGATGCCGAACACGACGGAGAAATCGGAGAAACTACATAACGGCAGAGGTTCACGATGTGCACACCTACGCCCAAGAGATTACTTAGTAAGATGGATTATGATATATGGTGCTGTGCGCGAGCACATGAGAGGGCACAGGACCATATGGATAGCTTGACAGACGCAATAAAGGACATCGGACAGCATGATGTAGAAAGGAAAACAGAAACAAAAAAAAGAAAAGAAAAGACCTGCTACTTATGCGGCCAGCACAAAGCAGAAACTGAACCCTTGGCAAATGGATATAGGAAACAGGACGTGTAGAGACATCTTTTGGCGTGCATCGACTTCTGCGGCAAAACTGTGGCAAAAGTCGATGATGAATGGAGAAAAGCATAAAGGCACAACGATGGAACAAACACGCACGCTGAGCAAAGAATGAAGCAAGTAATGTTTGTAATGCAACAGCAAGAGGATGTAGTAGCGGAGACAAAGGAAAATGCACTGTGAATGCGGACAGGAGACGGCTGCGGATGCGAAGCAGACTGGCGCGGAAAAGACAAAAAGGCAAAGGCCAAGACAGGAATGAAAGGATGAATACAGCCAATGACAGGCGGAACCACCAGACAAGACACACAAGATACAAGACACAGGACACAAGACAGGACAGGACACCACCTTCTTCCACTTGTTCCTTTTGCTTCATTCCATCCAGTGAACCAGAGACACATTTAACCCAACTGAGACACACATTCTCCACGATGTGAGACCCGTTTCTTTTCTCGCAAGTGTCCTTCAACGGGAGACCAAAAGTATGTGGAAAAAAGAAAGACAGCAGACGAGGGCGTGATAAGCACACGCCCCGGCCATGCCTGCTGTGAGCTGAGTTGGATCCCTTTTTGATTCGCTAGTATACAGGAAGAGGGGCAAAAGGAACACCACATAAAGCAGGCAAACGAAAAACATCAAATAACAAGATGCAAAACGGGATGCTCGTGGAAAAAAAAGTCCGCTCGGTTATCGCCGTGCCAGGCGACAACCATGCCGGATATGTAAAAAGCTGAGGCATTGTCGTAAAAGAGACAGAAGACATTAAGGCGTGTGTAGTGTATAGCTGTAGTGGTGTATGTATGTATGATGTAACGGTGTACTAGGTGGTGATTAGGCCGTCGCGTAGAGGGAAATGCCGGACGTGCGGGCATTGGCTGTATTAGGGAGCATGGCTGCGTGTCGTCGTGCTGCTGGATGGATGCATGGAGGAACAAACTGAGCGAGTGATAGAATGCGCTGTGCAAAAGAAAGTGTAGGAGCCGGTGACGTGCAGGACGTGGTGGTATAAAAAACGTAAAGAGGTGGCATGAAAAAAAGTTTGCTGAGCGTGAGCAAAGAGGGTTGAGAATCGAAGAAAAAAAACATAAAAAGAATGATAAGAAGCGGACCAAGTAACAAAAGTCGATGACGACGGGGGATCAAAAAGGAAAAAGAATAATAAAAGGATAAGCGCCAAGAAACCAAGCAAAAGGCTGAATGGGAAATAGAAAGGGCAAATGACCAACTCCGTTGGATATCACACCTGTGATAAACGCCAAAAAGTGAATGTGATGGGGTAAGACCGATGAAAGACGAAAGAAAGAAGAAAGAAGAAAAAAAAAGTGCAAGATGAGACATTATAGTACACCGCATGATCGGATTCATAGAATCATGGGAAAGGCAGCGGCGCGGCCATCAGTATGATGCCATGCGCCGGCGAGGGAACCCGCGGTCGCAGCCAAGGATCGGCGAGGCTCCCATCATCATGGAGGGGGACGGCATTTCCGACACGGCCCGGCCCGGGGCTGTCGGCGAAGACACGTCGTACTGGGATGCCATCGGCAGCGCCCTCCGCGCGGCGTGGGTGGCACTCGGGCTCTCGTTGTGCTGGCCAAACGCAAACGTCTGGGCGCGGTGCAGGCCCTTGCGCGTCTGCTTGAGACGGCCCATCTCGCGCTCGCACGTGTTGGCGTGCTCGGCAGCGTCCATCTCCACGTATGCCTGGGGGTAGCACCGGCAAGGGTGCTCGTTGAAGAAGCCGCTGTAGCCGCCGTCGAGAATGTACAGCTCCGGGTACGTCAGCCGCGGGTAGTGCTCCGCGTTGGACGTGCGGTCCTCGGCACGCAGGTGGCGCGCCATCAGGGGGGCGCGGTGCGCCGAGTACTCGCAGTGCAGCACAATCAGCGTGCGGCCCTCCTTGGGCGTGCTGAGCAGGTGCTGGGCCAGCAGCTCCTTGTCGTTGTAGTTGATCGCCTCGTTGATGTGGCCGCCCTCGTACTCGTACTCGAACCGGCAGTCAATGATCAGCTTGTTCTCAAACGTGTCGTTGTACTGGCCGTCCAGCACCTTCAGCAGCGTCTCGCGGCTGATGCGCGGGATCGAGTCGTTCTGGCCCTCGGGGAAGAAGTGCGGCAGCGCCGGCTCGTAGGGCGCCGGCTCGTCCGTGTCCATCACAGACGCCAGCAGCGACGGCTGCAGGCCCGCCGACCGGGGCGTGCCGCTCTCCTCGTTGCGCTTGGGCCGCATCATGTCGATGGGGTTCTCAAACATGCTCAGCGAGCGCCGGTACTGGCGTCTCGGGCGCACAAGCGAGCTGGACGGACGGCGGATGTGGCCGTTGATGGGGGAGCCGCTGCGCGAGCTCAAGGCCGACGAGTTGCTGCTGCTGGCCGCGTACGGCGGGCGGAAGCGGATGGGGACGTGCGAACCACTGCTGCTGTTGCTGCTGCTGCTGCCGCTCGGGCATGGGCTGTCCGACGCCTGCGAGCGGCACTCGGCGGCCTGCGCAGTGCTCGAGCTATCAGACGCGGTGGAAGCCGCCGACGGCTGCGGTGGAGACAGCTGGAAGCACTCGTTCAACGAGCGCGACGACGCCGTCTGGGCAAGGGCCGGGCGCGTCTCGCCAAACTTGAAGAGAGGCAGCTGGTTCTCGGCCGAGTGGGTGCGGGCAGGCACGCCGGCAAACGAGTAGCCCTTGGTACGGGTCAGAGACACCCGCCGGGACAGCTTCCGGCGCTCAAACGAGCTGGCACTGGACAGCGGTCTTGCCGGCATGGGCTGGACTGGGGGCTGCTCCGGCTGGGGAGCCTGCTCGAGCTGCGGCGCCGGCTGCAGCTGTTGCGGCTGCTGCGGCTGCTGCTGCTCCTGACGAGGCTGCGGCTGTGCCTGCGGCATGGAACGCGGGCAAGGAGACTCGAGAATCATCATGTCGTCCGTGTTGGGGGAAGGCGATGCTGGCGACGCAAAGCACGAGGCATCGGTATCGGCATCGGTCACCGGGATAGAGAAGCGGGGACGAGCCACCTTCTTGGGAACGGGCGTCATCTCCATGAGCGACTCCATGGGCAGCGGCGACGACGGGGCCGGCATGGGCGGTCTCTTCAGAAAGCTGGGGGCTCTGGGAGCAGCCGGCCGGCTGTTGTTCGACGGGGCATGGAACGACGTGAAGAGGGCCCGGCGAGGGGTGGGAAAGCGGGGGCTGCCGTCCTCGCCAATGGTAAAGTTCTGGCACAGGTCGGCGGCGAGCGAGCCGGCCGGCGAGGAACCGTGAATGGAGCCAAAGGCCTCCTGGTTGTACTGGTCACGGATGCTAAAGAGGCCAGAGCCGAGGCGGCCAATGCCTCGGGACTTCTCGCCAGGCGACATACGGACATGCAGGTTGGTAAAGAGGTCCCGTCTGCCAAAGGGAGGAGCAGACGGGCGGTGCATGGCAGCGAGGGGTGAAGAAGCTTCCATGATGGGCAGACTGTGGGTGTGTGGGTGTATGTGGGTGTATGTGGGTGTGTAAGAGTTTTTGGTGGGAGGAAATTTAAGACTCTGTACTGATGGGGCGTTGGTGATATAGCAAGTACGGCGTCGTAGTCATAAGACGTTCTCTCGTGGGTTATGGTACCGCCGCAGGACGTTGCTTGTCTCTGGCCTTTCTCTGGCGAGGAGGAGGTGCAAGAAAGAGGACAGAGACAAAAAGAGGAAGACGAAGAGAAGAGATGTGAGGGAGTGAGGGGTGGGAGGGAAGGGGGAGGACAAGAGAGTTATGTAGAAGAGGAGAGGGCGGTACGAGACAGGCTGGAAGCGGTAAAGAAGACTAGAGCTGTTCTATATCGACATTGGTATATCGGTGAATGGTCGAAAAAGACGAAAACGAAAAGTTGTGGGAAGTATGCTCATGGGATGGTGGGGGGTGGTCCTAGTGCGGTGGCCCCGAGGAACGACTCTGCTATGTCGTCCGGCTGAGGGTCGGTGCAGCTGGGGCGAGGGCAGCGACAGTGAGGCCGGAATCGAGTGTCGAGGGTCGAGAGGTCGAGGACAAGGACGAGGTTCCAAGGCAAGATGTTGGAGGAGGTCAATGTCAATGGCAATGTCGAATGCTGGATGGCGAAGATATCGAGGAAGGTGGACACCGACAAGCAATGAGGGAAGAGGGAAGGAGAGGACGTTTTAAAAGAGACGAGAGAGAAGAAAAAAGAAGACGCTTGGTGGCACAGAAGGGTTGAGCTGTTGCACCGAGCAACGATGGGCGGAGGGAGGTGGAGGGAGAGGGGGGGGTTCAGGAAGTGAAGGGGCTCCAGGAGAGAGGAGATTTGCGGCAGAGCGAAGAGAGGAGAGGTCGAATTTAGAACCCAGGTACGAGTACTCCGTAGCTCGTAGCCAGCTGTGACTGAGCGTACAGAGTAGACAAATTCGATGGGGGGGAAGGAGCAAGGGACAGGGACAGAGGTGAGGAGCCTGGCGCGAGGGAGGAGCGGGTGAGACAGGAGGGAAAAGTGAGGACGAGGACGGAAAGAGGCTGAGAAGCAAGGACGATGTGGAGGAAGGAGCGAGGGGGTTAAGAGTGCAGAGCAACGACGATATGGCGAGAAAGGGTCCCAGAAGGAAAGAGCGACTGAGTTGCTGGAGCGTACGGGGTACGACGTACTCCGGTACTCATCGTATCGTAGACAGCCGCCGACGGAAAGAGAGATGCTGCTACTATTACTATTGCTCTAGCAGCAACAGGGGTTTGGAGGGCGCTGAGAGCGCTGAGACAAAGACGCAGAACGGGCAGGAGCGAGTGTCGATCTGCACGTCGGTGGGGATCGCGGCCAAGGAGGGAAAGAGGAGGGGTGTGTGCGTATCACGCCCGGTTCCTGAACTACTCGTGTACGAGTATTTACTTACTACGGAGTACATACGAGCAATTGGCAGCAAAAACCGTGTCAATCGTCGTCAATTGATTGCTTACTCATCAGTACTCGTACAATTTTGCTCTCGTCGCCATCGACGCTGCTTTTTTACCACCATACGGAGTAGACATGCACTGCATTAGAGGGGGGGGAAACCGCTGCCATGGCGGGCGACGATGCACACGCGACGCACGCGTCGTTGCTAGGGCAGCAGAACAGACAAAGAAAAAAAAGAAGCCACGGAAGAAGAGGAGACATAAAAAGCCTGCCTGCATGATACAGTGCATTGCAGTAGTGTCGGGAGCTGACCTTTCTCCATACGCGCGGGCGCACACTGAATCCGGCGCAGACAGGCGCACGCAGCCCGCTGTGGACGTGCAGTATTTTAGCGTACTCCGTACTGAGTACTCCGTACAAACGGAGCAAGTCAGATACGGAGCAGGGCTTGATTACATGAGCAGGGGGTGGATTTTGGGGGGGGACTTTGGTAGTGGAAAGACAGCCGGACCGAAGTGGAAGGAAGGGAGGTACGGAGTAGAGTAATAAGCAGGTGCGACCGAGCGAGAGAGAAAAATGAATCTTGCTCGTGGAAATAGAAAATCGGAAAATCGAAAAAATAGATATAAAAAAGAGAGAGAGAGATGGAAGAATAGAATAAGGAGAAGACGCCCACGGAGTATGGATTGAGCTCTGGGCGGGACAGGGTCTGAAACCAAAAGTGGCAAGAGAGCAAAGCCCACGGCTGTCTTTGTCTTTTCTTGCGATTTTAGTGTGCGTGCGTACGTTGGAAGCGCTGACGGGAGCCCACTTGGGTGAGCGGCAGGGCGACCCCATGGCAACGGTGTGTGGTGTACGCGGGCAGTCCTCCCTTTCTTTGTGCACAGCGAGGAGCCATCGGCATCCGCGGCGGGGTGAGGTTTGACCATGCAATGCAATAAATACGAGTACTCGTAGACGTTGGAAAAAGAACTGCAGCTTTTTTTGCGGAGCAGCCTACCTACGGAGTACGGAGTACATGGACAGAAAAATAGGTGCAGAAGCGGTATGAGGGGCACTATTCCGTACACGTATTGATGAGAGAGAGACATGGCCGAGACAGGGCGACCAAGGACAAGAAGATTACTCAACGCTTGTTCTCCGTGCGTGTGCAGTAGCATGGTGCAGTAGTAAGGCCCAGCGAGATCCAGGAGATCCACGTTGCGGCCAAGCTTGCTGCAGCTCGTAATCAAACGCGGCGCTTGTCGTCATCGAATAGCAAGGCACGGTGAACGGCGTGAGAGCGGGAAGATGAGAGAAAAAAAAATCGAGCAGGAAAATTCAAAAGAATGTAGATTGACGAATGATTGCCATTGCCAGTACTGTATTGAGATGGGCTTCAGCTGCGTTCGCGACGCAAGCGGCAGAGCTCGCCATACAAAGGAACGGCCGCTCAGCCTGCTCAGCTGGGTAAATGCAATGCAGGCTAAGCCGGATTCGGTACGACGCGGCAGGATGAAGAAAGAGATTCGACCATACGACGTATTCTTTGTATATTATATTTAGGACATACATGCTCCGTACATGTGTGCTTACGTTGCGTAGCATCGCCCGTAGGAACACGGCCAAGCATTTGTTTGAGAGTGGGTGTTGGGTAGTAGTCGCTACGAGTCCGGCGTCATTGTCGTCCATAGCGACAGCAACAAAGAAGGATGAACCATTGAGTACCGACAAAGAGAGTTTGGCGAACGAAGGAATAAAGAACGAGGCCATGCCAGTCGTACTCGTAGTTCAATATCAGAAAACGGCCATGCCGAATTTTTTTTTTTTTTTTTGCAAGTTGGAGGCTCACCGAGAATGACATTGACAAAGAAAAGGAGATCCAACAAGAAAAAGATAAAAATGGAATCGAAGCAACAAAAGAAATAAATCAAGAAAGAAAGAAAGGCTCCGTCACGAGACATGGCGTGTCCATTCCGATCGTGATGGGCTTCGTGTTCGGCGTACGTCGTATGCATGCTGATATTGTTCATCTTTGCTACTGCGTCGAAACGGAGCAGTACCCCGTGAAGCTACAGATTGTGGATGGCGTGCTGTTAATATCCTACTCCGTACGGAGCAATAGAGACACTGGGGGTCGATCAGGCTGAAGACGAAATAATAAGATGCTAGCAATTTTCGTTGCCTCACACCGTCTTTCTCTCGTCTTGCATCACGAAATTTCCGCAGCTTACAAAGTACGAATACAAATATAAGATAAAAAATAAAATAGAAAGAAAGAAAGAAACCAATATTTCCTCATCGTGCCAAGCTAGGGAGCTGCAGCAGCAAACAAGGGACCGACAGCACTGTCGGACTGTCTGAGCTTCGCTCCAGGGATGGGCTTCTGCCCTGTGTTGAATTGAAATCTTAAACCTGAGACTTGGGAAATTTCTACGACGTACGGATCATAATTTCATGTGCGGTTCCAGTCGGGGGACCCAGCGGCAGCTCCAGTCGGGATCCAGACCGACCCAGCAGTCCCCAGTGCCATTTGCCATTTGCCATTTGCCATTTGGCCAGTGCTCCGTCGTCCCCGTAGCACCGAGCAAATGATGGTCTGTGTGTGTGCGTCCGGCTCACCGTAGAAGCAAGAAGAAAAAGGGAAGAAATGGTCTGACTTTGTCTGATTGTCTTTTGTCTGTTGTCTTTTTGCTTTTTGTCTTAGCTTCTGCCAATTGTCACTTGTCAAACAGCTCCGTCGTCCCGCCCGACAGCCTCGGGACGGATGACGTCGAGCGGCGCCCTGTGGTTGGTCGGCTGATGACGCGAAGTAAATAAAAATAAATCGGGCCAGAGCCGAACTAGGAAGGCGTCAAAACGTGGTTGCCAGGCACAGGCGCGTAAATGCACTCGCACTATGACGCGTTTTTCACTATGGGGGGAGGTACGTACGGAGTACGGGCAACGGGGTGGTTTTTCTGCCGGGCTAGCAGTTTTTTTTTTTTTTACAATGGATATCGATGCATCTTCTTGTGCATATTTTTACTCTATGAAATCCACGATGATGGAAAATTCGAGAGCATCGACGAAAAGTCGGTCACCGGTGCAGCCGGCGGGGTTTGACTCTGGCAATTGCAACAGGCAACGTAAGACAGCAAGAGAAGAATAAGACGAATAAGACGAAAAAAAAGCTTGCTTGGGATGGGTTCTGTATCTTACCAGCAGCTCGATGCTGAGGCATTTCAGGGTCGGCAATGTAGAAGAAATCAGGCCGACCAAGACGATGGAACGAAAGGAGGGGAAGGAAGGAACGACGACAAAAAAAAAAGGTCAGCACCGCCGTCTGATAGGCGCCCTGGGTGAGGGAACGTGCTCCGCACTGAGACGGGCTTGTGAGCAATGCTGACTATCCTACTGCGACCAAGATTTTCTTTGGCGGATGTCATTCTTTCTTTTTTTTTCCTTTTTTCTTTTTCACGTTATTCGTCTTATTCATTCTCGTTCGCTTTGTCTCATCTGAATCGTATTTCTACGGCCTCGAGCCACTCCAGTCATCCGTTCCTGTCACTCGGATGGTGGAATGTCACGCCAATGAACAGACTCGGAGGGTGACAGTACTACACGTACACGTAGAAGGGCACCAGAAAAGCAGGTTCTGGCATATTGCAACCGTTGTAGTGTCTCACGATGGCTGATGAGCGGATGGGCAAGTCGGCCCCCAATCTGCACGGCAACACGTTTCTATCGTACATTCTTTGGTGATAGCCGCACATTACTCCGTTTTGCAGTTTTTATTCCCTTTTTATCCCATTTTGTTCTCTTTTGTTCGCCTTATTCTTATTCTTATTCAATCAATTATTCTCTGATTTATCGACCGGTGAATTTTGCCTCGTTTCATGTCTCTTCATCTTTACGCGTCTGCCTCCCCAGTTCCCAATGCGTTGGACCCCGACATACGATACAGGCTGTTACAGATTATCAAGGCACTTCGTATTCCCAAGAGAGGACCGATAAGATATCACCGAGGATATACGGACTAAGGCCAGAGACTCGTCTCGCTCGGGCTCGTCGCCCAGGTCGCCCAGGCGTCACCCCGACAGCTATGGAGCAGGTGGGGTCGGTCGTCTCATATGCATTAGGTAATCCGGGGGCTACGAGTAAACCCGCCATAGCCCATACGAAAGCATTCAGGCTTTCTCTTTTGCACATGCTTAATTATGGCCCTGCCGGAAGAAGAAAGGAGGTGCGGGCGCCAGCTTTTTGCTACAAGAAACTGCTGCTGCTACTTCGTACTCTCCACCGCGCTCCTCCCTCTCTTTACTTTTGCCCTGTTTGGGCTAACAGCTATCCGCTTCGGGGCGTAGCTTCGCAGGCGCCCGCCCGCTAGCTTCTCCCTGTTGACGAACCACAGCCCGACGCTCGAGGCTGCGCAGGTGGGACTAGGCCTGGAAAGCTCAAATTTACACTCGTAGTGTGGTGCCCCTGATGATGATGGCTGTGTCCGTCGGTCGCCGGTTCCGGTCGTATGGTGGCCTCGCAGCTGCTCTTGTTTCTCATTCTATCCGCGTGCCCGTTTCTCGTTTCACGCGAACCTGGATGGGATCGTCAATTGAGGGGAAGAAGGAGAGAGAGGAGGGGGTGTCGTCGGATGGGAAAGGTAAGAAGAATAAAAAAAGTTTTACACTACTCCGTACACTGGCCTGCATGCACTCATGCACCCTTCATGCATGCACTATGCAAGACGTGCATAGGTGCGATCCACGCCTGCAGGAAGACTACGGAGTACGGAGTCCCGGAGTGCACGTCTATGCAGGTCATGCATGGCACATCCGTTTTTTTTTTGTTCGCTTCTTTTTCTTCACCTTCTTTTTACGGAGCATTCGGGTTGTGCCAGGATGGTTGTCCAAGTGCGTGCAGAACGAGAGGTGTGATGGACGGGTTGGTGGGTGGTATTGTGCTGACTTTCCCTGGTTGCTAGCTGTTTCAGCGCTCTACTCGTAAAAAAATTTGCGGGTAACGAAACGAAGCAATAATAGCCTCACTATCGGTTTTCACGCGGTACTCCATACTCTACTTTCCACCCAGTGCTTCTCTCCTAATAGCACCGGCGGACTATTGCAATTAACTCGACGGGTAGGCATTCGCACAGCTGTCCGACGAGGCTAGCCCTTGTGAAGAAGAATGATATAAAGATCGGCCTCTGCTCGCCACCGAGGGAGATACCAGAGCAGCAGATGCAGAGATGCAGAGATACAAAGCATACGCATTCCAAGAGGCATTTTTTCTCTCTAGTTCTTCTTCTTCCTCCTGTCGTCCCCCTTTTCTACTTCTTTTTCTTCCTCTTTTGTCGTTCGTCTTTCCTCTCTGCCAAGCCCGATAAGACGGTACGAGTAGATGGTGGCACGGCAGAGAATGCGATACTGGCCGTGCGTTGCATTGCCCGGGTGAGGACGCCAATGCGAACACGGGCGAGTTTTTTTTTTCTTTCTTGTTTCAAGAAAAGAGCGACGCGGGCAAAAATGTACAGCAAGAGCAGAGAGTCACGGCAGATGCAACCTTGGGCTGCCCGCGCCTGTCTCAGTCTGCGTTGCTGCCTTTGTTGGTCCCGTTGCCTTTGACGATCCGTTTCCGGAGCAGTCGTGCTTTGTCCCTCTCTCTGTCCATCATGGGGAGGCGTGGTGACAGCACCAGCTCGACAGGGGAAGAAACACCGCACCGAGCGCCCGCGTTGTCCCGCAACCACCACGACGCTGTCGGGCTGGGCAGTCTCGTTGGCTCGTGTCCGATGCCAGAGAACAGGCACACGCGAAACAAAGGTGGCGGCAGGGCTGTGCCTGGGCCGGGGTATGCTTGGTCGAGCGAGCTCTTTTTACTACGGAGTATGAGCACGAGTACGTACTCGTACTCTTTGATCTACGCAGGTCCCTCCTCACTCGTAAGGTGCCCTTCGTCGTGTCCCCCCCCCCCCCCCACCCCCGCCCGGCATGGCATCGTAGCATTCGAGTTGCAGTCAGCGTCCATTCAAACGACAAGAGCTCCAGAAACAACTCGTCAAACACCGGTCGCTTCTGTGTGTCGTATCGTGGGAGAAGACGAAGAAAAAAATGCCTATCGCTTTGTCCTGCCGTCGTTCGTCCGTCGTTGTCGTCGTTGTTGTTGTCATCCTTGTCGGACGCTCGTGCTTGTTTCTTTCGTTGCCGTTGTTGTCGTTGTCTGTCCTCGCCTGTCAACCTCGCCTGTCGCTGCCTGTCGTCGCCTGTTACCCGCTGTCTCGTTCTGTCTCGCTGTCGTCAATGCCGTACTCCGTATTCTCCCACTGTCCCTCCCTCCATCCGTCCATCCCTCCTTCCTCCCCCTCCCCTGTTCGGCGTAGCCCTGCTCCCGCTTGCGCCAATCTGGCAATATTGCAAGGGACAATATCGAAAAACCCACGATGCCGGCGAATAGAAAACCACTTGTGAAAAAAAATCTCCTCCTCGGCATAGCGTTGTTTACTCTCTCTCCATTCCCTCCCTCGTCTTGTGTCACACGCTCCCGCCCGCCCCTCCCCTCCCCTCCCCCCCCCTTCCTCGCCGAGTCCGAGGGCGCTAATCCCTTTTCCGGGGCTGATTACAGAACAAGCTCACCGCTACTCTTTTTCTCACTCTGCGGGCAAAGATACGTCTCTACGGAGTAATTTTAGATGCAACTCCGTAAAAAAGAGAAGCAGCGTGAAAAAAAAAAAAAAAAGAAAAGACGGACCACAATCTGGGAAATCACTGTGCCCCATCGTCGATTGCCACCCGTTGATCGGGCAAAATAGCCTCGTCTATTGAATCGTATTCATTCATTCATCCGGCCGATGCGTGCGTATTGTACGACGACTGCAGCTGTTTCCTTTGTTCTCGTAGGCTGTTCTTTGCATCGCAGGCTCTGCAAAAAAAAAAACATGGCCTGATGTGGGCGATCTGTTGCTGGGCCTGCTGAAAAAACTGGAAGATAAAAAACGCATGTAAACAAATGACGTGCCGAATCCGGCAAGCTAGCAAAAGACGCGCCGCGTTGTGTGCGTGCGCTCTTGGTGGGGTGCGTTGTTTTCTTCTTGCCGTTTCCGGAGTTTCGTGTCCTGCGGGGCCATAGGCAACGACGCGTGGTCACGTTACCTCCTGTGGTGTCACGTGTGCATGATCTTGACGACATCGGCTTCATCGTGAGTTGTGCTTTCTTGGTCTTTTATTTTTGTAGATTTTATTTTTGGTGATATGTAGTTGCCACTGTGATTCTCGTATTTCTGAATCTACTTTCATCTCTACTCTGTAAAATCTCGTTGTGTTGTTATTTGTTATTCATCCACCCTTCGTCCCATCAATAATCCAACTCCCACTCCCCCCAAAAGTCCAATATTAAAGTTTTGTTATGAAACCACCACGTAGCACAAAATGAACTGCCGTGAAACCAGTCAAACGTTTGAGCCAATTAAGCACATAGTGACGGCTGTTCCCATACATAGCACACGCATGGCAGACGTCACACACGAGCCACCACGGGACCAGGTTGCAGACGAGATTGGGAGGAGGCTGATGCGCTGTCGGTGGCACAGCATGATAATATATAGATACTATATATCTGCATGTTTGGCCCTTCAACGGGCTGTTGACGGATGGACGAGGTAGGACAAGGCCTTGTGTTGCACACAGCAAACGGGATGCAGGTGGAACGAGCAACGGACAACGTGGCCGTGTGAGTGTAGACGAAGCATATCACGACAACAGCCACCTGCCGCACAACAGGCACATATATGAAGAGATGGATGCCACGGGAATGAATAGAGTGGTACTAGGGAACCAGCAAAACCAGACAGAAGGATCTGCAAACGGTAGCACATGTGTTGGTGCCCGTCCGCATGTTGCAGGACATGCTGTTGTGACTTTGCTCCCATAGCCTCCACGACAAACGAAAGCCCAAACAACCGATGCCGGACTGCAGAGCTGTGATATACAAACGATTGTTGATTGCTGTGAGGATTCCGTCGTGTGTTTGGCATCGGCACCCTTGTACTCGTACCAGGGTTATGGACGAGTATGGTGTGATCGTATGACCGGCAACTTCCCCCATTGCGTCTCCTTGGATACACCTCTGTGTGGCGTAGAGGAGAGAGAGTAGGAGAGATAGAATGTGAACAGAGGACTCACAGACCGAGATGGAAGACTTATCCAAGATGGCATAGCAGCTTTCCAGCTAATAAGTGACCGGCGAGCGCGCACGATGCAGACGCTGTATTCCGATATCGTGGTGAATATAGAAACTGAGCCGCCGCAAGCCTATATTTCTGGTCACAGGCTTTACACTTGTGCTCTTCCCTTGAAGCACACTTCCAGCACATTTCCCTTGGCATCAAGACAGAGCTTATATATTTTGCATGCTAGATGCCGTGTCCGTCGTAGTCGGCGCAGCAGGATCGAAGCGAGACCACAGCCAACGATATACGACTGTCACCATTTTCCAGGATTTACTCACCCGTCTGTCTGTTCGGGATGATAAGTCAGACTCTCCCACTAGTATCACTGCTCGACCTGTCCAAACTGGCCCCCTATCATGATCGACCGAGGTCCTCGCTGATATCTGTAGACATATTTCGTTCGGCAGCCCCAACCGGCTGTACAGACTGTCATCGACCCGGAAAGTATGATTTCACCCGAGACTATATAATCCCCCCGACGGCATCTTCCCTTCACGTACGGCCATAGACACCGGAAAGCACGGGATCCCGTCCGCTCTCCCCTAGTTAAACCGGTGATCGGTGGATTAGTAGTTGGGTCGGTGACGACCAGCGAATACCCGCTGCTGTACGTTTTTTTCTTTTCTTTTTTTCTTTTCTTTTTTTGCCTCTCTCTCTTATCAGAGGACCGCTAATAAACTCGAATAACAGCCTCCTCCTCCACGTACGGCCATAGATACTGGAGAACACGGGATCCCGTCCGCTCTCCCCTAGTTAAACCAGTAATCGGCGGATTAGTAGTTGGGTCGGTGACGACCAGCGAATACCCGCTGCTGTACGTTTTTTTGTTCTTTTTTTGTCCATAATATGTCTAATGTTTAATGTTGTCGAGAGATCCTGCGTGGTTAAGAGACAATATCAGCCGGACGCAAGGAGGAGGTGTGTTGATCGGGAGAGATGAGTATAGTATTGGCGGCTTCTTTTTGACCTGAATTGGTCCAACTCAAGTTGATATGTCTCTGAATCTGTAGATAGCACATGTAGTTCATCTCAATCTTACTCTGTTCATATTTGCAGCGTACAAGAGGTCGAGGTGAAGTTGGGACCCGTTGATGCGTCGTCGGCGTTAAGGACGATGACAATATTAGTCAGCAATGCACCTAAAAATAGCACATCCAGCCTCGCGCTCCACAAGGCGCTACTCCGTACGTCGCGTACTGGAGTAACGCTAGTCCCCCAGCCCCATAACGGACCACTCTGTTCGTAAGCCCGTGGCTGAGGTTCGCGACGATCACGAAACGACGACGTCAAACAATTGGGAGTGGTTCTTTGCCTACTCCTTACAACGCAATCAGCTTCCAACCGACATGAGCTTCCTCGACATCATCTACTCCATGGGCAGCTGCCTGTCGTGCTTCCCGAGCACGCCGACGCTCAAGATCAACGAGCGCAGCTTCAAGATCCTGCGGCTGCTGGGCGAGGGCGGCTTCTCGTACGTGTACCTCGTGCAGGACCATGCGACGGCCGAGCTGTTTGCGCTCAAGAAGATCCGGTGTCCGTTTGGCGCCGAGTCGGTGGCGCAGGCCATGCGCGAGGTCGAGGCGTACCGGCAGTTTGCGCACGCCGACGGCATCATTCACGCGATTGACCACAGCGTGGCGACGGAGCGCGGTGGTGGTGGTGGTGGTGGTGGCATTGGAGGGGAGACCGGCCCAGCCAAGACAGTCTACATCCTTCTACCCTACTACCGGCGCGGCAACCTGCAGGACCTGATCAACGCGAACCTCGTCAACCACACGCAGTTCCCTGAGAAGCACCTGCTGCAGCTGTTTCTGGGCATCTGCCGGGCGCTGCGCGAGATGCACCAGTACCGTGGTGCGGCGGCGGGAGCAGGCCCAACAACATCATCAGAACGCATGACGGCGGTACCAGGCGAATCCGAACAGCAGCGCCCGTTGATGGCCGGGGACGAGCACGGCGGCGCGGCGGCATCGGCCGCAGCCGGCAAGAGCTATGCGCACCGCGACATCAAACCGGGCAACATCATGATTGCCGACGACGGCACGACGCCCGTCCTCATGGACCTGGGCTCGATTGCCGACAGCCCGCTGGCGATCACGTCGCGCAGCCTGGCGATTGCGACGCAGGACGTGGCGGCCGAGCACTCGACGATGCCGTACCGCGCGCCCGAGCTGTTCGACGTCAAGACGGGCGACACCATCGACACCAAGGTGGACATCTGGTCCATGGGGTGCACGCTGTACGCGTGCCTCGTGGGCAAGTCGCCGTTTGAGCTGCGGTCCGACGAGACGGGCGGGTCGCTGCAGATCTGCGTGCTGTCGGGCGACTGGCGGTTCCCGGACGAGGGGCCGGGCGGCACGAAGAAGAAGCCGGCGGCGCCGAAGCGGACAGGCACGGGCAGTGTTGGCGCCGGCGGGGGTGCGGCGGCGGCGGCGGCCGAGGACGCCATCATCTCGGAGCCGGTGCGCGAGGTGGTGCGGCGGTGTCTCAAGGTCGAGCCGGCGGAGCGGCCGGACATTGACGAGCTGATCCAGCTGGTGGAGGAGACGATTGAGCAGCTGGCTTAGGGGGGGGGGGGTGTTTTTGTGCACTGGTTTGGTTATTTGTTTTATCTTGAGGCACATGAGTTTATGCGCAGCGCTGATGAGCGAGTTATGATCTTTGCGTTGATGAGGCACACGTGATGTGGTCATGTGACATGTCGTGATAGTTATAGGCATCGCATCGCGTAAAAGACATCCAATGAATATGAATACAAGCAAATCTACAAACAATACAAGCCCAATCATACCGCCCGCTTGTCGATCGGCACGGCCGCGCCCACCTTGAGCCACTCGCCGTTAAAGGCATTGACCAGCCAGTTTTCGATTTCTGTTTGTTAGCGGTGCTGTTATGCTTATTATTCCAAAAAAGCCTCAAAAGCCTCAAAAGCTCAAAAGTCCAACTCACTGTCATACACAATGGCGTGCCCGTTGTGAAAGTAAATACTATGGTCGCTGTCCGGAAACACGTGCACGTCGTAGTTGCTCACGCCCGCAATGTCCAGCCGGTCCAGCAGCGCCAGCGAGTTCTGCATGTGCACGTTGTCGTCGGCCACGCCGTGCATCACCAGGAACCGCACGTTCTGCGCCAGCGCGCTGGCATTGCGCACGGCGCTCGCGTCGTAGCCCGCAGCGTTGCGCTGCGGCGTGCCCATGTACCGCTCCGTGTAGATGCTGTCGTAGAAGCGCCAGTCCGTCACCGGCGCCACGGCGATGCCGTACCGGAAGTGCCGCCCGGCGTCCTGCTCCAGCGTCTTGAGCGTCGTGAAGCCGCCGTACGACCAGCCCCAGAGCGCCAGCCGGTCGGCGTCCACGTAGTCGCGCGCCGCCCAGTGCGCCGCCGCCGCAATGTGGTCGTGCGCCTCGTGCACGCCCAGCTGCCCGCGCACCACCACGCGGTGCTGCCGGCCCATGAACCCCGTGCCGCGCGGGTCCACCGTCACCACCACGTAGCCCAGCGCCGCCGCCACGTAGCTCTGGAAGTCCACGGCAAACTTCTTCTGCACCTGCTGCGAGCCCGGTCCGCTGTACTGCTGGAAGAGCACCGGGTATTTCTTGTTGGGGTTGAAGTGCGGCGGCCGCCGCTCCAGGTAGTTGAGCTTGACTGTCTTGCCGCTGCCGTCCTCGACCTCGACGTCCAGCGTGCCGTACACGTTCAGCGGCAGCGCGTGCTTGCGCACCCGCTCGGCCAGCACGCTGTTGTCCTCGAGCATGTGCTCAAAGGCCTTGGACCCGTCCGCGGCCGCCAGCGCCGGCGTCGTCATCACCTTTTGCCACGGGATGCCCGGGCCGCGGTTCTCCAGCAGCACGTACCCGGCGCCCTTGGAGAACGAGGCTGTGTAGAATGCCTCACTGCCCTTGTCGTTGTCGCCGTCCAGCAGCGGCTTCAGCCCGCTGCCGTCCAGCAGGTTCACGCTGTACACGTGCCGCTGCGACGGGCCCGCAATCGTCGCCACAAAGTACACCAGGTTGCGCTCCAGATCCACGCCCGCCGGCCCGTCCACCACCTCCCAGCCGGGCGAGGACGAATCAGAAGTGCCTTTGGTCAGCATGATCGGCTCCGGGTTCTCCGGCGGCGTAAAGTACCCCAGGTGGTCCCCGTCGTTGTACACCACCGTGTCAATGTAGCCGTCGTCCGGCCGCCCGCGCGCCGCGTCCGCCGGCACGTACTTGGTCGTCGTCGAGATCTCAAACCACCCGCCGTCCAGCTGGCCCACGTCCACCGTGCGCACCGCCTGCCCCGTGCGCGTGCCCACGTCCACCACCACCACGCGCAGCACGTCGCTGATGCGGTTCGTCTCCTTGACCAGCACCTTGCGCGGCCCCGCCCACAGCACCGTCGTGATCAGCCGGTCGTCGTCGCCAAAGTCGCCCGACACCGCCACCGAGAACACGTCGCCGCTGCTGACCTCGTAGAACTGCAGGTCCACCACCGGGTTGTGCGCCCCCGCCTTGGGGTACTTGATCTGCCGCACCTCCGGGTAGTTCTCCTCGCCCGGCGCCGGGTCCGCGCCGCTGGGCCGCTGGATAAAGTACTGCACCGGATACGCCGGCACGCCCGTCTCGTTGGTGCGCAGGAACGCCAGGTATTTCCCGTCGGGCGACCACCACGCCGCGCTGGCCCCGCTCAGCACCTCCTCCTCGTACACCCAGTCGGGCACGCCGTAGAACAGCTCGGGCCCGCCGTCCGTCGTGATCGCCTGCACCGGCGTGCGCGCCAGCAGGCTCGCCTCCGCCGGCACCGCGCGCACGTACAGGTTGTTGTCGTCGTCGGCCCGCGTAAACGACACCGCCTCGCTCGTCGGGCTCCACTGCGCCAGCTGGATGCGCGCCTCCGGCTCGCCCGGCACCAGCGGCTCGACCGTCTGCGCCGCCACGTCCATGACAAAATACGACGCCACGCTCGAGTGCCGCCAGTTGGACTTGCGCTGCACGCCCAGCAGCACCTTGGCCATGTTGCGGCTCGGCACCGCCGTGGCAATCACGTAGCGCGTGCCGTTGTAGTAGAATGCCGCGTCCTTGACCAGCGTGCGGCTCGCAATGCGGACCCCGGCCCCAGTACCGTCTGCACTCGCCGCCGCCGACACCGACCGCACGTCCTTGGCCGTCAGGAACGGCTGGCTTTCGTTGTGGCTCGTCTCCAGCAGCAGGCCGTCCTCGCCCGCCGGGCCCGCCACCCACTGGATCGTCGCGCGCTGCGGCGCAAAGAAGCCCAAGTCCACCTGCTCGCGCGTCATCTTACGCAGGTTGCCGTGCGACGCCGTCGCCTGCGGGTCGTGCTCAAACGAGGACCCGTGCAGGTACGACCGCTGCGTCACGTAGATGGCCAGCCCGCCCAGCCACAGCGCCGCCACCACGGCCGTTACAATGAGCACCGTGCGCCGCAGCCCGGCGTCCATCTTGGTGTACTTTTGCTGGGACGACTTGTCTCTGCCACCGTCCTCGGCGCCATTATTGTGATTGCTACCGCTGCTGCTGCTGCTGCTGCTGCCGCCCAGGAACGGGCCCGTCTCGAGATCGTAGTCGGCCGAGTCAGCCGGGTCGGCCGGGTCAGCTGGGTCGGCCGAGTCGGCCGAGTCGCCCATATCGCCCGCTGCTTTCCGTCGTGTGTCGGCACGGCTGATGTTCTCGAGTATGAGGCTCGTCGTCGACACCGACGACTGCGAGTCGTGCGACGTGCGCCGGTGGTGGTGGTCGTCGTCGTCCATCGTGTGGTCGTGGCTGTGGCTGTATGCGTCGTCAATGCTTCTTCTGTCGTCAACGTCGTCGTCGTCGTCGTCCTCGGCAAAGAACGCTGGCGTGGACGAAGACGTGTCGGCCGGCGGAGGAGGAGGAGGGGAGAAGGGCCGGTTCATGGCGAAGGAAGACGCGTGGGAGTCAATGGTAGTGTGGAGTAGTGGACATGAGCGAGGTAGCTAGTCACGTCGCAAAAAGGAAATCGGCCCTGGAAGACAAAAACTTTGGGCCTGTTACTCCGTAGTTGTTGTGACGCTTTTGAAGCTATTCAGCACCCGATTGGGAACGGTGGGTGAGTAAGCCGAGGGGTGCATGCTGGTAAGGGTCAAAGGGAAGGCGCGGCGCGGAAGACGTCAGATAAGACGTTTCCGGATGCGACAGGCCCACTTATCCAGGGACGCCTCTTCCCAGAGGGCACTGATGATGAGTTATTGGCGATAGTTTGTCGTTTATTTTCCCGACGATTTACAAGTACTAATTAATATGAACAAAAAAAACAGTCCTTGACTTAAAGCTACAGCAAAAAAGAAGAAAAAGCAAAAAAACTCCCTCGGGTGGGCTCGAACCACCAACCTTTAGATAAACTATTAATTGCATAACAGTCTAACGCGCTATCCAATTGCGCCACGAGGGATTGGAGATTAGTCATCACTCGATATTATGCACATGTTTACCGCAGTAGATAGAGCCACAATACTCGTACAAATCATGCCAGAAGAGGCAATGCAACTCCTCCATTTCCCCTTCTGTCCACATCGCATCACCAGATCTGTCAATTAATCGATTGCAATCAAAGAATATAATAAAACAGCGGAGAAATTTAGATCAAACAGCAGAAACACAAACAAAACACCCGCGTCATCTCCTCCTCCATACATTCGTCCTAATTTACATTTTGTGTATCCCTTCGATCGACGACGACAAGAGACAACAAGCTGAAAGACTTAAAAGGCCTCAAAACACCATTAAAACGGCCGACGTAGAAAAAGCTCAACATTCATGCAACCGCCCCCTAAAAACCAAAGCCCGTCGGCTGCGGCGCAAAGCCGTTGCCCCCCATAAACGGCGCCGGCGACGCACGGCCCACGCTGCCCGCTCCGGTCGGGCCGGCCGTGATCATCAGGCGGTTGCCGCCCAGGATCGGCGTGTTGTCCTCGACCTTCTCCTGCTCCTTCTCCTTGGTCTTGCGCGCCTCGTTGTCGGCCTTGAGCAGCGCCAGCTCCTTGGTCTGCTGGGCCATCAGGTTGATCATGTACGGCATGGAAAAGTCCGTCAGGCCGTGGCGCCACGACAGCTCCAGCACCACGTCGGGCCGGATCAGCTCGTGGCACGCGTACAGCATGCCCACGTAGCACTCGCGGTTGCCCACGTCGACAAAGTACCGCAGCAGCTCCTCGACAATCTCGCTCTTGGCCGAGATGGCCGCCGTCTCGATGGCGTCCTTCCACAGCTTGTCCTGCTTCGACAGCGCAATCGACTTCTCCCACCGCTTGTTCTTGCGGTAGATGCTGGCCGCAATCTGGCGGAAGAAGACCAGGTCGTGCTTCTCCAGGCGGCCGGCCAGCTCCACGGCGTCGTAGTTGTCGTAGTTCTCCACCGAGTCGCGCAGCGTCTTGTAGTCCTCCTCCTCGATCAGCAGGTCGTTGATGGCGTCGTTGACCGCGCGCTTATTCTGCGGCTGCACGTTGAGCAGGAACGGCTTGATCAGCGGCAGGTTGTCCGACTTCTGGAACATGCGCACCACGCGGTTCACGTCGATGCGCGGCGTCAGCACCTGCAGCAGGTCCGTCAGCAGCGACGGGTGCTGCTCCAGGTAGAAGTTGATGGCCTTGTAGTAGATCTCCAGGTTGGCCACCTTGACCACAATCTCCTTGAACTGCTGGTGCTCCCACGAGTTCTCCGGCCGCTCCATCACCGACAGCGCCGCGTTGTCAAACTCGTCGTAGTGGTAGTAGCAGAATATCAGCTCCGGCCACAGCTGCGCCTCCTCGCACGCCCGGATCATCTTGGGCAGGTTCATCCGGCTCCAGAACAGCTTCAGGTGCTCCATCAGCCGGTCCGGCGTGTACTTGGACAGCGCAATGCCCAGCTCCGTGAACATGGCCATGTGCGCCCGCTCCAGCCCCAGGCCCTGCTCCAGCAGGTTGATCAGCTCGTCAAAGTACCCGTTGTACTCGTACTGCTTCACCAGCTGCTGCAGCTGGTCCGCGTCGATGATCAAGTTGAGGCCGCAGATCAGCGCCAGCCGGAACTCCTTCTTGACCACGCACGCCTCGTGCACCTCGCGCCACACCTTGATGTTGTTGGCCTTGCGCGCCGCCTCCACCGCCGCCTGGTAGTCGCCCAGGTGCACCAGCGTCGTCGCCAGCTTCGCCCAGTTCGAGATGCTCGAGAAGAAGATCTTGGCCGCCTCGTACAGGCCCTCACCGTACGCCTTGTCGCCCGACTCCTCGATGTTGGCCACGTTAGTGCCGCGCAAGAAGTCCTCGAGCTCCGACAGGTTGTCCAGCCGCGCGTAGCAGAACGCCAGCGCCGTGTCGATCGCCGGCTCGCGCATCGTCTTGCGCGCCATCAGCAGGTACTTGACCAGCTCCTCGTTCTTGCCCGCGTGCGTCGCCGTCTCAATCACCTCCTCGTAGTTGCGCGGGTCCTGCGCCTTGATGTACGACTCGATCGAGTCGCTCACCCGCAAGCCGTCCAGCTGCGCCTTGGCCACCCGGCTCCACACCTCCGGCGTGTCCACCTCCTCCGCGTACGCCTGCGCCCGGTCGATGCTGACCACGTGCTCCACCAACACGTTGACCGCGCTGGCGCTGTCGTTGATCTTCTTGAAGATCTCAAACGCCTCCTCGTACAGGCCCACGTTGATGCACGCCGCCGAGATCTCCTGCGGGTCGAACGCGTCCAGCTTGTGGATGTAGTCCATCACCCGCGCCTTGTCCGCCGTCGTCGCCGTGAACAGCAGCAGGTTCTGCAGGCTCTGGTTGTCGCTGAACGGCGACGGCTCCAGCACAATCTTCTCCAGCAGCTCAATCAGCTCCGCCGGCAGATCCGCCTTGAGGAAGCACGCCACCGCCTCCGACACCTTGGCCGGGTCCGTGCACTCCGGCACCGCCGTCGAGATCACCTGGTCAATCACCGACCGCCGGTGCAGGTTGTTCTCGCTCAGGACAAACTGCCACAGCTCGCGGTCCGCCCGCTCCAGCAGGTAGCGCGCCTGCGCCCGGTACATCGAGTTCTCGTTGGTCACGTTGACCAGCTCCAGGTCGTTCTGGCCCTTGCTGTACGCAATGTACGCCAGGTTGGGGTCGCGCTTCTCGCAGTACTTGCCCACCGACAGCGTGTCGTACTGGTCGTTCTCCTTCAGGAACTTCTCCGGGTTGTTGTTCGAGTCGATGTAGATCTTGGCCAGCGCGTTGTAGATCGCCTGGTCCGTGTTGCCCGCCGCCAGCGCAGCCTCGAGGAACGGCAGCAGCAGCTTGAGCCGGTTGCGCGACTCGACCTCCTGCACCAGCTGGTCAATGGGGATCGGGCCCGCCTGCACCGACGCCAGCAGGTTCTTGATGATGTTCTCGTCGCAGTCGACGTCGAGCAGCCCACCGATGACGGCCGGCGTGCGCGACGGGTTGATGCGCTGGACATACGCCTCGATCGACTGGAACTGCTGGTTCTGGTACAGGTACAGGATAAGGTCGTGCACCAGGTTGAAGCGGTCGCAAACGATAATCAGCGGCAGCTGGTCCTGCAGCTTGGCCTCCTTCAAAAAGTTCTTGACCTTTTCGGCGTTGTAGTGGTTGCTCTCGCGGCAGATGCGCTCCACCTCGTTGAACTGGCCCATCTTCGTCGCGGCCTCAATGTACTTGAAGTGCACCTCCGAGTCCTCCGACAGGTTGACAATGCTGCCCAGGTAGTAGAACAGACCCTCGGCCGTCTTGTACTTCTCAAAGAGGTCCACCAGGTTCTGCGGGCCCAGGAGATCAGAGTACTTGGTGGCGATCTGCACCACGGACTGCAGGTTCTGGCGGATGTTGTGCTTCATCATGGCGTCCAGGCAGTCCAGGGACTGCTCAACCGACAGCTTGCCGAAGAACGTCGTGAACCACTCGGGGTCGAAGTCGGCCGTGCCCGGCACGTTGATGATGACGCGCTTCACGGAAGCAGGGTCCTCGTACAGGTCCAGCGCCCACTTGAAGAGGCCGGCCTGCTCACAGAGCTTGGCAATGTGGCCCTTGTCAAAGTGCGAGAACATCTGGTTGCTCAGGATGGCATCGGCAACCTGCGGGGCGTTCAGCAGGTTCATCTCCAGCAGACGCGTCTGCAGGTGTGCCTGCTCGGGACGGTTCTCCTTCAGTGCATCTATCAGGAAGGCAGTGACCTGGGGGAGCAGGCTCTGCGACTGGAACACGTCGACGGCGCGCTCGAGGTCGATCAGAGGACCGCCCTCGTTGTTGGCCAGCATCGTGGCAAACTCGACAGCCTTGTCGGGGTTGGCGCGAGCCACGTGCTGCAGCAGCTGCATGTAGTCGGGCGTGTAGCCGACCTTGGTGGCAAAGGGGATGATCTCGTTGAAGCGGTTGGCCTGGGCAAGCGCAGCAACCACCTTGTGCGGCACGTTGGCCTTGAGGTAGATGCGCAGGGCAAGGGCGAGGTCGAGAGGGCGGACCAGGTCACCAAGCTGCTCGGAGCAGAACAGCTTGTCCTCCTTGGCCCACTTCTCCAGCAGCTCGGTGCGCTTCTGCGCGACAACGGGCTGGGCCAGCTCGAGAGTCTCGGTCATGTTGAGGCCACCCTTGTCCAGGAGCATGCCAAAGTACTGCAGGATGTACGACATCTGGCCGGGCTGCTGGGGAAGACGCTTGAACTTCTCAATGGTCTCGTGGGTGCGCAGGAAGCCTTGAGGGGAGTTGGCGGCCACACGGGCAGCCTCGGAGAAGTTGCCGGAGCTGAACAGCTGGTCAAACTTGCGCGCGTACAGAGGCTCTGCACCAGGCAGGTCGCCCCGAGAAGCAATCTTAATGGCCAGGTCGGTGTTGGCGGGGTTCTGCAGCAGGTACGGGATGATGGTGGTCTCGTCCACCTTGACAGACAGGGTCTGACCCTTGCGGTTGATGCCCACCACACCCGTCGACTCGGCGTCGATGGTGGACACGAAGATGGTCTCGCTCGACATGCGGTTCATGAAGATGCAGGTACCGGTCTCAATGTCGTACAGGTGGATGAAGCCGTACTTGGTGATCAGGTAGATGATGCCGTACTTTTGCGAGACCTGGACGGCAACGGGGAAGTCGTTGACGGCCTCGGCCGGGAAGTAGACATCGACAGCCTTCTTGGGGAAGGCTGGGTTGGCGTCGGGCTTGTCGATCTCGACAATGTGCAGCTTCGCGTGCGCCGCAGTACGGACAGCGAAGACGAACAGCTTCGAGATCTGAGGAGCACCCTCCAGCTGGTATGTGGCAAAGGATGCGGCATGGCCCTCAATGGCCTGGCTGACGCCACGCTCCTTGGAGTAGAGCTGGACGGAGCCGACGACGCGGCCCTGTTGTTGAGAGATGCCCACAACGGCCATCCATTTGCTGTCGGCGTCGATGCGGTAGTTGATGATCTGGCAGTTCTATAGGGGGAGGTAGAAGGTTAGAGGAATGACGTGTTTTTGGCTGCTACGAGCCACTAGGAGGTCAAGGGACGCAAAGTAACTCACGCTCATCGCAGCGTTCCGCTTGAAGATCTCAACTGGGCCCTTGCCGGACTCGAACACGTCCCAGTGGTGCACGGCAGTCTCGGTGACGAGGCCGATGGTGCTCTCGCTGATCCACTTCCAGTAGACGACATCCTCGTTTGTGGTTGCGGAGTTGAGCTTGGCCTTCTTCTCAAGGTCAAAGATCTGGAGTGTCCGTGATTGGGCGCGCAGAGCGATGACTGGGCGCGACCAGTGCATGATGGCACTGTCGGCCTTGATGCCACGCCGCATGACATTGCTGAGGTTGTGCAGGTCGACAATGACAACTTCGGGCTGGGCCGTCTCGCTCTTCTTCTCGCGGACACAGACGTACCGGTCGGACTCTAATGTCTGGAGGGGGTTAGCTGATGAAGAGGAATAGGAAGGAAAGGAGGCGCGTAGCTGGGGCCAAGCACAATGGCGTGGGTGGATGGAATGGGGAGACATACGCAGGAGTTGAAGCCAATGGACTGACTGTCGACACCAATCGCGGTGAGCTGGACGATCTCGCCCAGCTTGATTGGCAACGCCGCCATATTGTCCTTTTTGTGATGCGGGAACAAGAAAAAAGGAAAGGAAAGCTAGAGCTTTGCGTTGACACGGCGAGAACAGATGCGCTGTCTAAAAAGAAGGTCGGCGAGAGAAACGCGTGAGCTTCAAACAAAGTAAGGGGGGCTGTTTGTGTGTTGGTGCTCCAGGCGACGAACAGTAAACAAAGCTAGGCTGACGATGGAAACCGAGCAATTCGCGGGGAATGTCGAGCCGTCGTCGTCAAGAGAAGCTTTGGAGATGGAAGAAATCAACAGTTGGTTGTGCCGACCAATTTCAAGGGAGAATCGGCGATCACTAGCTTTCCCGCAAGGAAGCGGGAAGAGGTACGTGGCAAAAGGGGGCTGGCAAGTGAATGGCGAGAATCGAAAGTACGTCAGGCGCAGAACAATCGCAAAGGGGTTCAAAGGGGAAGACGGAAGAAGCTCGAGGGAATAACGTGGGCCTCGAGATCAGGGTGAGGCGGAAGTTGAGAAGGGAAAAGGTGAGAGGGCGGGAGGAGATTCGGATGCGATGGAAGATAGGGAGAGAAGGGAAAGTGGTGGTAGGGAGAGAAGGGGAAGGAACGAGAAGGAGGGATTTGGGGGACGCAGGAGTGGAACTACGGGGCGCTATGCTAGTATTTAGTGTGTATTTACAGAAGGAGCGACCTGCAGTATGAGCGCAGGACGCAGGAGGTGGTGGTTGCTCCTTCCTCCCTTCAAGGCGCCTGGCATGCACGGGCCACTCAGCGGTGGACAGGTAAGCTCGAACGTGAACCCACCGTGGTGGAGTCACGTGCAGCTGGTCTAGCTAGGGACGCGCAAGAGAATGCGCCGAGCTTGGAAGGAACGAATGGGTGCGCCGGCAGCCTACGTCGTAGGCAGTGAAGGTCGCGCGGCTCTCCAGCTGGAGCCTAGTCGCTTTGCTGAGTCAGCTTGTACATACACGTGATTTGACCTCGTATTTACCCAATATTTTCGAAATTCACTCTGCACGTACGGAGAGTGACTGAGTAATATGGTTCCAGTCAAATGCAGAGCGGGATCTTCAAGAATACACTGAATAGTCTGCTCTTCTTTGAGTCATGTTGTGCTACAGCGACATAAATGCCGTACTGCATGGCAGCAACAGCCGCTGGGCCAGGAAAGCACAACGGCAATTGCACCTGCCCGTCACGGCAGACATACATTTTGAAGGAATACAGTCAGCGTCTTGTCGCAAGACGAACACAAAACACCTCCCGCGCCGTTGACCGGCACGACCGCTTACTACGCGTACGGTCCTCTTTGCTTCTCTACGAAACATGCATAGGCAAAAGAAATGTCCGATCAATCATTGCGACCCTACCCACAGGAGCCTTTTTGAGACTCCCAGAGAGAAGCACCGCACCCAAGATTGTTCGAGATGTACTCGTTCTCCGTTATTTGAAAAAGAAGATTGAAAGCGTCCTGGGAGCAGCAGGTACACCTCCGAAGAGGCGTACTAGGTCCTCGGTCCCAAATGTCATCCAATTCGTAAACGTGATAAATTTGCGTTGTTCATGAAGAAGAAAGGAAGGAAAAGAAGTCTGAAAAATTTCCGTCGCCGCAAAATTATTTATGTGACGAGAAGTGGGGTCTATGGACGCTTCATTACTGCCTGAGGCACGTACGAGCGTATTGTCAGAAGTTACATAATCTTGCGCATGAAAAGTGGGACCGTGTCCCTGAATGGCCCAGCCCAACAGCTACGACGTATTACCGCTTCACTCCACACTCATATGGAATAGCGACCTCGGAGCTTCACGACAACCTTTCCTCCGTGCGCTTCTCCTACAGACATGGCTCTCCAACAGACCCTCCCACGGTTCCTGCTCCCGCAGCTGAGCTGGACGGCACCACTGATGCCGTTGTCGCAACACTGCCACACCGGCAAGGTGCTGTTCCGGCTGGCCGGCCCAAGCGCTGCGTCCATCTCTCCGTTTTCGACGGCGACACACTACCGGAACACACAAGGATTGCCTTCAAGACGACAGGTCAGCAAGCAGACTGGCACACCTCTGGCAAGGCCGCGCCTGGCCACTGCAGCTCCATCGGCATCACTGGCGGCCGGCCGCCGGGCCTTCCATGCCGCCGCCGTGCGCCGCCGCGACCACCACTTTGACACGCTCAAGTTTGTGCAGCGGCTGCAGGCGGACGGCTTCACCGAGGACCAGTCTGTCGCCATGATGAAGGTTTTGAACGATGTGATTGAGGAGAGGTGCGTCCCCCCTAGTCTACAGAATTTTGACGATCATTGCCCCCACTAACAAAGCAGCATACAAAACCTGACGCGCACCATGGTCCTGCGGGAAGACGCCGCCAAGGCGACATACACACAAAAGGTGGACTTTGCCAAGCTGCGCAGCGAGCTGCTATCGGCGGACAGCACCGAGACCAACGCCACGCGCGCCGCGCACGAGCGGCTCGCCAACGACCTGGCCAAGTTCAACAACCGGCTGCGCGACGAGGTGGGCCGGACGCAGGCAAGCGTGCGGCTGGACCTCAACCTGGAAAAGGGCCGGATCCGCGAGGAGGCGGTGGGCCAGGAGCTCAAGATCAAGGAGACGGAGACCAAGATCGAGCAGGAGGTGTCGGCGCTGCGGCAGCAGCTCGAGCAGGTCAAGCTGCAGACGCTGCAGTGGCTGATGGGCGTGTGCACTGGTTTTGCCGCCCTGCTGCTGGGTGCCTGGCGTCTGCTGATGTAGGGCACTGATGGACAGGATCATATAATATAGGGGTTACGGAGTTTTGAATTCTATTTTATGTGCTCTAATCTGCTGTTCTTTCAAAGACCGCCTTCTTGACGGGAATTTTTCTCACATCCGACTCAGTCAATGGTATCATCACGCAGCCGGAAGAGGTGCGCCAGGACCTCCTCGGTTCGCACCCGCACTGCGTTATGGTAGAGGGCATTGGTCTCGTACATGCGCACATTGCCCACCTTGCTCGCCGTCTCCTTGGCCAGCGCGTAGTCCACATACAGGTCGTCAATGTACGTTGCCGCATACACGGGCACCGTGTTCGCCTTGAGCTGGGCCTCGTCGTACAGGTCCTCCCAGTCGGTTCGCTCGGCCAGCAACTGCGCCGCCTCCTTCATCTGCATGAGCTCGGGGAACGTGTCAAACATGAACGGGTAGATCATCTCGCCGCTGAAGAGGAACTCGGTGCCGGCCTTCTCGGGCGCAATGGTGGCCGTGGCCTTGTGGTCGACCCAGCGGAACTCGGGAAACTCGTCGCGGCCCACGCGCATGGCGGCCCAGTTCGACGCCACGCCCTTGGTGCAGCAGTAGATAGCTTCGTGCACCAGCCCGTACATGGGGACGACGTCGAGCGGGAAGAACTGCTCAATGGCCACGAGCGTCGGCCGCGTCAGCAGGCCGGCGCGTTCGAGGTCGGTGCGCATGCGCAGCAGCAGCGAGTGGGTCGAGTCGATGCCGTTGTGGAAGCCAAACATGTAGCCGAGCGTCATGACGCGGTGCATGGTGAGGACGCCGCCCGACGGCAGGGGCAGCTCGCCGCGCGTGGGCTGGTTGTTGAGGTACGTGCCGACCCAGCGCAGCGTCTGCACGTCCTCGGGGTACTTGGCAAAGTATGCGGCGTTGCGCTCCTTGGCCTTGGCGTAGGTTGCGCGGTAGACGACGTCGGGCGTCACGTTGATTGGGGCCATGCCACCCGTGATAAACGACTCGCGCAGACTCTCACTGTAGAACGAGAGGTACGTCAGGCTCACAAAGCCGCCAAACGACTGGCCCATGACGGACCACTTTGTGCTGTAGGGCGGCAGGCCGGTCGTGAGACACTTGCGCACGGCCTCGAGGTCGCGCACAATGTTGTCGGCGCGGAACTTTGCCAGGTAGTCGGCCTGGGCTTGCGGCGAGCCGCGCTGGCGCAACGTGGCCGCCGAGATGGGCGAGCTCAGGCCGGTGCCGCGGTAGTCGAGGAACAGCATCTGGTACCCGCGCGACAGCATCTGGCGCAAGAAGGGGTAGTCCTGCGGCTCACGGTTGCCGGATCCGGGGCCGCCTTCACAATAGGCCAGCCATGGCTTGGCAAACAGTTCCCGCAGGCCTTGCGGGCTGATGCCGGACAGGCTGCCACCAAAGATGGTATTGCCGCCCGCCGCCTGGTCCTCGGTGAAGTGGTAGGGGGTCACAATGGGCTTCTCGTACCGAAAGGCTGCGCGGGCAAAGAGGCGGATCTTCTCACCGTCTGGGTCGGCGTAGTCGAGCGGCACGTCAAAGAAGATCTCGGCCACGAGCAGCTGCGAGGGCAGCTTGTGAACGCTGCAGCTGACCAGCACGGCCGGCCCAGGCTGGATCACCTTGGACGATGACGAAGAGGTCTGTGCGAGCACCCCGGCTCTATTGAGTTCGATGGCACCCATTCCTCGTGATCCTGCCGCGTACGAGTACTCGTAGGCGAGTGTGAGACGAGCTATGCCGGGCAGATCGGAGGGGCTAGCAGGATTTGGCTGCGAATAGGAGACGACGGCACCTGAGACTGGGCAAGTCGAAATAAAAGAGATAAAACAAAATAGTCAGGAGATGGCCTGACGTGGCTGATGATGTCAAGGCGAGGTGAAAGCGCGGGCAGCTGTAGTGGGGTGATGTGCATGCTGCAGCTACCATTGATCCAGTTGATCTAGCACGGACAGGCGGCGACAAGGCGACATGACGTCTGGTTCGTACGGTTGCAACTAGAAATGCTGCTTTTTACTGTACTCGTACGCACGTTTTATGTCTTGATTTTGCAGTCCGAGGCCGGTAGTTACATAAACATCTGCCACGAAAGTCGCACGAGTACTCGTACTCATAGTGGAAGGAGGTTAGAACGTTGTTGGGCGCTCTTGCCTCTACGGAGTACGGAGTACGACATCTCAGCTCATCGTGGGGAAGGAACAGGTGGGTAAAGAAGCCGAATATGGCGTAGACCGGACCCGCCTGGCACGGCATTATTAATCTTCCACTATGGGGCGCGGGCAGTTTTCACTATTTCTTCGCCTGTAATTTACTGATCGCTTTCCTTTCTTCTTTCATACTCCTTTGCGCCTTCCTTTACTCCATCCTTTTTTCTTCCTCCTTCCTCATTCATCCCCTTCGTCCTTCCTTCCTCACTGTATTTTGTTGTTCGCTCCTTCCTTTTGCATATATTTTCTCCTCGGCCGTATTTTTTATCCCGTACCATATAATCGCGTGAATCAGCAGCTGTCAACCTTTTGAGCTTCCTTTTGGGCTTCAATCTCTTCACTGGGCATTATTTCTACCCACGCAGCATCTTCATTGCCAGACCTTCCAGTCCATACCCATGGGATGAATGGTCAAAACGAGACCGAGATTCTGGTCGAGTCTTTCTGCACTCTCGCAGATGAAGTTCAGAACCTGATTGACCGGAAGACGATCCTGGAGCACAAGTTGCGATTTGCTGCCGAACAAGTGAGTATTGGCCTTTTTCTCTTCTTTTGCACAGTCTTTTGCCCTCCTTCGCCTCATCAATCGGTGCCTCTATGATGATTTTTTTAGCTCTAGATCTTGAGTTGCAAATGCAGCCACGATAGACAACCTTTACCACTAGTCTGATCAGGAACCTTTTTGTTGTTTTCTTTTCTTTTTTTCGTTCCGTTGTTTTCTTGTCGCGCACACGACTAACCATCTCAACAGTATCAGCAGCTCGCCGACAAATATGCTCCTCAGGCGCCCGAGATCTCCGAAACTCTAGCCAACCTCGAAGTCCCTCCTGACCATCACGTCCCGCCCACACCAGCCTCGTATGTGCCGCTGCCCAAGCGTGGACAGTCTGGCTGCAACCAGCACCACATTGCCCTTCTGATTCGTGACGGTCGCCGTGCGGCCCAGCAGCTGTCTGCGCAGGCAGCTCGGTCCGCGATGCCCTCCAACTCCAACCCCAGTCCCTCAAACAACACAAACATATATACAAATACAAATCTTGTTGGTGGTGGTGGTGGCGCTGACGGCGCTGGTGCTCTGTCGGGGACTGGTGTCACAACCAAGTCGTCTGTGATGGAGCAGGATTTCACCGTCGAGGGCAAGAAGGGTGTCCTCGACTGCCCCTTTTCTGAGATGAAGCGCGAACAGCAGCTGCAACGGCAGCGGCAGCAGCTGGAGCAAGAGAGGCAGCAGCTGCACATTACGGGCGGTGACCTCGGCGACGACGGCGACGACGGCACAGTCGATTCCCATGACCACGCCGACACGGCCGATATGGCAGCCGCAGCGCCGGCGCCAACGAGGACGAGGACAATGCCGGTGGCAACGGCGAACGCCGGCGCGGACAACAGTAGTAATGATAATAGAAAAGACAACGTAGCAGATGGGCCGGACGCAATACATCACGACGCGACGGACCCCATCTGTTCGGCCATGTTGGAGGAGACGGCGTCTCAGCACGCGCCATCCAGTGGCGGCGCGGCGCGCTGCCCGATCCGGTTCCTCAACCAGCACTCGCCGGAAGTGGTTGCCAGCTACGTGGAGAAGCACAAGCACGAGCTGCCGCGAAGCCATGCCATCTGCCTGCGCCGGTACAACAAGAACGAGGAGCAGACGCGCAAGATCGATGCCAAGTACGGCAGTCTCGTGAACATGATTTCGGGACTCGGCCAGTTCCACCAGCCCATGCTGGCGCAGCCCGGTGCCGGCGGCGGCGGCGAGGAGGACCCGGAGGATGCCGTGGACCGTGCAGCGTTGCACCGAGCCTCGCACGAGCGCGTCAAGAACTGGGCGGCAAGCGTGGCTGCGAGCGGTGGACGTGATGGCGACGACGACGACAATAATGGCAACAACGCGGACAACGCAGCAAGACGGCGCCGCAGCCATAGCCACAGCGCGGAGAGCAACACACGCCGCGAATCAAGTGGAACCGGCGGCGGCGGCGTCGACGACAACCCGGAGCAGGACCAGGACCAGGACCGCGAGGGCCACTTCGACCGCCCGTTCAAAGAAGTCCGCGTCGGCGAGTCGCCGAGCCGGCCGTGGGGCATTGCCGTGCCCATCTCGGCGATGCCGCATGCCGAGACACAACCTCCGATGTCACCGCCTGCGGCCCCGGTCCGGATGCCGAGCCCCGTCCGTGCTCCCACCCCGCTTGGAGCAGCCCAGCCGACGGCCAAGTCCGCAGCCGAGCCGGCCCGCAAGTGCCCGTTTGATCACAGCAAGTTCGGCATGGGCGCCGGTCCGCCACCGGGCCACGCACCGGTCGATGTGCCATCATCGCCTAGCAAGGCAGAAACGCCGCAAGCCGCGCGCGAAGTGGACAGCAAGCCGCCGCCGCCAGCACCGGCCAGGGATGCGCTGCAGGACCAGCAGCCCTCGGCGTTTGCATCGCTGCCCCAGATGTCGCAGACCACGCAGATCCCGTCGTCGGCCGGCGGCCCGCACGCCTACATGCCGCCGAAGCCCTACCAGCAGAACACGCAGTACGCCAACTACCCCCACGAGCATGCGCAGCCGGTGTTTATGAACCTCCCACCCAAGGCGGCCGCGGGCGACGGCAACCCCCTGCAGAGTGGTGCCGGTGCCGGTGTTGGGCATGTTGCGCCGTCGATGGTGTTCACCGGGCCGGTGTTCATCGGCTACCCCATGGACCAGGCGATCCAGTTTATGCAGCATTTTCAGAGCATGCAAAGCCAAGGGCGGTAGTTGGTGACCGGTGGTGTTCTTCGTTGTCACTACTCTACATTACTCGACACGACGTCGGCTTTTCCCTCTCATCATCTTTCTTCTTTTCTTCTTCAGTTTGTTTATTATGTTTGATACGACTTATGTGCGACGATACCTTTTTCTTCTACCTTTTTTGTTCAGCGAGCGTTCTTCTTTATCTTTTTCACAGCAGCATTTATTACTTGTTATCGCTACCACCAGGATGGCTACTACGGTGCGATGGGTTCTTTTGGTGTATTATCTCGTTTGCGGCGTGCAGCAGGGTATCTTATTGATATATTTCGCCCATAGCATACCAATCTGGCCTGTGATTCAACCTGTATAAGAAGACAGTGAATAAGTGAATGTGAATGATAGTAGTCTAGTAACAGCTGCATAGCGCGTAGAACCCTTTTGGGTTATGACAAATGAAAGCTAATGAGAGAGGCCGAAGCGGCAAATAATGCAAGAGAAAAACAAAGCAAACCCATGATCTATCCCAAACAAAACAAAAGAAGAAAACAAAAGAAAGACAGACAATTAACAATCTAAAGTACGAAACAGCAACAAACAGCAACAACAAACAGCACTGGCTAACGCTTCGCCAGGTCCCCGTCGTCGCTCTCGTCGTGGTACGACCCCGTGCGCGCGTGGCCGGCCGCCGACGATGACGATGACGACAACGGCTGCAGCCTACCCTCGCCACCGCCAGTGCCGTCGCCGTCGGCAAAGTGGTCCGCCGCCCACAGCGAGATGTCGTCGTCGTCCATAAGCGCGGCGACGTCGGCGTCTTCGGGGTCCATCAGCGGCGCCGTGTTGTTGTAGTCGTCGTCGTCGTCGTCAGCGTACACGCCCGGCGCGCGCGCCGGCACCCGGGCTGCTGTACCGGCGGCGAGGCCCTCCTCCTGCTCCTCCTCGAGCCGGATCTCGGCGGCGCGCGCCATGGTGCGGCGGAAGATGAACAGGCCGACGCCGACGCCGACCATGCCGAAGACGGCCATGCTGATGTAGTTGAGCGCCTTGGCGCCGGCCGACATGCTGTCGCCGTCCTCGGCCAGGCGCGCCAGGCGGCTGCCGATGAACACGTGCACGAGCAGCTTGGGCGTGGCCAGCGCGGTGCTGAGCGCAAAGCTCCAGGGCGTGATGCTGGGGATCGTGGCCAGGAACCCGTTGCTCAGGCTGTACGGCAGCGGGCAGAAGCGCACGGCCGACAGCACCAGCAGGCCGTCGTGTTTCAGCACCTGCGACAGCGCCACGAAGCGGTGGTCGTGGCCCACGAGCCGGTCGACGTAGCCGCTGAGCACGCCGCGGCTCGCCAAAAACGCCGCCAGGCTGCCGGCCACGTTGGCCGACGCCGCAATGGGCCACCCCCAGGGAAACCCGTAGACGAGCCCGGCCACGGTGCAGGCGGTGCTATAGCCAATCACGGGCGGGAACCCCGTGACAAAGATCATGAGCCACACGAGCACCCAGCCGCCCGGCAAGTCGTGCCAGCCGCGGGCCACGGGGCCCAGGGCCGCAAAGATGCGGTGGCTGTACACGAGCATCAGCACGCCCAGCGTGCACCCCACGACGCCCGCCACCAGCGCCAGCACGCGGTGCAGCGGCGACAGCCGGATGTAGAACGCCAGCGCGTGGTGGCCCGACGCCGCCGCCCAGCGCCACAGCGTGCCGGCGGCCTGCGACGCCGATGCCACGGCGCCGCGCATGCCGCCACCTTGGCTGCTGCTGTGGTGGTGGTTGGAGAAGGCACCGCGCGACAGGGCGCGGTGGTGGTGCTGCCGCGTGCTGCTGCGGCTGCTGCGGCTGCCGACAAAGCTGTTTCTGGGGCGCATGCTGTTGTCTTCGCCGTCGCCGTCGCCGTCGATGTCGACGTCACCGTTGTCGTCGCTGATGCTGATGCTTCTCCGGCCCAGCGGGCTCGGGCTCGGGCTCAGGGAGGAACCAAAGCGTGCGGCCGCGGCAGGGCTGCCGGCCTGGTATGGGGGAGGGCTCGGGCTCATGGCGGTGCGAGCAAGGGGACAGAGGATCGAGGGGGGGCAACTTTGCGTTGAGAAGTCTCGTGAGGGAGTGTCGACAGGAGTGTCGACAGGAGTATCGACGGGAAGGTCGGATGGAAATGCCGGGGTTTCGTTGGTGGATGGAAGAAGAGTCGAAAAGGAGTACACCGTAGCTGACCAGCCGATAATCTGTCGATGCAACAAGAGTCGACAATGCAAAAACCGAAACACGAAACTCGTAGTAGTACTCGATCGCCTGTTGCTTGCCGGACGGTCGGACAGGGATTGGAGAGGCTTCAGCGCTCTTCTTCTCCTCAACAGAGTTAGCGCCGTCAAGCTGGGCGCGGCAACGTACAGTTGAAACATACCGTGACTTTGTCTTATTAGTCATTTTGTTAGTCATGGTGCCTATTTGTCTGGACCGACAGAGACCGGCCCAGGCCGACTAAAAATAGGGCGCTAGGCCGGATGCGGTTTGGTGTGGGGACATCGTGTAAGTCATGAAGATATGCATGCAGCTCAAGTTCAAGAATATGCGTGTATGTAACGGTGATAGGAGAACAAGAGAGGGAGATCTATGTATGGAAAAGCCGAGCAAGACGATAGGATAATATAATGGAGAAGATAGCAGAAAAGAAAGAGAAAAACGAAAAGAAAAGAAAAGAAAAGAAAAGAAGAAAAGAAAAGAAAAGAAGAAAAGAAAAGAAAAGAAGAAAAGAAAAGAAAAGAAGAAAAGAAAAGAAAGTAAAAAAGAGAAAGAAAAAAAACCTAAATAACATCCCTCCGTTCATAACCCTGGGGCCGCTCAAGCGGGTTCGGGACCCGGCGGCCCTCCTTGTACTCGCTCACAAACGGGTTGGGGTCCGTCTTCTGCTCCAGGTTGCCCAGCGTGTGGTTGACGCCGCGGTGGCTCGCCTCGTCCGCCCGGATGTACAGGATCAGGTCGCGCATCGTGCGGCGGCCCTCGGGCATCTTCCAGTACGTGACGGCCATCTCGGGCACCTGGAAGGCCGGGTCCTCTGTCGTCCACGCCGGCGTGTGGCCGGCGTCCATCTCCGCCAGGCACCGCGTGTACGTGTGCACGGCCTCCTCCTCCAGGTAGCCCACGAAGCGGTGGCACACGCGCGGGTGCACGAGGTACCAGAAGAACAGGACATTAAAATACACGCCCTGCGCCCCCAGGACCATGAGCCTCATGAACCAGCCCGGTGGCGGCTCGCACATCTTCATAAACGTCATCAGGTGCATGCGCTCGTTGTACGACTCCTCCAGCAGCGTCTCGATCCAGCCGTTGTCGTCGTTGCGCGTCGTGAGCCGCCGCAGCGCGTGCAGGTGCCGCAGCATCCCCGCCACCATGCCGGGCACGCCCGCAATCGACTCGAGGAAGATGAACCGCGCGAGCCACTGCGCCTCCGTCAGCGGCTTCTTCTCCTCGGCCGTCCGCATGCCCGTGGCCGTGTCCATGCCCCAGCGGCAGATGCGCATGAGCCGCCACGCAATGCGGTCGCCCAGGGTCTCGGGCGTCCGGTGGCCGGGCGTGACCGCGAGCAGCTCGGCCTCGGTGTAGCCGTGGTGCGGCCAGACGGGCGGCGTCTTGCGGATGTGCGCGGTCTCCTGGGCGGGGAAGAAGTCACGCATGCGGACGGTGGCGGATGTGGAAAAGGATGCCTTGGCGGGTGGGCGGGATGGTGCGCGGAAAGGCAGTGTCGTGTGTAGAGACGAGCAGAAGACGGGCAGAGCTGCGCGGGCCAGTTGTCGGCCGACGAGCTGGGGCTGGCCCAGGCCTAGAGGCGTTCTAGCTGTGGCCATGTTCTTGGTTGTTTGAGTTGAATATCTGAGTGGGGTCTCATTATTTTTGTTTGCCTACCACCTGCCAGCCAGACCCCTTTATACCAAACAAGTGTCAACTTCGGGCCTACGGGCCTACGGGCCTACGAAAACTCAACGGCCCAACGGCAGCGGCAGAGGGAGATGCCGGAGCAGAAGCCAGACACATGCCTTTGGTTCGCAGATGCGCCCTTCCGCCCGTCAGACGCCAGCAAGAACTCGGCAAACATCCCGTGTTCTGTTCCCAGTTTGCGTATTACCGATACTGAGGCGGGAGAGATCTACCAAAGGACCCAAGATACGGAGAAGAGCACGAAAACAATGCGTAAAACAATGCGTAAAACAATGCGTAAAACAAGAAAAAAAAGAAGAAAAAAAAGAAGAAGGAGAAACAGTCGCCGAAACACCGCAAGGCCATCCCGAAGGAACAGCGAGACACCGAGAGACCAGCCATGGCTCGGGCTGGGCACCAGGCCAGAGATAGTAAGCAAGCAGGGCAAGGGAAATATGAGCAAGTTAAGACGACAGCAAGAAAACAGCCCTGTATCAAGTTCAATCATTAACCTGAGTGAGTCAATTGTATCAGAGAGGTTGGCGTCAGCCTTGTATTAGTCACTGCCTTGTGTCAGTTAACGTCTAGTTGGGGTCAGGTGACTGGAAAGCCGGATGCTTTCGGGGTTTGGTCAGGCCTAGGCTGCGGCATCGAGCAGCGTGCGCCAGCCGTTTTCTTTTCGTCTTACATTGGATGTCACAGGGACGAGAGACTTTTCACGTGGCAAAGGAAGTCGCTGTGCACATGCTAGGCTGTGGTTTGCTGTCGATTGACTTTTCTTGATAGATGCCTCGGAGGTGTTTTTGCTATTTGTATCTTTTCTCTTTTTTCTTCTGCATTACCTTTTTTTTTATTTTTTATTTTCCATTTCTCTCTTCAGCTTCTTTTATCTCTCCCTTGAAATTATATTATCTTGCTACGGCTCTAGTAATTCTGCTTATTCTGCTTCCTTTACTTCTCTTCTTCGCCCATTTCTTATCTGATTTTATTCAATCCCTTGCTTATTATCTTGATTCTATCCGTGTTGACTTTCAACAGCATCATTGATTTTTTTCTTCTTCTTATTCAAATCTCTATTTTATTCGAAAGATTGTTTCAATCAAATTTGTAGCTTCCAGATCATCATCTTCATGTTCTGCGTAATTGCATACAGCTGCGTATCATTGATAAGTGTTAAGCACGAAAATAGGACGTTTTGGTGGGATGTGACTACAATTGGGCAAATCCCAAACAATGCCCCATATTACGTCCTCAAGCACACAGACTCAAATGACATCATCGTTGCCCTATTCGTAGCTCCGCAAGGCAGCTGCAAACTCCGTACGTGGGGGCCGTTCGAGCTGGCCGTATCGGGAAGGAACGTCCACCTCGCTGGTGACTGGCCGACTCGTCTTACATCATCATCGACTTGCCCGAAACTGGAAATCTGGACTTTATATCCCGAAAAGGCACTGCCAAGCCGTAGATATGGCTTTTGCATCGAGAACCTGTCATGAACACGGTCTGCCCGGATAGTGCATCGGGGAACAAATACCGATGGCTCACACCAGAGGCAGCAGGCAGCTAGAGGCGGCTCATTACCCACCGTATGGTCCTAGTCTGCCTGCGATGCTGATGATCCTCTCTGCTACAAAGTACTGCATTGAACACGCGTCCCAGAGTTGGCGATATCTGCTTTGCATGTCTGCCGTCCAACAGACTCGGCCGGGCTCGCGACTGTTCGGCCCGCACTTTACCGCATCCCAAGGCACGTCGTGGGGGATTGCTGGCATGGCCAGTGATGACGAGGCTGCCACGACCAGCGACGTCGTGCGAGACAACGGCATTAACTATAATGAGGCTTATGACTGAGTAAGCTTTTGCACTTCGTGTACCAAACGTCGCTCGTGGCGGCGCGTGCCAAGTCTCCGACGGCGGCAGATCGGCACCACCCTATGTTTTTCTTGGGAATCAGACGGAGATATTCAGACAGCATGCGCAGTCGTCGATCAAACCTGTCTGTACTTCTAGAAGGACGACAACTTGACAAGCCTGGTATTTCCAGAGCAAAGACAGGCCAAGGCCATGATAAAGCTGGCAGCCGGCCGGCTTATCGCAGTCTATCGCGGTACTATCGCAGCTCCGCGGGCCGCAAGTGGTAAGTGGCCGTCGAGATCGGTGAGCCCATCTTATCGGGGGGACCTATCGGGACCTCTTATCCTCTTCTGGACATTTTTTTTTCTATTGTTCTTCCTAGACCCTAGCTCGTTGTTGCTTCCTAGTGTACGGAGTACTGCAGAGGAGCTATGCTATGTCCTTATCTCTGCAGCGCTACGCATCTATTGGGTCCCTACGGAGTATTACGTTTCTTTGTTGACTGTTTTATCCTGTCCTTTTGTCGACTTTGGGATCTGGTTTTTTTTTTCTTTTTCTTTTTCTTCTTTACTCCGTAGACTTGTCCCCTCTCTGGCGAAATCCCTCAGCCGAGATAGGATGCCGGATATTAACCCACCCCCCGGCATATCGAGACCCGGCGGCGCGGCTGGGGGTTCGATGTGCTGCGGCAGGGGTCGATGCTGCGGCATACTCCGGAGGACGCATTATGGTGGAGGCCAACGTTTTTTTGATGGGAAGGATACATAAGCGCACTTGCGCCTTATCTCTCTCTGTACGAGTATTTTGTGCTGATCGTCGACGACTACCCGTACGAGTAATAGTTTTGCTATCTTTTTTTTTCTTCTTTTTTTTTTTTTTTTGCTTGCTATCCTGCCGCGCATCCGGAGAAGCACCCGCCCCGTGGAGCCTCGCGGGAGGACTGACCGTATCCGGATGTTGGCTATTATGGATTTACTGGATATACTGAGTGTGCAAAAGAACCTCTCCATGTACGAGTGCTGCATCTCGACGGGGATCTCGGCTTAAGCCAGCGAGAGTTGGGCGTAGATATAAGACAGGCTGTGACACCCGGATGTTGGTTCTTCTTTGTTGTTCTTTTTTTTTTTCCTTTCTTTCTTCTTTCCTCATCTCTTTATCTCATCAACCTTTCCCCCCCTCCCCTTGTTCTCTCAAGAACAAAAGTCACCTCTCTTGACGGTGTCTTCTTGTGACCATCTCCTCATCTCCTCATCTCCCCCGATCTTCATCCTCTCCCCCC
>JADHKN010000052.1:0-177988 GCA_019925475.1 Ophiostoma ips | reverse complement strand
TCCTGATGAGCCACAACACAGGCGAAACAGTTTGCGCATCCCAGAGAGCCAGCTGTCGATATCGTGTTTTGCTCATTTCTTCTGCAAGCTCAACCTCCCATTCATTTCTTTTTAACCAACACCCTAACACCCTAACACCCTAACACCCTAACTAACTTTTTTAGTAGAAGTCTCTAGTTATGAAGGTATATGTCCTCACGCCTCGTCCTTTTATATAATTCAAGTCTAACCGTAACGAGCATTTTCTTAGCAAAAATTGCTCGTGAACTAGAATTGCTTATAAGCAAGGATATTGTATCACCTCCTTAATAGTTCGCGAGCAGTGGTTATTCGCTACGCCTACGCTGGTAGTTTTTATTGATAAGAGACGTATATGATTAAATGGATAAATCGGAAAAGAAAATCACTTCCACGCTAAAGTACTATCTAAATCTTTGTTGCTGCAACGATTGGTCCACCAGAGCCGGCCTGGACAAATGCTACTGCGCCCGTCCCGTGTTGCATCATCGATTTGGCACTTGGCAGTGAGAGTGTCTTGTTCCCGCCCTGCCATTCCCCCAGCTTGATGATATCAGTTGCGAGGTTGCGGTGGATCAGCTTCTTCCCTTTGTTGGGTCCTTTGCCAATCTTCACGGTCTGGTCCATATCACGGTAGACAAGCAACATGATATCGTGAACTGGCAGTCTGGCTTGCGGGGCCGCTGCTGATTGAGCAGTCATATCGGGGGCATCGACGGAGACCAGGAAAGGCTCAGAAGAGAAGCTCGGGTCAGGTGCGTCGGAGTCGATGCGTACCTCCGTATCATTGGCATCCATATAGATGTGCCACGGAAAGTGCATCTCTGTACGAGCCCTCTGGACGGCGTCACTAACATCGTCGACGCCATTAGCGCCGGACGTGTCTGCGAAACCGTTCACGACAACCTGGGGAGTGAACAGCGTGTTCCTGTGCCATTGTTTTGCATATGCTCTGTGTCTTTGGTCCCAGCGAGAGCTTGCAAACGTATCTTTCCAGCCAAGATGGTCGAAAATAGTGACATTGTACGTCAGAAGCAGGCGGTTCGGGTTCTCAGAGGTAGCCCGATGAACACTGGGGATGACGGGTGGGCAAGAGACGCAGCCTTGAGACTGGAAAAGCTCGACAATGGCAAGCGACTCGATCTCAATGAAGCAGGCCCCTGTGTGCTGATGGTGCGGGTCGTCTGCGAGTGGGTTGCCATTATCATCAAGGGTGATGGAACAGACCATGGGCGCGGGCTTCTTGCGGCGAAATATCTTTCTCAGGGTGCTGGCCATGACTGTAGCGGCTATTGAATGATGAAGTTCTTGGAGCTTGGTGGTGTTTGTGATTCTGTACTGATAATGAAAATATTGGGACTGAAAGGGTGCGGCCCTCTTGGTATATATAGTCCTTCGCATCACGACGTCTCACTGAGAAAGACCTAGGCCGTTCTTATTATCAACTGCCAGTTAGAAATGGCCAGTATGAGCCGATGTACAAGACAAGAGTAATCGTAATTACCGTAAGTAGAAATGCTGATTATTTGACAAAACTGGCCAACCGTAAGCATGACTTCATTGGCGGCAGGACGCTCTCGAAGTGGCCAGAGTCAGCCATAATCTTGGCGCTGACCTCAGGTAGGCCATACGTCGGGTAAAATTGAATGCAGCAGCATCCTTGTCCATCTCGTCCATCCACATGTTCGCGATGACACTTCCACTTCAAGGCCTAACGCACGTAGCTCAACAAAGTGATAACGAGCCTCCTTACTCCGCGTAAGGGTCTATTGAGCGTCAGACCCAGTATCTGTATCACTAATCCTATCAAGTTGAGGACATTACACGATGATATTGAGGCGTGAGATTTTCGGGGTTGCATCTTCATGTCTATATGTACTAATAGTTCTGGTAGATTGATAGTTGATGATAAAGACTACATAAATAAACTAGACTAGACTGAAAGACTACTCGTAGATAGTAGTTGCCCGGTGGTACTTTTCCAATAACATCCAACACGTACGGAGTATCTAATCATATGAAATTTTAATTATATACCATCTTTCTATCTTCCCATCTTCCCATCTTCGCTCCTTCCCATCTTCGCTCCTTCCCATCTTCGCTCTTTCCCATCTTTCCATCTTTCCATCTTCCCATCTTCGCTCCTTTCCATCTTTCCATCTTTCCATCTTTCCATCTTTCCATCTTTCCATCTTTCCATCTTTCCATCTTTCCATCTTTCCACCTTTCCATCTTTCCATCTTTCCATCTTTCCATCTTCAGAATCTCGTCGCATTGTTTATCTTTCTGCTTCGTTTCGTGTGTTCTCAGAGAGATGGAAGAGCAACCCATCGGTACGGCCCAAGGCCTTACGTACCTGCAGTGCGAACACCGCAAAGAAAACACGGACTCGTCTGACGAAACGGCCGTGAGCGAAGAGCAAACCATCGGTGCGGCGCAAGGCCTTACACATCGACAGCACGAACACAGCAAAGAACACACAGACTCGTCTGACGAAACGGCCGAAGGCGATGCTGCTGAAGCTTTGTTTAGCAGAGTAGAGATGGTTAAAGATAAGGTTCTTCCCCATCTGCAACCACCAGGAGAGGAAGAGGCCGATTGTTTTTATCATGGTATCTGCTCTCAGCCTTACCTTGTTGGCCGCGCATCCGCTGGCGTCGTTCGTTATAATACGATCGAGGAACAGAAAGAAGCTTGGCGGCGTGATCCAGTCAGATCTGCTTGGTTTTTGACCGAGAAGAAAGGACTTGCGCATATCGGTGCGCATAAGATCCGTACGCAGTGGGAAACTGTCGAGCAGGGCGTTAAGCTGGCGATAAGCTATCTTCCCTGGACATCCCTGGATGTTGTCCGTCTGGGCGACACGCAAAAGCCACACTCCGATTGGCCCGTGGTAGTATGGGTGGGTGTTGAGCATACCGATATTCCCTGGCCCAAGGTGGCCGAAGCACTACGGGCCTGTCGGTTGGTTTTGGACGAAAACAACCTCCACGACGTCGATGTACAGGTGCGTGAGTCTCGCGTGTTTTCCCTCGCTTCTCGGCCCTCTCTGCTCCGTGTTAGCCGAGGTGCAACTCAGATACCGCTGAACAACGTGCTACTCCCTTTCTCTACTACCATCGGGAACCCAATCTCTCCATGTGCGGCGCCTACCTTGACGGGGACGTTGGGTGTCTACATCTCGCCACCTGAGGAAGCTGGCGGCGAGAGAGATGGGAAAGGCCCGCTACCAGTCTGGGCTATAACCTGCCGTCACGTCGGGCTTCCAAACGACCTCAACAAGGACAACAAGTGCTTCAATCCTTCCGCGAGTAAAGACGCTCCGCTTTACCACTTTCTTATCCCCTCGGATAAAGCTGTTGCCGAATCAATTCAGGAACTGGAGTTTTTCCGAGAAGAAGAGGCTGCCACTAAGTCGTCGGGGCTGGACAAAGGCTGGACTTCTTTCGCCCAGGCCCATGATACCTACGAGAAGCTCCTTGCGTTCCGGGATAGAGATGCCCGTGTGTCGGGTTCGGTCTTTTTCTCTCCGCCAATTGCAGCAGAGCAGTCGGCAATCGTCTGGACAAAGGACTATTGCCTGTTGGCGATGGACTCGTCAAAGTTTCCGGAAGGCGAAAGTATCACCAATCTGGTGGACGTTCGCACACTGCTGAGTGATAGAGGGTTTGCGGCAAAGCTCTCTACCGCACAATGGATAAACCAGCCCGACTTCCACTTTCCACGCGATGGCCTGGTCAAGGTCCAAGGTTTAATTTCTCTTTCTGAAATCCGTTCCCTCCCCGGCCCCTTTGAAAATCACATGCAGGATGCCTGTCTAATTGTCATGAAGCAAGGGGCCACAACTGGTCTTACCTTCGGGTGTCCCTCGGAGCTCATGTCTACTACTCGAAGCTGTATGCCGGATGGTAGCAAGATCGAGACGCGCGAATGGGCCGTTCCAGGATCGTTTGGGAACAAGCATGTCGCATTTTCGCAGGCTGGTGATTCGGGGGCGGCTGTCGTCGGTCTTGACGGCCGCCTTGGCGGAATCCTTACTAGAGGTACAGGGTCCGAAACTGGCCGGAAGGTCGACATCACCTACGTCACGCCTGCTGTTCTTATCTTAGAGGACATTGAGAAAGAGCTCGGCCATCCTGTTGTTCTGTTGTAGACAGTACGGAGTATTTTAGTCATTATTACAAGCACTCTTATTCAACCATACACGCAGTCTTTATTTAAAAATTAAGAAGTTTTCTAGTATTTATATATATACTGCGTGATTCTGGGCCACGCTGCCCTCCGATTGCTCGGAGCTCATGAGGTTTGTAACTTGAGCCCGTGCCCTCGGTAGTACAACGGTATTTTGTAAGATACGTATGTATTTTTTTTTACGTTCTTTACTTCTTATTTTTTTTAAATTAATGCACCATAGCCATGATTGTATGCGAAACAGCGGCGACTGAAATAGTAGATTATGATGAGAAGAAAGCTAGTGATATCGGCAATGATAAATCCTGTTAAGAGTAGTGTACAAAAGAAAATGTAAAACGAACGAGAAAAAAAGAACGACAAAGAAAATAAATGAGAGTAACGTAAATCAAAAAGAAAAAACTTGTAAAAAAGATAATGTTGTGCGTTGAGCATCGTTAAGCATCTGCCTGGATGCATTTATCCCGACTCCGTGGTTCTCACAATAAACGAGTTTTTCGTTTATTTTGGCGGTGGTGGTGCGGCCTTGGCCTTCAGCTCAACGGCACTGTACCAAGCTGCGCCGGCCAGTGAGACGACCATGCCGAGACCATTGGTGAAACCAACAGTCACGTTGAAGAAAACAATGCCCAGCAGCACAGTCAGACACTGCTTGACGTTGCCACATACTGTCATCGTCAGGGCGCCAGCCGCCTTGTTGGCTGTGAAAGACGTGACGTTCAGGGCAAAGGCCAGAACACCATTTCCGAGAAGAGCAAGAGCCATTGACAAAAGCGATGCGTTCTGGCCGGCAGAGGCGGTACCATCAGCTGCGGCGGCGGCGGCACTGCTGATACTCCGAGCGGCGCCGCCAACGGCGCCAGACAGCTCACCAGAAACCCATGCAATGAAGAGAGCCTGGAAGAAAGCCAGAGGCGACATGCGCAGAAGCGTCTCGAGCGGCGACAGCTTCAGAGACCCGGTCATGATGCGGTTTGTCGCAATGGTCTTGGCCGCCGCCAGGAAGACGCCGAGCAGGGTAAGGAGGAAGCCCATGATGGTGAAGTAGTATTCGCCGTATGTTGTCATGCCGACACCGAGGACAATAGGGATAAGCGAAAGGTATGTCTCGTTGGAGTAAGACCGACCGAACAGCAAGCGATACGCGGCGACAGTGACCACGGGTGTCGTAGAGCGGACAATCTGGTGGAATGGGACGGAAACCATTGCCCTGTAGACTTGTGTTAGTTTTTGACTGACGTCTTGATCGTGCATAGAGGGGCAAATACATACAGGGACACATTGGAGATGGCGATGTTGACGGTGAAGAGCACAGAGAGCATGACCAACTTCATCTCGTCGTTCCAATCAAGATGTGTGCGCGGGATGGTGCCGCGCATGCGCAGGATATAGCATCCTACGGACGCGGAGCCCGTGTGCAGAGCCGTGAGAAGCCATGGATGAGGGAACTAGATTCGAGTTAGGACGTCGTATACCCCCCAAGGGACAACATCTGGGATGTGGCTGCCTGGCCTATTCCGTACCTTTCCAAGGATGAGCTTGTTGTATATTGTCAAGATGACATTGCAGAGAAAGTAGAATCCAAGCTGCGTGAGTTTCGACCGCGTTGATATTGTGTCCTCGACAGTGACGGTCTGTGGGGTGGCAGGAGCCTTGCTCTCGACTTGACGCTCGAGGGCGTCAAGATCGTCTTGCGGTAATGGCTGGTGGGAGGAGGGCATCGTGGGACGTCGGGACGCTGTTGCTCTTTGGGATGATGAAAAGAGTTGTCGATGTCAGTGCGAAATTGATGTAGTCGTCAAATGACAGCTTGACGTGGAGGATACTGTGCCCCCTTTGTTTTAGAGGAAACCAGTCGCGCTCGGGTACGGGACGGAGAGGACAGTGCTTTGCTCGTTTTATCTTTTGCTCCTTCCTAATCCCCCTAGCAGGGCCTATGCTACTGGGCTAGCCTTGTCTCGGCCCAATACTCCTTGGCAGGTCATCAGCGTACGTATGCGCTCCTAATTGACCACAATAAGGGCGTGGGTTGGCCCCACTTCCCAACTTAAAAATTCGGCAATAAAGAGTAAGAACGACGCGACAGGAATTCTGCCAAAAGATACGCGTATGCATTCCTTGTCGTGCAACAGTCCGGTAGTAGTAACAGCGCATGCGCGAGTTGGCTGAATACCCGGCCTTTTTTTTCTTCTTTTTTTTTCTTTTTAGAATCTATGACAGTTATCCGACAACTCGTACCGCGTACTCGTACCGCTGCGTATTGTACTCCGTATTCGCCATGCAGCATATTCGTTAGCGCTGCTATCCCTGTTATGCTTATTCGTGCCAAGAGCACCAAATACGTTTACGATATCAGCAAGTGTGCTTACGCGGGCCACTTGAGCTCGTATCCCTACGATATGCTCCTAGAACACGCTCTGCAGTCAAGCAGAGACAAGCATATATGCGCAGTATGATACGGAGTTGTCGTTCGTAACACCGGCGCGATACTACGATGCGAGTACTTGGCGCATTCTTGATGTGTATGATCACGATACGCTACTGGCTGCTACAAATAGAATACAAGTACTCCGTACTCCGTACGACGCACTACGTACATATTCCGTACGGTAGGTACTACGAGTACGAGTATGACGATTTATTAGTTCGATAGCCCTCCCTGTCATAATGTGATCCATAGGAAGGCCCGGCATGAAAGGCGGCCATACAAGTGGGGAAATGAATGAAGGCCCCCTTTCCAGCACTATTATGTAAAAAGAGCAGCAGCTGCTATCGTGCCTCCTTCCCTCCTTTCACTCATAATTGACTTCATAGGCCTCCCATTTTCGCACGCGTATGGACTGCGAAAATATGCACGCTAAGTCCATCCCTTTCCGTCACGCTCGTTTTTTTTTTTTTTTACTGAGATTTGTCGTGTATTCGTACATAAATCCCCAGGGCGCAGTGCGACTACTCCGTACGGGATACCCGTACTTGATCACAAGGGTGATGTCTGTATTCAGTGAGGTCTGTCTTGGCAATACCACCGTACCCCCTATTCAGTATCCCTTTCCTCCTGTATGAGTACTCGTACTCCGTATGCTGTGCGAGAATGTTCTATCGTTACTCCCGCAGTTCCCCAGTGCTGTGTACGAGTACTCGTAGTGAAATAAAAAGACGAACACAGACTGCACATGGAAGAAAAATAAGGCAGTTAGTAAGTACTCACAGGTCGAGCCAGCGCTGATACGATCAGTAAAAAATTAAAGTTGCACCCACGATTATCTCACAGTGTACGGTGTACAGCGGGAGATGCCACCCACTAGCTCGTACAAATTTACCTCTTCTGCCTCCCTGGCACTGTGGCAAACCTGTTCGCACTCGCGCAATTTGCCCATCATTTCTTCCCACCCCGCCCGCTCTCAAATCTGTGCCTGCACTAATCACCATCCCTCGCTCCACTGGGAGATAACGAAAATCGCTCTTGCCCTCCGTACGGTGTACACAGTGCGCATGTCTAATATACGTCTCCCCTTTTTTATGCTTTTTTTGTTAGTTGCCGCTGCTGTCACCCTTGTACATTCCTGCCAGCAACTCTTGTACCTTTCTACGAGACACAACCAGGCGGCATCGCACGTCCCTCGTCCCTTTTTATATCCCTTTCGTGAACACGACGTCTCATATAATACCTTTCCCACGACACATCACGACACAACACGACAACAGCATCCTCCCCCGCCGCTCCCCTCTCCCGCCACCCCCTCCATCTCACGCAATGCGGTATCCTACTTCTTTGCGGCCACTGGTCTTCGTGGCCATGGCTGGCACTCTCATCATGGCCGTCATGGTCTACCACCGTGACAACCTCGCTGCCGGCTATGACAATGTCGTCTCGACTGTCAAGACCACCGCGGCCAACAACAACATTCCTCTCCCCTTCACTGACGACACCCCGCAAGAAGTACCACCAGACAACTACATCTCCGTCTGCTTAGCCATCAAGGACCAGCGCCGCGATCTGCCACAGTTCCTGAATCACCACTACTACAACATGGGTGTCGGCAGATTCTTCATCATGGACGACGGCACCCAGCCGCCACTGTCCGAGATGACAGAGGAGGAGCTCACGATTCCGCGGTCAGCCATCGAGTTCCACTACTACCCGCCAGAGAAGCATGAGCGCTGGATGCAGTACACTCTTTACGATCACTGCATCCGGTTTGCCCGCAACTCGACCTTGGCTCGCACAACCTGGATGGCGTTCATCGACGCAGACGAGTTCATCGATGCGCCGGGCCCCCAGACGCTCCGCGAGATTCTGGAAGACTTTCAGCGCATCGAAGCCATCGGTGCCGTCGGCCTGAACTGGCGCGTGCACACGTCCAACGGCCACCTCACGCGTCAGCCCTCTATCATTGATGCTTACACGGAGTGTATCTACGACGATGACGAGCATGGCAACGAGGGCTCCAACAACAACCACATCAAATCGATTGTGCGGCTGGATGCCTACCGCCAACCACATGACCCTCACTATTTTTACCTCACAGATGGTCACATTACCATTGGCGAGAACGGTGACGAGGTCACCGCGGCGACGCGCAGCCCCATCACACGCAACCGCCTTGCCCTTCATCATTACGCGCTGAAGAGCAAAGAGGAGTTTGAGGAGAAGATGCAGCGCGGCAGCGCCATGTCCAACAAGAAGGGCTGGGACACTTGGGAACTGTACGAGCAGAAGAATCCGCATGTCTCTTGCCCAGAGATGCTGCGGTGGTCCAAGAACACGACCCAGGCGTAATCATTGGCAAGAACTGTCAAAACCGGCTGTGTCGCAGAAGGCTCTGCCTCGTGGGGCAGTGACCTCAATTATGGGTTTATATTTTCTTTTTCTTCTCCGATTTTCTTCTCTTCTTTTTTTTCTTTTTTTTTCTGTTCTTCTCTTTTTTCTTTTCTTTTGTCTTTTCTTTTTTTCTTTTCTTTTTTCTTTTCTTTTTTCTTTTCTTTTTTCTCATTTCGTTTCTTCTTTCTCTTATCTCAGGCATGGCGTTATTGGGCGGCGACCGGAAGGGTTCACGACCTCTCTACTGGCCCTCCAGTTATTCTATTTCATTTTTTTATTCGTTTGTCGCTTATATAATCGGATGCTTTCACATGACACCCGTCAATGCCGGTACTTGTCCTCGTACAAGGGATGGGATGACAGGTACATGTTGCATGGGTGCTGTTTCTAATATATTATTGTGTTAATATGAGTGGTCAATCAATGTTGAACAGGAGTACCCATGCTAGACGTAATTCTAATTTACCCTTCATCATCTCTATCAGGCTAGCTAGCCTCCGGTAGGTTTGACTAGCATAGAGGGCGTCAGATATTGGAACAACGGCATTGGTCAAGTCTGTCACTTGCCACACCGGCTACTCTATTCACTAGTACCACAGGTATGCCCAGCACTTATCGCTCATTTCTGCTGTACGGAGTAGTTGCATTCCAAAGACAGAAACACCCAGTGCGCTATTTCAAACATCATAGGAGGTGGGTTCGTTATCAAAGACGGTGCATGTCAGGCATAGCTTTCACGAGCACGCGTCAACATCAGCTTGTCTAAGGATACAGACCACGTCAAACTACTTGCAGCACTCTGCCGATCATACAGGGCGTCGCCAGCCCCTACTCGTACTCAATAGGTGGTGGTGCTGGCGGAATACATCAACATATGCCCACGGGTCTCGGGCACTGATTGAAGCATAACTGCCGGCTTTAGCTGGTGCAGTTCTCGAGGCACCTGTAAAATAAAACAGCCTACTCTGTACTGTGTTCTTGGTTACATTTTGTAGCCCTTTTGAAATATTTTACAGATTGATAACAATATCGGTAAAAACAAGCCTGTATGGAGTAGTACTCCGTACGTATTTTTATCCGTCAAAGCAGTTATCAGTGGGCGAAAGCGTCCATCGGGAATAAGGTGCTCCATACGGAGTACTCATACGAGTACACTCGACGTCGTACTCCGTGCCGTACCGGTCCCAGCCCCCAAGATCTCTCCCCACAACTGTCACCAGCCCCCCGGCCATACGTCACTCTGTTTGCCCTACTCCGTGACACCCGACCCTTTGCTCTATGCACTCCATGGGTCTGAATCCGTACTCGCCTGGATATTCTCTTCCCCCCATCGTTCTCTCTCTTCATTGTCAAAACTATCATCACTGCGTCCTCTTGTCCCACACTATTGATCGCTACAACGTACGACCGTCGAATACCCCTCGGGAGGTCGCGCGCAAGCGCTCGACGTTAAAATTAAATCAAGCTACAACGTACGACGTATAAAGTACAGAGCACGAGTATCCAGTGCATCTGCCCTCAAATCTGCCTAGTGCTCTATATTAAACCTCATTACTTCGAGTGTGGCTCGAATACGAGATCTTTCATAACACCAGCTATTTCGTCATAATAAGTGTACATCGTATTAACAGCGGCATGGTTTATCCAGAAAGGTCGTTAGCGGAGTTAAATCTAGCCGGCCAGTCGACGATCCCACATCCTTTGATATGATAATACAAGCAGTCCGTGTTCTGTGTGGTCCTGTCAACTGAGCTGATGATTTTGTCGGGCACAGGCTGCGGCTCACCAGCAGCTTGACTCTGCTCATCAAACACATCCCAAGCCTGTAAGTAGCCCCGACCAATACTGTAAACAGACGGTAGTTGTCGCACATAAGGACCCAAGACAGTGCGGCTTGCTCGTTCGCCATCTACGGAGTATGTGCTGAGCTAGAATCCGAGTGCTGCATATACAGGCGGGCATGGGAAAGCACAAGTGTACTAGCTGCGCGTGATTATGGCACTTTCAAGCATTGACAAGGCGTTGGCCAGAACCCTATCTCCTCAGTCTCCGTGTTTGGTTTAGATAGGCGGACGTGCCAGGCTGTTTCTCGCGGCTATTCGGAGACGGCGCATTTCCATAATACCTCATGAGGCGGCCCTTCGTGGTCAAGCCGCGGGCAAGTGATGTAGGTATTCATTGCTGGCCAAAGATTCACGAATCGCAAACTCGGATGGCACAGCTATCAACCAAGTCGATGTATGATCCGGGGAACGCTACAGGAAATGCCGGGTTGGAGATGGGATACCCCATGTGGCGTGCAAAAGTGTTTACTGTACTCTATAGCGACAAACATGGCATCGGACCTTGATAGCTCATCTCGGCTCTGTGGTAGGTGGGATAGGTAAGCCCGCCTCTACTTACGTGAAAGCCAGGCGTATAACGACTCCGAGGATAGAATACTCCGAGCGCGGATCAAGGTGGTCGCCCAGTCGTATAGGAAAAAGGCGGTACGGTATTTCCACTCAGATAGTTGGATGAGCTCGTAGTTGAGAAGAGGCAGCCCGCGCTCAGGGTGGTGCGTAGCCAGCAGGTCTCGGTTCAATGTCCGAAGTGTCGCCTGTCAGTCGCTAGAGGACATTCCTCAATTTCAGTGCTATACGCCAGATATTACCTCCAGACCATATACCTCGTATTGTTGTCGACCACAGCTGAGCTTCTCTGCAGGTTGGTCTGTGGAGGATCCTAAGCAATCGATCAATGATAGAAGGCAGGTCTGCCGCAACAAGAAGATGGGAGTAGGCCTTGGACAGAATATGTGAAGGTTTTGTGATGCATTATATGATAATAATCAGCCAAACACGGGTCTGCTGCGTCTAAAGGAAGACTGCCACAGCGATCAATCTGGTGTTTACATAGTCCGACCATGGTAGCGCACACCGGCATCGTTCAAAAGCGACAATTGCATCATTGTCGTCATTGTTGACGCACGACTGCGAGACTATATAGCGGTCCTTGATTGAGAAACAATGTGGCTCAGCTGACTTGCCACTGACTCGGGTTGTATACGTGCTGTGTAAACAAGCCATCTACTCCCGCGCGAATGCCATTGCTGCAGGGAGACAGATGACCGGTTTTGACGTTGCGCAGGTAAAACATTATATAGACCAAGCAAGAAACATAGGTGCTTTCCCCGCCACATGCATCCAAGTACTCGAGAACATTCAGACAGACAAATCCCCGAGAGCTAGACAGAATGGCCTCTGTTTTATACGTGGTAGACAAAGATTGCTTGCGCAGTACATCACCGCCTACCGCACCTGCGCTTACGGTAAAGCCTCTAAAAAGTAACTGCATCCTCGCCATCTCGGGTGTAGTAACCGATGAAGTGATCCAGAATATTAGAAGCGCAAGGTGTGGGATGCATATGCTGGGTCGCCTACAGCCTGAGACACCATCGCTACCGTATTTGACCTCCCCGTGACCTCCCCGTGGCATACGCTTAGCTACCCGTCTACCCGTCGTAGGGCTTTTTCGGTTGCCTCAGGCATCATTCGGCTTTTTGTCTCTCTGCTCCCACTATATAGGGCCTGTTTTTGCCTCTTCTGTCCTTTCTTTTCCTCTCTCTTCTCTCTTCATAGCTTCATTCCTTTGTTTTCACGCCATTCGTGTCCTCTTGCCGTGCCATACAAGGTCGTTTGATTTATATGCGTAAACCAGTCTCTCTAAAGGACTCATTTCTCGTTGTCGGTCTTGGTAAACGTATTATGCTCGTGTTTAATGTTTAAGGCTTGGATAGTCCGTCTGATAGACGGGGTTTACAACATGACGTGTAAATGTCAGTATGTGCTTGTAAACTTTTCACGGCATATCGCGAGGATATGTTTACTTCACTATCTTAACAATAGTCGCACATCCCAATCTCATTCATATTCATCGCAGACATGGCCTAGTTTAGATTTCTTTACCTGTCACTAGCCACCTTATTTTCCCATTCACAGCTTTACGAGTGTTCGTCGCTCATATAAAACGACTGACATTTTGCGGCTGATTAGTCACTAGAATAAGTCAGCCTGTTAAGCTTATCTCAGAGTACTCGTACTAACGGCTATTGTGGCACGACCCGTGTCTCGAACTGGCGAATTCCCCCCACGTTTCGTATAGCTTCTAGACCCGGAAACAACATTATCGGGCGCGGGTCGTCGCGTCGTTCAATTGTCTTTATTCGCAAAACTATTTGTCACATTATGAATGCTTTGTCGTGCATCGTCACCTTCTTCTTTAATCGTACTCCTTCCGCAGTCACAAGCTTATCGCCCGTCTCTACTGTCTCCATCCCCGTGTCTCCATCTCTCGGCATCCTGCCATATGCATCTGCTCGTCCGGCTTGGTATATGATGTCGCCATTATCACGATCACAAACGGCCCCCAAATGAGGAAGGCCGGGAGCTGTGTCAAGCAATACTATTCAAAGTAGGAAAGAGCTTTACTCAGCCAAGACGCGAGGTACTATTTTGGCATGAACAAGCTAAAAGCCAAGCATTGCCGAGACTGCCAAGCGCCGTGACCTCGATCGACCAGAGGCCAGAATGCAGATACGAATACGAGTGGACCAACAGGCCTCATGTACGAGTACTCGTCGCTGTAGCAGTCGTGATGAGATCGTGAGGTCATTGTGCCAAGCGGCTGTCCGTGCCAATGGCATCTAAGTCCGTCGGTCATAGATGACAAGGCCAAGAAGCGGGAGAAAGTATGACTCTTCCGCAGGGATTGCTTGTCATGAAAATATCAGAATCAAAGCAAGACGCGACAGAAACACGATCTGCTCAATTGCCATCTGCACTCCGGTATCAACAATGGTAGTGAGAGCTAGTGTCCTTGTACTCAATGCCTTTTATTGTCCTAATAAATCTCACAGCCGGTTCAATTGACAGCTCCCTTGTCATGCTATTTTCATCCAATGCTTAGCCTCCCGTTTATCTTCCGGCCCTTCGTATCCTTCCCATCCTTCCCGTTCCACGGTTAGTCTTGGCTTTAGCTTGATGACTGCCGTACGGGGTAGGCGCCACGTCGATCCAGCATTACTAGTGCCCTAGACAGAAATGATATGCATAAAAGCGCAGTAGAATACCAAGAGTTCGTTCATCGTCTGCTTCCTTATCAGGAAGGAGGCCCGTAGAATTATCTCAACCCCAGCCAGGCTGTACGAGAATGGGCGTGGCGTCAGCTACTCCGTACTCGTAGTAGAAAATGGAAATAAGAGGTTGCACTGAGCGGCAATGCAGTGTCATGAGGACCAATTCAGTTATCTGGTCACTGTTCAGTTATTCGACAGGCGAATGGTAGAATTATCACAACTATTTTTCCTCTAGTGAAAACTTTGCCTATCTCTGCCAGTATTTACAACGATATATGAACAACAAAAACACGAATGCAGCCAAGTTATGAGGCAGGTAGCTCAAGAACACGCTGAAGATAATGCATATCCTCGGAGCATGCCGTGGCATGTCCCTGGTCGCGAACTAATGCGCGATTACAGACCTGCCAAAATGAGCCTCGCAAACAACGTGAAGGCGCATTTGGCTGTCTGTTCTTTACGCATAGTACATTTGGCCATTCTTCCATGTTCTCGCAGTTGGTACTCTAAATCGATAAAATACTTTATCCTCTACGGCATACTCGTACGGAGTATATCAACATCTTAGGCTCATTCCTCTTTCAGACACTGATCGGCCACAGCCTTGGCGCTCTTCTCCTCTCCTACTTGATGCTTCTAACGCAGTTCTCGTGATGTGACGGCATTATCAATCTTGGCACTTCACGATCGGCGGGGCCGTTGACCAAAGGCTACGGAGTGGCCCATGTGAATGCCGAGAACACCTCACGTACTCTGCAATCGGTAAAGGAGGGCTCATTATAGTAATTTCCAAGGCGATCATTGCAGTAGCAAGCCGAGTCTACGAGACGTCGATGCTACGATGGCGTGATAGAAAGATAGAAACGCTTTCGGAGGTCGGAGGGGACTCTGGCATGGTCGAACATGTATAAGTAGCGGCGTCTCCTGCTTCTCTTCATCGGCTTTTTTTTCTTCTCATCATCATCATCATCCTCTCTCTCTCATCCCATCTCATCTCATCGCCTCTCTTCTTCTATACTTTTGAGTACCCAGCTCTCTCCATCTCTTCCAAAATGCAGCACAAGTTCGCTCTCCTGTCCCTTCTGCCTCTGGCTCTGGCGGCTCCGACCCAGGTCGTGAAGCGCGACCAGCCCGCTCCCGTCCTCCGCCCCCGCGGTGTTGACCTGATTGAGGGCAAGTACATTGTCAAGCTCCGGGATGGTGTTACTCTGGCCGCTGCCGGCGTCAAGGAGTCTGTCACTTCGGCTCTGAACACGACCGACCTCGAGGCCGTTGCCGACCACGTCTACCCTGGTGCCGGTGGCTTCCACGGCTTCGCCCTGTCTCTGGACGACTCTACTCTCGAGAGCCTGCGCCAGAACCCCGACGTCGACTACATTGAGCAGGATGCCGTTGTCAAGATCAACGCCTTCACCACTCAGAGCGACGCCCCCTGGGGTATCTCGCGCCTGTCGTCGAAGGAGTCCGGCGCCGACGAGTACGTCTACGACTCTACTGCTGGTACCGGCACCTGCGCCTATGTCATCGACACTGGTATCTACGTCGCCCACAGCGAGTTTGGCGGCCGCGCTACCTGGCTGAAGAACTTTGCCGGTGACGGCTCCGACACCGATGGCAACGGTCACGGCACCCACGTTGCCGGCACCATTGGCTCCGACGCCTACGGTGTCGCCAAGAAGACGAAGCTCTTTGCCGTGAAGGTTCTTGACGCCAAGGGCCACGGCACCAACTCTGGTGTCATTGCTGGCATGAACTTTGTGGCCACCGACGCCCCGAGCCGCAGCTCCCAGTGCCCCAAGGGCTCCGTCGCCAACATGTCCCTTGGCGGTGTTACCTCCAGCGCTGTCAACAGTGCTGCTGCTGCTCTGATCGATGCCGGTGTCTTCCTGGCTGTCGCTGCCGGCAACGAGTCCGAGGATGCTGAGAACAGCTCGCCTGCGTCTGAGCCTAGCGTCTGCACCGTCGGCGCTACCGACAGCGACGACACCTTTGCTTACTACTCCAACTTTGGCAGCATCGTCGATATCCTGGCCCCTGGCACGGACATCCTGTCCACCTGGATCGGTGGCTCCACCGCCTCGAACACCATCTCGGGTACCTCCATGGCTACTCCTCACATCACCGGCCTGGGTGCCTACCTTCTGGGTCTGGGCAAGTCTCTGGCCCCTGAGGCTCTCTGCGCCTACATTGCCAGCACTGCCCAGAGCGGCAAGATCTCGAGCGTCCCCAGCGGCACTGTGAACAAGCTGGCCTTCAACGGCAACCCCAGCGCCTAAACTCGAGGATGCACACTCCACCACACAGCCGTACGGCGATGCCATGATGGGATGGCTTGACTCACCATGCGATGATGATTATGGGTTGCCTCAACTCTGAGGTTGACGTGTAATGTTTTTTATTTTCACCTCATTTGCATATTTCTCTTCTTGTCTATACTTTTTTCTTCTTCTTCTCTATGAGCTCTGTATATATTTGCCTTGGCAGCTATTTTTACTATTTTACGAGTGGCATACTTTGGTGTGTGCCAACATACAATGCAAACTTTTTTTCAAAACAAAACACACTTTGGTTTTTGCATGTTTTCTTTTGTAGCAATATGACGTGAAGTGACAATTTACTGTCAGCAAATCGTTTGAAAAAATGCAATGCGATAACTCTTACGATGAGTAGTTTGATTTTACTTCTAGTATTGTTATTCGTGTATACTTCAGATATCTTGTCAAAAGCCATTTCAATCTCAGTTGTCAATATCTTCCGATCCTATGTGAAAAACTCTACTCTTAACCATTGTTGAACCCTGATTATTTGATATCTTGTTTTCCCGCCTATTTAGTTTGAATAAGATCCGAAAGTTGGATATTACAAAGTCTATATTTTTTGTTTTTATTTGCCATGGACATGGACATGGTAATTGTTATTTTCCGACTGCACAAGAAAGCAATAACAGTCTTGTAATCTTCCACGAATTTTTACTACATATTTCATTGTAATAATAAAAATTCCATAATTTTCTGCAACCAAGGAATATTACTATGATCTACCATGATTCCATGAAGGATATTCAATAATATTCTCGTAGAACCCCTAAAGCAGTTGCTTATATAAGCTGTCCTAGCGCCAATCATGGCCGCGTGTTCTTCGAAACAGCCAATCAAGACACACTTTCGGCAATGACCTGTAGGGCTGTAGGATTCAACCCGAGCACTCGTAGTACAGACGGCGAGTACGATACGCCGTGTACGAGTACTCCGTAGAGTATGGCAGCGCTTCTCTTCGCCGCAGATCAGTTGTGCCACTTTCAAAAGAAAACTACGAAAATGGCTTCCTCGCTCTTTCTATTTTGGTCTGCAATTCATCATTCCTGTGGAACTCTTTCCCCCCGAAAAACACAGCCCCTTTGCGGCAGTTCCACTTCGAGTGCCGGCCCATTGCCTCTTCATCCTGCAGAACATGTAGTTTTCTGATTACATAATACCCTCTAGCTGCATTACCCCCCCTTAACCTGGTGGTTTTCTGGCCTGACGCCTGTTTTTCCAGTGATCCTCCTAGCGACCAACATCCTGTTCCTCCTTTTGCCTCCGCCATCCTGTTCCGCATCGCCCATTGGCCACCCCCTTCTTACGTCGCCTCGGCCAGCCTCGTATCAAATCGGGGACTGTCGACCATCGGCTGGTCTTTTTTTTTCGCCCCTTTCCCATCGCTGTGGTCTATCTTCATCATCGCGATCGACGACCAACATCTAGACGACCACACAACACAGGCGTCGAGAGCTGAATTACCACGGCGCAACCGCGGTACATCCCCTTCAACTGGCTATCGTGTCTTCTTTGCCGCGCTAGAAGGCGCCCCTTTTTACACGTCGTCCCTCGCTAGGTTGCTTCACTTGTTTTGGCAAGTTCTCTTGTGTCTGAGCTTCCTGGCTTCTAGACGTCCGAAGCAAAGAATCACCACACCCCAATACACCGGCTTGATGTGTATCTAGGGCTTTCTTTGATTTACCTTTTTTGGTCCTCGACAACTCCAAATCATCACCCCCCCTCCCCCCCTTCCAACCGCACACCCAGCCCTATCGCGTCGAACTACCATCCTCCCTCCTCCCTTCGCCCTCTTCGCCCCCTCGGGACCGCCACCATGGATCTCGTGCGGCGGGTGTCGAGGCTGATCCCGGCCGGACGGACACCTCAACTGCCGTCCGCCGACCATGGTCACAGGAAGCGCAATACGCGCGGCGGCCGCCTGTGGGCGCGTCTCGAATTCTTCAGACGTCCCCTGCGGTTAAAAGGCAACTCGAGCATATCCGTGCCACTCGGCGTCGTCATTCTCTTCCCCTGCATTGTCGTCATCCTCATTCTCGTGCTTTTCGTCAAGCACCCCAGCTCCCCCGGCCGGTTACTAATGCCCGGCGGTGCGCCTCCGGCAATTCGCAAGATCAGCGAGGAGCACGACAAGGTCTTTGTCTCCGGTTGCCTCGAGCCCGACACCAGCAAGCCGCGTGCCAATGCCGTCTTTGTCGTGCTGGCGCGCAACTCGGAGCTGGAGGGTGTCATCCAGTCCATGAAGTCCATCGAGCGCCACTTCAACCGGTGGTACAACTACCCCTACGTCTTCCTCAACGACGGGGACTTCAACACGGCCTTCAAGGAGACGGTCCGCCAATATACGTCGGCGGACATTGAGTTTGGCAAAGTCGGCCCGGACATGTGGGGGTTCCCCGACTGGATCGATCCCAAGGTCGCCAAAGAGGGCATCGCAAAGCAGGGTGACGCTGCCGTCATGTACGGTGGTCTGGAGAGCTACCACGCCATGTGCCGGTTTTACTCTGGGTAGGTTCCGGTCAGTGTATTGCCATGATAACCCAAATGATTGCTAACAGTCCAGATTCTTTTACAAGCACCCTCTCCTGGCGAAATACGAGTGGTACTGGCGGTTGGAGCCGGAGATCAAGTACTTCTGCGACATCACCTACGATCCCTTCCTGGCCATGATCGAGAACAACAAGACGTACGGCTTCACGATCGCCGTCAAGGAGTTGCGCGAGACTGTGCCCAACATGTTCCGCTACGCATCGGCCTACAAGCGCATGAACAACATCTCGTCCCAGGGCCTCTGGGAGATGTTTGTTGAGCCGCAGCCCGAAAAGGAGGAGCCTGTCGTCGACCCCAACTCGGGCCTCCCCGAGGACATCCAACGCCAGGAGCCTGTACAAAACACGCTGCCCGACATTGACCCGGAGAACATGGAGGGCGAAAAGTACAACATGTGCCACTTCTGGTCCAATTTTGAAATTGCTCGCCTGAGTTTTTTCCGGAGCAAGGAATACGAGGACTTTTTCCAAGTCATGGATCGCAGCGGTGGCTTTTGGATGGAGCGCTGGGGTGATGCCCCCATCCACTCGCTGGCGGCCGGTGTGCTTTTGGCACCGCGCGACATCCACTACTTCCGCGACTTTGGCTACCGGCATACAACTATCCAGCACTGCCCGGCGAACGCGCCGGGGCAGCAGCTGCCACGTGAGCCGTTCCTCGAAAAGACGACCACCGACGAGCGCAAGCGGATAGAAGAAGACAAGTACTGGGAGGCGTTTGACGAACCCAAGGAAAATGGAGTGGGTTGCCGTTGCCGCTGTGACACCGATATCGTCGATGTCGAGGGCAAGGAGGGTAGCTGCCTGGCGGAGTGGGTTGACGTTGCTGGCGGCTGGGCAAGTCCTTAAAAAAATACGCAAGTTCTTGGTGCCGCGTTCATGTCTGTCCGCGTCCTTCTTGTCACCCCCTTTTCTATATGAAATTATTTTTTATTAAATCCCTATCGACACTGCACATCCCCCTTTCCCAGTTTCACGAGACGAGCAAAAGAAAATACTCATAATGATGGCGTTTGTATTCTGTTGTTTATATATATCTTCAACGTGCAAGTTGTTTTGTTCTACTCTTGAGGCATCCTTGTTTTGTATCCCATTTTTATTCTTTTGTCAATTCAGATCATATGTGCAACTTGAACAACGTCTGCTGTATTACTGCTACCGCACGTCTCGCATTCTCAGACACCGGCCAGGCCAGGTGCGCGGCTACTACCTCGTACAGTCACAAAGTACGTGGTATCCCGAGAGCTTGGTTAGATTGCCATTTTCCTGTGAGATTGGCTACTCTGTAAACAAGGGGGACAAGAAAGCTAGCTGGTCCATTCATCTATCAAGTTAAAAACGTCAAAATTGTCATTACATGTCATTAAAAGTCATAAGATGTACGTTTCCAATCTCCTATCAACAAAGCCTGTTTACCAGTTACACAGGTCACTGGCGGGAGCTGTGTCAGTGACAGCGCCGTGGCTGGCATCGCCAACGAGGCGTGCATATTTGGCCAGGACGCCGCGAGCCGGCATCAGCTTCTTGGGCTTCCAATCGCGACGGCGTGCGCGCAGCTCTTGGACGACGTCTTCATTGGACTGCTGCGTGACAATCACCTTGTCTGTCGTGCCCTCAAACCCAGTGGCGCCGCTTCCCAGCTGCTTTTCGATGGCATCGACTGTCGCCAGGATGTCGATGCGGTTGCTCACAGCATCAATACAGACAAGGTCGCCGTTGCGCACAAGACCAATAGGGCCACCCGTGGCAGCTTCGGGCACAACGTGGCCCACAATGAAGCCGTGGCTGGCACCGCTGTATCTGCCGTCGGTGACAAGAGCGACGTTCTTGAGGCCAGCGCCAATAATGGCAGCGCTTGCGTTAAGCTGCTCGGGCATGCCGGGGCCACCGCGGGGGCCCTCGTAGCGGACAATCAACACCAGGTTGCCCATGTCGGTGCGAATGCGGCCCTGTGTGAGGGCTGCATTCAGCTCGTGCTCCTTGTTGAAGACGCGGGCCGAGCCGGTGAAACTGAGCCCCTCCTTCCCCGTAATCTTCGCGACGGCACCCCCGGGAGCAAGATTGCCGCGCAGAATGCGGAGGTGGCCCGAGGGCTTGATGGGGTCCGAGAGGGGCCGTATGATGGTCTGCCCTGGGTCAAGCGAAGGCCAGGCACTGCAGTTCTCCGCCAGGGTTTTGCCTGTGACGGTGGGAATGGACCCGTCGACCATGCCGGCGGCTATGAGGAGCTTGAGGACCGACGGCGTGCCGCCGATCTTGTAGAGATCCTCCATGAAGTACTTGCCCGAGGGGGCGAGGTCGGCAATAAAGGGTACGCGGTTGGAGACACGTTCAATGTCGTCGAGGGTGAGGTCGACATCGGCGGAGCTGGCCATGGCCAAAAAGTGCAGGACACTGTTGGTGCTGCCGCCAAGGGCCATGGTGATGGCTAGAGCGTTTTCAAAAGAGGCACGGGTCAGCAGGTCGCGTGGCCGAATGTCGCGCTCCATGACGGTCTTGATGGCAAGTGCCACATTTTCACATTCACGAGCCTTCTCGGGCGAGACGGCCGGGAATGAGGAACTGCCGGGGAGACACAGCCCCATGGCCTCGATGGCGGTGGCCATCGTGTTGGCCGTATACATGCCGCCACAGGCGCCGACGCCGGGGCACGCGTGCTGCTCAATGTCTTCGAGGACGTCTGAGGGTGTGGGATCCGTAGAGATTTCCTTATCCGTGGCCGCATCTCTGGATTTAATCTTGCAGCCGGGGGCAGCATGAAGTCGGTCGTAATGCAGGGCGCCGGCTGCCTCGTAGCAGGTAGAAATGTTGATCTCCTTGTTGAGAAGGGACGAGTGGCCCTTGAGGATGGTGCCGCCATAGATCATAATGAACGGACGGTTGTGGCGGGCAGCGGCCATGACGACACCAGGCATGTTCTTGTCGCAGCCGGGGATGGATATGTTTGCGTCGTGGTGCTGCGCAACAGTGACAGTTTCGATGCTGTCGGCAATGATCTCGCGGGTCAGCAGCGAGAACCGCATGCCGTCTCCGCCCATGGTAATGCCGTCCGATACACCGACAGTGTTGTACTGCCACGCGAGCATTTTCTGCTTCTCCACGCCACGCTTGACAATTTTGCCGAGCTCGAGCACTGCATGGTTAGTTGTTTGGGTTCTTGATTTAGGCAAGCGGACCTAATGATACTCACAGTGCGTGCTGGGCTTGTTAGTATGTATGGCTCGGCTAGGATTGAGATTGACAGGGATTTCAAAACAGCTTACTTGCATGGGTTACCCTCCCACCAGACAGTAGCGATGCCCACATGAGGTGCGTTCTTCATCATGTCCCGGCTGGGAACACCGGCCGCGTAGAGCATGGCCTGGGCACCGGGGTGGTCGTGCTCGCGGGTGAGGTTCTGAGACCATCGGTTGAGGGGGCCCCCGGGGGGTAGAGTATTGAAGCTGACGTAGTCGCCATCCTTGGGGAAGCGGCTCTGCTCCTTGATCTGATGGCTGTCATTGTTGCTTTCGCCATGGCCATTCGAACCGTTGACATGGCCGTTGTCGTCGTTTTCCAGGCCCCCCATAGTTGTCAATTTTGTTGAAGTCGATGTAAAAAAGAGGCCTCAGTAAAGGGAACAGTAGAGATTGACAAGGACTGGCAGATATTATGAGGGGAGAGCGAGGAGTGAGCGTAGAGAGGAAAGAACAAAGATGGAGGGGTGGATGAGGCGATGCGGTTCGATAGAGACTGAGGTGGCACGAGTAAAGGATGTTAAAGAGCACAGAAGACGAAAAAGGCCGTTAAAAGAATGGCGATAATCACGGCAGCTGTTGTAGATTGTTTTGAGGTGCTCTATGAACCAGTCGAAGTTGGTTTCAGCCAAGCGTTATTGTTGTCTTTGTGGTAATGATTTGGAGCTGGTTTTATATTGATGTCATTGCTGTTCCGAGGCCGGGGAAGTTGTCAGACTAGAAAGTCATCTCTACCACGTTTGGCGGGCTTGTCGCGGTGTACTGCGTACTGTGTATCGCATGAATCAGTACCAGCTCCGTTCTCCTCGATGTTGATGTTGCTGTTGCTGTTGATATTTGCTGGCTCCCAACATGCTGCAGGACCTGTTAATATATAAAAAAGCGGCATTTATTTAGTTCCCTAGCTAGTCCAAGGTCAGCGCGCTGGGGGTGCATGTGTATCTTTCTTTCCGTTTTTTTTTGCCTTGCCCTTATTCCCATCGAAGTATGCGTCATGTGTGGGTTTACGAGTATGGCTGCAGCTCATACTTATCTCCTAGCCGTCATCTTGCCACTGGGCAAGTTTTGCAGCCAATACGGTGGCAATTCGAGCGTATTGCATATCGCTACTGCTAGCAGTTGAGCGTGTTCGTACTCCTTTTTTTAATTTTTTTTTTAAAAAAAACGATCCTACGATACACGAAGAAGCACAGAAGAAGAGGACTGGAGCTCGACGGCGTAGACCGAACGATGCATGGTGACAAGGATGTGCTCCGGTAGATCATAAGGCCAGCCCTTGCCCGTCCTTTGAAAAGAAGAATTTGTTTTCAAAAAAAATAATCCTGGACCCGACTGGCTTTCTATCCGTGAAACAAGCTGGTCATCAGCCGTGGCGACAGCGTTCGATCAAACAGTAATCACAGAGTATTTTTTTGTTCTTCGACACTCCTCTCTCGTAGCTAGTACGCCGTAGGTCACAAACTATGGATCCAGTTGCAGGGCCATACCGTCAGTTTCCCCCACGGCCCAAAAGCAGACCATAAGCACTCCGATCGTCTGTCCCGTAGCAGGATAGAATAACAGCAGATACACAAATCAGTCGCTAAAACAGCGGCACATGCGGACAGGAACCACAGACGTGGTTTTCTTGTGTCCTTGTCTCATCTTCTTTCTTTCCTATATTTGTCTTTTCATTATTGTCCCTTTTTTCCCGCCACTACCCTTTCCATCTTCCTCTATTGCTCCGTACGCCGGGCAGCCCAGACCCGATGCGGTATCGCAACTATGCCGGCAAGAGGAGCAACTTCCAGGCTAGACAACTACCCGCATGGGCTCAACATTTGAGCAGTGTGCCGTTGACAGGGACCGGGTGCAAGCGCAACTCGTACGAGGGCGCAAGTGCATTTGGGTGCATATGGGTGCATATGGGTGCATATGGCTATGCAGTCCGGCAGCCTCTATTCCTGTTGGCGAACTCCGATGCTCTAATAGCCTGCAGTAGCCGTTGACGGAATCCGACGCTCGGCGTGATTCGGTAGCATTCGCATTTTTTTCCGTCATTTTGGCTACGAGTAAACTGCAGTTGCCAGACCTATTTCAAATCATTGCTTCCCATGTCCTATTCAGCTAACCCTCCTCCTTGGCCCTTTCTACACCCCCTCCATCCCTCCACCCCTCCTCCTCCTGTCGCTAGCATCGACGCCGATACCGATCGGCCACGGGTCCGGTGTACGGTCGGTGTCGGTGCATTTACTATCGAGCGGCAACGATCGGCAGGTCGGTCCACGCTCTCGGGCGTGAAATGAAGAAATAAAATCTATAATTGCATTTAATGCCCAATGCCAGCCTAATCAACCCCGGAGCCCCGGAGGTCAGCAACAGCTTCGTGGTGCATTATGAGTAGTCACCGTATCAAGCTCTGTAAGCACTGCATTTTGGGATTTGTTATTTGCACATATACGAGTAGCAGTGGAAGGTGCATGTATTGGTGATATTTTACTAAGCCATGGACTGCGGAAGATATGCAACATGTACGCAGTGCCACACATAAAAACAGACAACGAAAATGCAGTGATACGAGTACAAGAAACAGTACACCCCACACAACCCAACTGAATGACGGCAAGAGCGGAAGTAATGGTGAAAGCGGAAGCAGTACGCGGGCAGGAACATCCACATTGGGCAGAGGGTCATACTCCGTAGTCAAGAGGGACGGCGTATAAAATTAGATGGCGGCAGAGAGGCCGTACGGAGTACTACGGAGTATGCACTCGTAATGAATTTATGTAGTGGGGAGCGCCTACGTTTTCGATTGCATCAATAGCGGGATGCGGAGTTTTTTTTAAGAAAAAACTCAAGGTGGGAACGAAGAAAAGCTAGAACGGCAAACGAAAGATGACATGCGCGGAGAGATCACGACGGGGTGTACGGAGTCTCGTACAGGTGGAACAACAGCCTAGCAAATAAATATCACAGAATTACAAAGAGAAATACAGAGAAAGGTACATTGATCGAGCAACATTACTCTCCAACAACAAGCAAAGGCACACGGGGGCATGTGAGCGCGGATCATAGAAAAAGCCCAAGGACACCTGAACAGGCTGACCTGGCCATAAGAATATTCAAAATACATATACAAACACCGGTAAAAGTCGAAAAGAAACAATACAATACAGTAGAAAAGGTTTAACAGATAAACACGGTGAATACAAGGTGCTCCTCCCGTTCCTTCGTCCCGATATAGAAAATCAAGGGCCGAAATTAAGCACAAAAAACGCCAATCGATATAATTCCAAGTCGGCCGTACAAATCCAAAATCAATGCGCAGTCAATAGGTTTCCATTTCTTGCAACCTATGCCACGGGCGATATAACGACGCGCTCCTCCTCCAACCGCCTCACCAGCTCGCGCTCCTTGGGACTCCGCGGATTCGCATCGATGCCCAGAATGGCCGAGATGCGTGTCTTGTCCTGCGACTGTGCACCCTTGGCACCGTAAAATTCGCGGTCGTCCTGGCTTGTACTGGGCGTCAGGGGGGTGCCGCCATTGACCGGCGCGGCCATGCCATTGAACCCAGCCTGCCATGCCTGTTCGAGCACGGCCGGGTTGGCGCCATGGCCATACTCGGAAGCAATGGTCGACCAGAAGGGTCCGCGGTGGGCAGCGTAGACTGCATACAGCCGGCCCATGTCCACAGGGTGGTGTGTGCTGGCCGACGCTGGCAGGCCGTTGCAGTCGAGGCGCAGGCTGGGAGCGTGCTCGGAGCGATCCGCGTCGTCCGAGTAGTCTGAGGGGGAGACCGACACAGAGGGGGTGAACGTGGCGGCCGGCAGAAGAGGGGCGCTGTGGACAACATTGGATGTCGCTTGTGCCGGCATAGATGATGACGACGACGAAGACGATGACGACGACGGGGGTGTCGGACCTGCGGGGCCGTGGCTCATGTTCGGGCTCATCGAGGCCACATTGGGCTTGGGCAGGATCGTCGGCAGCAGACGAGGTGAGGACGTCGACATGCTGTTGTTCATGATGGCCGGCAGCTGTACGCCGCCAGAAGACATGGAGTAGCTCTGTGCCGGCGGCGATGGTGTCCGTGCCTGCGACAGCGAGTGGGAGTACGGGTGCTCGTGGACGTGTGCGGGAGCCGCAGCCTGGATAGACGGCGAGCGACTGCCCGTCTGGCCCCTGGACGAGCCGGAGGACACGCTGGCGGTGCGCTTGCGGCGGTTGCTTCCATGGCTGAGCTGGTGGTAGTGCAGGCGGCAGGCCAGCTCCGTTTTCCTGAGATGGGCAGCAATGTGCTTGTAGGGCATCTTTTGCAGGCGCGTCTGCAAAAGGTACACCTCTTCGTCGTCACTCCAGGCACGGCCACCGCCCGTCGAGGCGCCACTCGACGGGGTTGTTGCGTGGTGCTGCTGACTCTGGTGGTGCTGCGCGTGCTGCGCGTGCTGCGAGTGCTGCGGATACTGGTGGTGCATATACCGCTTGGTGATACCGTACTCGTGGCGGTCCATGGCGTCAGACGTCACAGTATATGTGGCCGAAGGCGCCATCTGCATAGTAGGAGACATCGTTGCGGGATTGTAGGAGGAATATCGCACGTGGAGATCGAGAGAAAGAGGTGTCTGTGTCGGGTTCGACGTCGGATCGTTGTGAGAATTGTTATTATTTCGGGATTTTTCTTTGTAAGTGAGTGGAAGCAGCCAAACCAGTTGGATGAAGAATTAACGAGCGAGTTGAGTCGTGATAGGAAATAAAAAAGAAATATAAAAAAAGAGGCCGTGACTGTCAATAAGCAATAAAGAAAATATTGGTAAAAAGAGCAGCGATGAAAAGAGTGTAGTAGTGACAGTGATAAAAAAAAAAGACAGACCAGCTATACGAAATGAATGTAAAAGAAAATAATAGGGTTGTAAAGAAAAAGAAAAAGAAGGTAAGAACACACGCAACTGCGGAGTGTTCGTAAAAGAAGAGAATAGGAAGGAAGGAAGAAAAGAAGAAGGAAGAGGACAGGGAGGTGTCTTTAAACGGGACAGGCACAGGGAAGAGAGAGACTGGGGAGAGAGCAGGTGGGAACAGGAAGGGGAGGAGGAGGAGAGACGATCAAGAGCAAGGGGAAACGGCTCGGAAGGGCAAAACAAAAAGGGGAGAGAGCAGTCAGAGTACAGACGAAGATGAACCAAACTCCGTAAACAAGAAACAGACAAACCCGAATACAGCGGACACAACAAAGAATATTCAAACACTAGCAATAAAACAGCGAGCAGTAAAACAAAGTTACTCTAAAGAAGAGGGTCTAGGGGATGGTAATCGACAAAACGAGAGAGGGGTGCTGTGAAGAGTGGAGGGGGGGGTGAGGGGGGTGCATGACAATGCCTTCTGCTTTCGACACTACGGAGTACGATATATTACGGTTATTACTCGTACGTGAAGAAGAGAGGATAAGGAGCGAGTGGTGCGTCCATGTTATTATTGCTGTCTGTGTTGAGAGATACGTAGATCTACGAGTACGAGCACACATACTTCTCTCGTCTGCATTTCGTGGATGAACTGCTCCGAGATGGACCAAAATCAAAGACGAGAGAGATGCCATGAACGGTGCAAAAGTAAACAAACCGTTGCAGACTTTCTCCGTCGAGTCGATCTAGACCTCCGTCGAAACTGGAGACAGGGCGGATAGGCAGGGGTGGAGGGTCAAATTCAATCAATAGCATCATGAATACGAGCACAGGAAAAAGGCACGCCGGGCAGGGGCAGGCCGTTTGACAGCTGCGTGGCCCGTTGTGGTTATGGGTCAGGTTCAGAAATAAACAGCGAAAGAAGAAGAATGGGTCATGTCAGAATAATGTCCTCCGGCAAGTGTCGAATGTTTTTCAAGTGTTTTTCTTTGGAATCTACAGTGTCTGCAATGAAGAATAATGATAAGCCGAGGCCGAGACCTACGAGTAGCTAGGTCTGTCTCACCTTGGATCTCTGGCGATCACTGCTGCTACTCCGTACTGCTACTACTCCGGACAAAATAAATATCGTGATCATCCTCCTACTACTCGTACAGCTCCAGTCCGGAGCCATTTTTTGGCCTGGTGTCCATTTTGTCTTCCTCACAAGGACAAGTGCCGTCTGGCCAGCGAAATTAAGGGTGACGGCTGCAGGAGGCTAGACTTTTAAGGTTGGCCGCACTGGCGGCAAGCGCACACGACGCTAGCGGTCCATTAATAGTAGCGAAGTAGCCGCGCTGATTTCTCGTAGTATTTACGACGTACGAGTACTCCGTACGGAGTACTCCGTACTGCGTCAACAAAGTAAATACAAACTCTGTCATCAGTGCAACGTCAATATTGCACTCTTCATGGCTCTCCAATTTATCTCTTGTCTCGACTACCCATGAGCCTGCCCATTCTCGTCATCATCCCCGGATGTTTCGACATACTCGTAGTACTCGTACACAAAGTATCTTGTATCATGGAGGAGAAAGACCATATGTCTGCCGTAACCATTGCCGCAATTCGGCCACGGCATTGTCAGTTGCATGTTTGACGACGGGTTTCAAGCCTCAACCTTTTTTGCCAGGCAAGGCTGTTACAAGACAAGTGGGTCCATTTGTGTTGCGCTCCGTCTGATTGGCTTTCTATGTGGACACTGGGCCTAACCCTGCTGTACGAGCGCCCCGTATGCTAAATAAACACTACAAGGTACAAGGCATTTAGCGGAGCGCGGGGCCTTGACCTGATGAGAGCCGCCTCTGTGCATGACCCCGTAGACGTTTGGCGCACATGGATGAAGAGCTCTCCGTTGGAATCTGTTTCGAGGCTGCACAGATCCAAGACACTGTGAATCAATGCACAGGGTGTGTCTCCGTCTGTTTACTCCGTAGTTTGACGATGGCATCCCTGCTACCAAACCGAAACAGTTTTTTTGTCTTTTTCTTGTTCTTTTTCTTTTTTGCTCTCTTGATCAATGCTTTCTTTTGTCTCGGCGGTACACATTTGCCGTTTTTCCTTTTCTTCATTATGCTTACTCCTACTGGTCACAGGTTTGGATGGATCATTGTGCCGTCATTGATGGCAGCATCCCAAAACAGACTCTTGCTCACGCGGAGACCCTTGTTTGTCTTTAAGCTTTTTGGCGTCATCGACTCGGTCAAACCCGTCTTCATACGGAGTAGACACAGGGCCGTGGGACCTTGCGGCCGGGCTGGAGTAGCACGTAGTAGTCCCGGCCCGGCCGACGAGAGCAACCTTATTTTCTTCCTTTACTACGCCGGTTGCTACCGACCGAATTCATGGTGACGTCGCAGAGACTTCTCGTGAAAAGAAAGAAAATAAAAGGGACAGCTAAAAGGATGTTTCACAGCTGGACACATATCGTACGGAGTACTCGAACTCAGTGCAGGTCTTTTGAAATATGATTATATCGGAAAATTTCCGAGTATCATACCATATGCAAATATGCAGTTCACTGAGGAGGACGTTGAAGACTGTTCAAAGCTCTCGGGTCAGTCATCTCTGCACATTTTCTGCGACAACGCCAAGGAAGTACGGAGTACTGAAACAGAAGTAGAAATATCGGTAGCCTAATTTCACACCAAGCAGGGGTAAGAAACTAGAGACACACCACAGTACGAGTACGATACGCATATTTTCGTAGACCACCATATGTACGCGCAGAAGATCGAGACGAAGAAATTAGAAATCAATATTCCGTACGTTACCGAAAAGACGAAGAAGAAAAGAAACGAGGTTGAGAAGAACACGCAACAGCGGAAGAATCTTGATGCGAGCAAACCAGTAAACAAGGCCGAAACACACAATATTACGGCCTATAAACAGGTTACTTGGTAAGATGGTAATTCCACCATCGATATCAAGACATACGAGATCTCGTCTACGGAATACGGAGTACCTTTGACATCGTCAAATTGTTATCCTGGTACAAGTACTCGCACTCGTCATGTACTCGTACTCGTAATAAACGAAAGCAAAGAGACGGATGCCGCAGAATGTGAGCAAAACGCTGAATAAGACCAAAACCTGAAACGGCCTGGCGCTCGGACGCTCAAGGAGCCTCATTCTTAAAATCGATGATATATCTTACATACCGTCGCAGGGTGTTCGTGTTTCTAGTACCAGGGCAGTGTAACGCTGCGCTACCCGATGTTTCTCTTGCCGCCTGTGTGCACTGGAGTGTACGAGTACTCGTACCTGGTCTCTCACAAGGCTGGCTTTTTTTTCTCTCTCTTCCCATTGCTGCTGCGTTGAAACGTCTGTGTTTCTCTTACCGCTCTTTTGATTCGCATTGTTCTACATGTGCATGCCCTCTTTGGAATAAATACACCCTCGCACCCCTCTACGGAGTATCTTATTACTGACTCTTCTTCCCCATGGTCTGGCCCCGAGTTTCGTTTCTCCCGGCTATGCTTCCTTCCGAGGCCCTGCAGGTTTAGAGACGGACTGTTTTGTTTTGCTTTCGGACACTTGTTTCCATCCGTAACAACAGTGCCATCCATGCCTGCCTTCCCCTACAGGGCACGTGAGCCTCTCTCTACGAGTAGAGGCATTGGCCTTCCATCCAAGCAAGATTCATACGGAGTATATACTGTTGCTTCTGTCTTCAGGATCCCATCAGTGATATATCGGCTTTTGTTGGACTGATGGCTTTCTCTCTCAATACTAGCCGAGTTCGGCCACGTCTACGAGTATGTCCCCCATTGCGGTAGGCGTTTAAAGAATGCCAGGAAAAAAAGCTTGCAAATGCATCGTCTGATGTTCAGCCCGGAAGGCACATGACCGCCATAGCGTCGGATCCATTATTGTAACCTGGAGACGTTTCACGTTGTTTGCAGCCTTGCAGCTTGCGTGCCTGTTAACTCTCTTCTTCCGTATTTCGTTTCCTCTCTAGAGTCATCACGACTGGGAACGAGCACGTCATGGCAATGCAGTTGCGGGATAAAAACTCGGGAGGAGTCGAAATGTACCGACTATCACTGAGCTGAAAAGGCAGGTAGGACAAGCCAACAGCAATATGATACACATAATGTCGCCTCTGCCAACTTGCGACCTGCCGGGTTTCATGATGGCACGCGGAGGGAGCGCAGAGGGAGGTGTGATACGAGAAGAGAAAACGCACAAAACAAGTTGAGCAAATTTGAGTCTGCGCAATACTCCATAAGCTTTGCGTACTCAAATCTGATGTCGGTTTCTTGACTCGATATCTTGAAGCCGAACCGGAGAAGGCTTCTTTGGATCGAAATCCCTCAGCCGAGTGTTGTCTGTGCCACGGCGAGGCCGAGAGAAGAGAAGCGAGGGGCCAACCAGCAGGTAAAAATGAGACGACAAGCACGGACGGCATGACAGTGCGGTAGGCGAGCGCCTGCCTGCTTCGTCAAAGCATACCTTGCGTGCTTTTGTGTTCTCTCGCAATGTGCCCTAAATCCGCCTGCAGCACGCCCGATGCAATCATTATACCAGCAGACAATCACTGACAGATACACGGGGGGTCCGACACACAGGTGAGCTTGACGGAGAACTTGTGGCAGGGTGGGCGCTAGCCGTCGGCGTCAATATCGGCACGGGAGACGTATACCGGAGTGCGATGGACGCAGTTGAGGTCGGAGAACGGGACGACGAGAGCCGGCATAAGAAGTCGTCCGCTTGGAAAGTTCGATGCTATGGCGCGTGCGATGGCATCACGGGCGGGTCAGTATAGCGTTGCATAGTTGCAACTGCACAGATGGCGACAAAGACGATGCCGACCAGATTGTGTCGACGTGGAGCAATCGAGGCAAGCCTTTTCGTCAATACATGGCAGGGACGAACGGTCTGCGCCAGTATCCCAGCACTTGCTAGGGCGGCGCTGGACGGTATTCAGACGGCTGTCCATACCATCCGTTCGAAAAGTTCCTCGGCTGGTTACTTACACCTCTCGCACTTGCGTCTTGGTACTCGTATGGCTCTGCGATGTTGAGGATGCGGCGGAAGTTTTTTAGTTGTGTTGAGACTCTGCTCGGTACCTACGGAGTCCTGCTTACAGCACTCTGCCATGTGGCCTCGATTGCTGTTCATCACGTGACCAGGCGTCCGCAGAGGTTACTCAACACACAATCCGTAATCGATCGTATCCAAATACTTTGCGAGCTCGCGCACCTCGAGCATTGTTGTTTATATCGCACAAGAAACTCACTTACAGGTTTCGAAGCGTTCATTATGATCGAACTGCGCCGAGGATCCTGCCACGCCCTATGACGATGACTAATACTAATATGCGGAGGCGGCATAAGGCAAGAAGATGCTCCGTCTTACTTTTGTGTTCTTGGCAAGACATGTTTTGGACGTCTGATTGGACAGAAAGTCAGTCACGGTCAGGGGAAGGCAATACGAGTAGAGACGCGTTGTACGCATCTCGTATGTGATAGATACAACTTGTAAACACAATCCCTACAAAAAGCTGTTGGTTTTGGTTGATTTATGTGGTTTACTATTACCGCCCAATATGATCATAAGAATAGCACAAATGTATCTCAAACAGCAAATAGAAACAAATGAGACAGCCTATAAAAAAAAAAGAAAATAAACTGAAAATATTTACAATATATACGACTACATATCATGAAAAAAAAAACCTGCGCGACCCTGTGGGTATTATCTCGTCTCGAAACGCATAGCCTTCAATTCTACGAGTACTCGTACGTGAAAAAGCCGTACGTACCCGCACTGATGCACCGGTAAAAATTGAGGATTGAATTCTCCATCAACCCGCGAAGTTTTTTTTTTAATGGAAATCTTTGAATTATTGCTGTTCCTGTCCCTGTTTCTGTCTCTGTTTCTCTACTTTTTTCTGCGCTATTTTCTTCGGGTACGATATACCGCGCAGACTTATGATCCAGGCTGCATAGAACGATTCGCAGGGCTCGAGGTCATGCCCTTGATCGTTCCTTTCTTTTTTTAAGAAAAATTTCCCTTCTTCGATAATTCTTCCTTCTTTTGGCAGGGGAAAAGCTCTCGCGCCTCTGTTTATCCACTTTTTGTTTCCTTTTGTTTCTACGAGTGCTCCCTGGAAGGTCTCCATATATGTGGACCGTGCCTCATATGATTATTTTGGTGATAATGGCACAGAGAAGCAGGGCGGAAAACTCCACTCCGATGCGCGCAAAGCCGTACTCCGTACTCCGTAGGTACGAGTACTCGTACTACTCCGTACTCCGTAATAAGAGTAAATCCGTACGTCCTTGGTGATCTACTCCGTAGCGTGAAGGATGAAGTGAGCAGATGGGCAGATGGGCAGATGGGGATATGGAGCAGAAAAAAAAGAGGGAAAATGGAAAAAGGAAGTTTGATACGAGCGTCCGTCATGGGGCCGGGCGGCGGTGGAGGAGGAGCTCAAGTGTGGGCTTTCTTCAGATAGTTTTCCAATTGAATACTCGTAGCAGACGACTTGAGCGAGGGTTTTGGAAGCGATAGAACAGGACAGGTAAACCATATGATACCGGATTGAGGAAGAAAATGAGAGTTTGTCACCTGACTTACGGAGTACTCGTAAACAGTGACAGACAAGCCGTCATATGTTTACGACGTACTCGTACAAGTCATCATACCGTTACAAGATTCTACGGAGTAGTTACTCTGGCAGCATACCCAAGTAGCATGTCTACGAGTACTCGTACTCCGTACACACCAAGACATAACCGTTGAAGTAAAATTATTTGACAAATAAAGCTTACGAGGCCGAGAGAGGCATTGCACGAGTACTCGCAAGCGTACGGAGTACTGTCTTTGATTTTTCGTGCTTCTTACATTCTTGATCCGATCCTCTACGAGTATGATTTCCTCACTCCCTTACAAGTACGAGTACTATCTGTAAGACATCTACTCCGTAGTGTCCCTTTTCCATATCTGTACCGTGCTCCTTCTTTCCGAGATACATTTTCCTCTTTGTCGCTTCTTCCTACCATCCTTCAGCCCTGTTGCCGTTACTCTACCGTTACACCTTACCATTGCTGAGTGTCTTTGGCGCGACACCTTAGTCTCCGTACGAGTACCAACGTCAAGTCACGGGTACTTGGATTGAAGATACGATACATGCCTACGAATAATGTCCATACCAACATACGAGTACAAGTATCTATGATTACCGGATGTGCATCCGTTCTGGCGTGAACGCGCCTTGCTTGTACCCATACAAAACAATAGAGAAGGCCGGTTGTGGCCCAGCCCGAGAATTGCACGAGCTGCCTTGAGTTCTCCATATTGCGGCACAGATCCGGCTAGAAAAGGCAGCTGCTAAAAAGAATGGCCCGAGAGCGACACGAAACAGCCTGCTTCATACTCGTACTCCGTACACCCTGTTGGTTTCTTCCTTTCTTTTTCGGCCTAGAACCTGGGGGGCTGTACGAGTACGTAATACACAAACACTAATGACTCGTACATGCTACTCGTACATGCTACTCGTAAACCTCGGTGGCTCGTGAAGGGATGGCTGGGGCTGGTCATCTGTTACTTGCTGATACGAGAAGGAAAAGAAATGAAGAGCACGAAATGAAGAGAAGAAAAAGAACTGATGAAAGAAGAATGAATGAAAGAAAAAGTCAACGGCCACGACGCGACATTGGCAAAAGTACTCCGTACTTGTACCAGAATAAGCAGGGTGCCCGTTTTTGGCTAGTGTGTTTATTTATCGAATTTATCGGGTATCTCTTGATATTTATTGAGCCTTATTAGGTATGTACGAGTACATACCCCTCCAAAATCGCTCTCATCATTCTTTTTCTCTTTTCCTTCACTGTACTCGTACTTTACTTTTTCCCGATCGCGAGAGCACAGGAAACAGCTTCAACAGTTTCAAGAAGAAGAAGCAAACCTATGAGTACGAGTACCAATCACAATACACAACTACGCGTACACCCTTCCCCATTTTCAGCACATACCATCATCACCGGCTTTGCCTTATCGCCCATAACCACCGCTCAACACCATTACGAATACGATAGTATTCCGTACACTATCGTCATCACCATTCCGTCACCGGTTTCCTCTGTACCAACAGGTCGTATCAATCTACGGAGTATTGTATTGATACTCAGCCGCCACCATTTCAAACAATCAAACCTACCCTGACCCAGCACTCGTGAGTCCTTAGATCAGACCTTGCTCCTTTTCTGTATCACCAGCTCTTCGTCGCCCATTTCCTGCCGTAACAGATCCCATCTCCTCCAATACCTCATATACCTACCACACATCATACTCGTACTGCCATGCCATCAGCCCTTCCTTTCAATCCACCTCCGCATCTCCGTGTCTCCTACTCTTACATCGCATCGGCTTGCAACTCCTACGCATGACTCCTGCCAACGCCTTATCCTGCTAGCTTGGCTACGGCGTTTTCCTTCGTATCACTCCCCAGCCCTTTATCGCGCCATGCTCGTCGTTTGTCGTCGTTTGTTGTTGGTTTCCTCTCCCACAGTGCTTTCATTATCCGATTGTTTGTCTTACCGGCGTTCGGCTGGTTCTTGCCATTCCTTCCGACCCTACTGTCATCTAATTTCGATCAATTTGTTTCTGTGACCTTTCCATCCCATCCTTGCCTCTTCTCTCATCTCATCTATTTTTAATAATTCTCTCATTGTACTCCTCTGGCTGCTGATTGGTCAGCCAGCCATTCGCAAAAATCCGCGCCGTGCGATCGACGCTACGGGGGTTAATGTGCAAGAATAAGATGGCAGAGGAAAAGGGAGAAGCTTGAGGGAGAGGCGAGATGAGAGTAAGCGTTCAAAGGAGAGCCGGAGAAAGAAAGAAAAAAAAACCTCTCAAACTACCGGAAAGGGATATTGACTGCAAACGAATACAAAATCGAGCGAGGAAAGCAAGCAGCCACCCAGGAGGACAACACAACACAACATCAAGAGCAAGGCTCAATCAACCGTTCAGCCGTCCAGGCGTGCCTTTCCTTTTCCCTGACTTTCTTCTATTTGCATCCTCCCTCCCTAACGCGTGTCATTTGCACGTCCATTTCCAAGCTTTACGCGTTTCACTTGCAGCCAAATTCGCCGCTGGGAGGCAAAGGCACACACCGGCCACACGCGCCATCCTTTCCATCTCTCATCTCTCATATTTCGTCCTCCGCAGCCCATCTACCATATTCTCCGTCTCCCGCCCGCGCAGTCCCCTTTCTGCCTCTTTTTATTTCCCTTGCCTTGTTACCATTCATTACCTTGCTTTAGGGTCTACGTTTTTGCCTCCCTCTCAAGCTCGCCTGCTTCAAAAGCTTCCGTCGTCGCTTGTCTCTCGCGCCTTTCCTCTTCCTCCTCCTCTCTTTCACGCACACACGCACACACGCACTCTCTCTCTCTCTCCCCCCGTTTCGCGCGCGCGCGCGCTCTCCCCTCTCCCTTTCTTTTCCCTTCCATTTCGCCCCCCTCATTCTTTCAAAATTCCCTCTCTTTAGTCTCTCCTCCCTGGCTCTCCCGTCCAGTCCCTCTCACTTCCCTTGTTTCTCCCCTTCCCTTCCCCTCCCCTCCCCGTCTTTGAGTAGGATAATTCCTCCTCACTATCCGCTGGCTCACTTTCCCTCTCTTTCTCGTCTCCACCACTACCATCAATTGAAAATTTCTTATTCTTGTCGCTACTTTTTCACTTTTCCTATCTACCCTACTGCCTCTTGCCTCCTCACGCCACCTCTTCTAACAACCTAGACCATGGAGCAGTGGCAGATCAGTCCTCCTATCCCGGATTACACCATCTATGGCAACTCCACCAACCACCCCAGCGATGTGCAGTAAGTACCTTTCGATTTTGACCGTCGTATCGTTTTTACCCTTGCTCTTTCTTGCTGCTGCTGCTGCCTGCCTACGAGTACTTGCCCGTCAGTACTTTTTGTATTTGTGCACCCTCTGTACTCCGTACGAGTACTTGTGTGCCTGTTCCTTTCTTCCCTCTGCCCTTTTGTTTTCCGTTCCCTCGCATGTGGCGACATTACAAAGCAAACAACAACAACAAACCGAACCAAACCAAGCCAAATCAACATTGCGCCGAACGACAGAACGACAGACGAACACAAGATCGACGGCGACGACGACATCACTTCCCGCGACGCGACTAGCCCTCCCCTCCAATTGTTGCGCTCAAGCCCATCTCATCAGCCCTCAACGCGCTGTACGAGTACAGGATATTTTGCGCCAACTCGGCATGTGCATGCGCGACCTTGCACTGCCGTCAAGATCTAGATGATCTGAAGAAGACGCAGAGGAGAAAGAAAAAGGAGAGCAAAAGAAACAGAAAAGAGAAAAACAAGCACAAAAAAGGAGCAAATTACGAGAACGCGCGCCAAAACGCAGCACAGCCACCACAGACCGGGCCAGCGACAAACGCAGAGACGCAAAAGCGCAGAAACGCCAGGCAGTCGCAACGGTTGCAACGCCCGCTCTCCCCCCAATCAAGTACCAACAAGCAGCGCTGCGCAAGCCCCCCCCCCCCAGCCGTTACCAACTGGGTTTGCTTATTTATTATTCCACTCAAGCCCAACCGACGTCCGCGCTTTCCCGCCCGCGCTCCCCTGCCCGCGCTCTTTCGCTCCTTCTGAACTGCCACACTACTGCTGCACCTCGACTTTGTTTTCCTTTTTCGCTTTTCTCCCCACCTCATCGTCGCCTTTGTCCCGTCTTGCAGCGCGCGCCCTGGGCCTTCTTCATCTGTTCTCCGCGTCTACGCTCCAGCCTGCTGTCTCGCCTCACCTCGTTTCCTTCAATCTTATTGGACTGGGCTCGTCGCGTTGGCTGGATCTGAATTCTCTTCACTCGCAAAAGTAACAAGTGCACCATGTGCACGAGTACTTCCCCCGTCTCTTAAATCTACTTTGTTCCATCAACAAGTCTTTTTTTCGGGCTCGCGGACTTTTTTTTTTCTTCGGCTCTTGATTTCGAGCTATTTCGCCAGGGCCCTGTCGCCAACCGCTCACTCTACTCTACTACCATTCGCATCGTCATCGTCCTCCTGCTACGTCGCTCCGTCGCTCCTCGCATCGTTCCCACCCCCACGATTTGTATCGCCGTGTTCATTCCTGATCCATCTCCATTGATTTTATCCATCCTTCCCCTTCCCTTCTTTCGTCTTCCCTCCACCATTGTCGCGACAAAACGCGTTGTCTTTCCATTCATCCCTCCACGAAACCCGACCGTCGCTGTGGCCCTGCTGTGCCGACATTTTCTTCCTCTCGATCCACTGTCAAATTCGGCATTCCATTTGTTCTACAGCCTTCCCTCTTCAAGGGCGCTGAACGTAACGGCTGCCTCGAAGCTTTGGTCATCGACATACTACGTTGGTACACAGTACATCGCATCAGCTGCTGTCTCAGACTTTTGCGGCCAACTAGCTTAGTCCCAACACCTTCCCCGGGCAAACAAAGCAAACCTCAGGCGACAACATTCCCTACTCCCCCGTATACCGAATACACAAGACAACATCCCCGACCCTCTTCTTCTACAAGGCCGCGCTAGGACACAATGAAGCCTGCAAATAACAGTCAGCAGCCGCTGCAGCCTTGGGGCGCTCAGCAGCCATCGCCCATTCTACCACATGAACAACAGCCCTCTCCACAGCAGCAGCAGCAGCAGCAGCAGCAGCAGCAACAACCGCAGCAACAGCAGCATGCACCCGTGCCTAACATGTCTGGGCCAGTGCCCCCTCATCTGTCTATGGCTACCATGTCTCCCATGCAAGGGACGTCTTTGAACGCCTCTGCATCTCCGTATACTAACCCGGCCTCTCCTTGGTTCAGCCCACAACACCCGTATCATCAGCCGATGAATCAGCGCCGCAATGATCCCATGGACTTCCGCTATGGTCAGCAGCCGCCCCCGCCGCCGGGTCCCGGCCAGCCGCACCATCCCAGCCAAGGCCAGCCGCCGATGAGCGTCGCTCCGCCACACGGACAGCACCCGCAGCAGCAGCACCCACAGCAGCATGCACAGGCACCGCCTCAACATGCGGCGCAACAGCAGCAGTCTGCCGCCGCCGCTGCCCCTCCTGCCGCTCCCACATCCGTTGCCCAGCGCCAGCGCAAGCGCCCGAACCCGGCCACAGCACAGCCCGCGACTTCCGCCTCGCCTGTAATCCCTCCCATTCCGGTCGGCGCACCCGCATCCACCAGCACGGCCGCGCCACCCCCAGGCACTCCTGGCGCCCCTGCCCCGACTGCTGCAACGCCCACGTCCGCTTCGACGCCCAATGTCGCTGTTAAGACTCAGCCACCAGACGAAGCTGCAGCAAATCCAACGCCGCCGCCTGCTAAGAAGAGCCGCACCAACACGCCTTGGACACCTGCCGAAGAGCATCGTCTCAAGCAAATGCGCGACGCCGGTAACTCCTGGGCGGAGATCGCCAAGGTAAGTCGGATTGATAATATGCAGGAAGAAGTGGGATCGCGGCAGTTATGACTAGAAGGCAGGTTTTGTCCATGCCACTGGACGAAGCCATCTCTATGTTTACAACTACGTGTCCACATAACGTCACCTACCACTACCACAGATCTAACAGTTTCTCTAGACTTTCCCGACCCGTACTGAGGGCAGTGTCAAGAAGCACTGGTACAAGGACATGCATTACGCTGAGTTTGCCGAGGATGAGGTATGAATTGGCTTCCCATTATATGCGTTTAGCACACTACACATCAACAGAGCCCAATACTAACGTGACTATGCCTCTCAGAGCGCCGCCCTTCTCAATGCGATCAAGGAGTACGAAAACCAGAAGTGGAAGGTTATCGGTCAGAAGGTTGGCAAGCCTGCCAAGGTCAGTTTTTCTCCTTCAATCCGTGCTCAGGCGTCTGTGTCCAGAGCGTTTATAGCTAACGATGATGCAGGCTTGCGAACAGTATGCCAAAGAGCATTTTCCTGATCAGATCCCCGCCACTCCCGGGAAGCGCTAAAGTGAACAAGACAGGATAGCAGTGCAAACGAGAAGAGACGACTGGCCAGTCGGGTAGCGATACCCGACAGGCTTTACAAAATATGACCAGAGACAAAAGCATCTTTTGGGCTTGTTGGCTCTTTTTGCTCTGTGTGCCTGTTTGCCTGTTTGTCTGTTTGTCTTTCCGTGCAACTCGTGGCTTTCCCCTCTTTTCTCAGAGCGAGGCTCTCGATTGGATCTGCCTCTCCCGTTCTCTATTTCTTTCTTTTACTCTTGGTTTCCTTGGTGTGTCTAAAGTCGGGTCTCGTATCAGTTTCGTGAAAACACTGCGGGCCTCGCCCTTTCTTTTCTTGCTTTTAACTACGGGTAGGTATTGGGAATTATCGATTCTTAAGTCTTGGCGGCGAAGGGAAAAAATATGGGCATTCATAACAAATTATTTGATTCTTCCTTTTTCTCTTTCCTCGTGCCTTTCGCGTTCGTCTTTCTACTCTTTATATATCAGATTGATCCGTTACTTTGTATTCGAAGAAAACTCATGCTTATTTTATTGCCTTGGACAAAGAGGATAATTATGGATGCTGTGGTACTTACAAGTACAGCTACTTGTAAAACCCACTAATACTCGTAGACGGGTGTATCGTGGACCGGCTGTTAGTCTTGACAATAATCTTAGTACACTGGATGCATGCAAACGCAAGATCAACTTGTACAACTGTATTCGTACACAATGGCCAAGTTCCATCTTGTAGATATACCTGCTTGTTTTCGACTGCCTCTTTATCAACTAGAAGTACGGGAGTGTCCGGCGGCCCGTTGTAGGTATGGGGAAGAGGAGAATTGCATACGCAATATATTATCCGGTCTTATTCCACTACAACAACATGGTCAACCTATCTGGAATGGCGGGCGCCTACTCGTACGAAGAAAACCAAGCTTCTAGAGAAACTTCCCCATCTGCTCGTATGCAGATGTGTATTCGTACTACTCGTATATTCAATACGATCAGTCCTCGTATCTACTCCGTACGGAGTACGAGTACTCCTATTTCTCTACCCCTTATCTACGTGCAGATTTGTTCGACAAGTACGGAGTACTCTATTCGGGTACGAGTACTCATATACGAGCTTAATAGTGCGTAAGATTGATATTAGGAGGTGCTCGTAATTGTTTTTTTTTTAAAAAAAAAAAAAGAAAGAAGCACTAGAAAAATTTATCCTGCAAGTTTTTTTGGTGATATCGTACTGAGGAAAATAAAAATAGACTGTAAAATAATACGAAATAAAAATGAAACTGAATTGTCATCACTCGGTTCAGTCTCGCTCCCATTCTCCCACCTGTCAACGATCAAAATTTAGCCGAAAGCTGATGCATCAAGCAGGGTTCGCTTACCTGTATCACACAAGCAGCAAGCCTTCACGCTGTGACTCAGTACACCGCCCAAGCTTGACAGTTAAAATGTGCTACATCGATCTGGGTCATACGAACCAGCCATCTACTCCGTATCCATATTACAGCATATTTGACAGCTGGCAGCGTGCGTAGAACCGCTGCCAGACGAGGTGCCATAGTTTTATGCAGATGGAGCAACATTATCATGATAATAGGGGGGATCTCGCGGGAATCAGGAACAGAAACAGACATGGCCCGCACTGATCGAGCCAATCGACTACGGAGTACGGATCAGTTACCTAATAGCCCCCAGAAGTTTAAAATAAACAACGGCGCTAGTTGCAATACGAAGAGGCATGTCACCGAACTTGGAAAGAGCCCCCTGGTCCGTGTGTTTCTTTTTTTTCTTCTTCTTTCTGTCGCTTTCCCTCGTGATGGCCGTTCCTTCCCTGCTATGCGTTTACGATACTTTTCTGTCTCTCTACTCCGTACGACTTACTCATATCTCTGTGTCTTGCTTCTTGGTCGTTCTTTCCTTCTATTGTCATTTCCTTCTCCATCTTCTGCTTCCCCTCACGGGCATGTGTCGAATCACGCACCTTCCTTACGAGTACGAGTAGTGATGCCTGACAGTATCTCGTACGAGTACCTGTAAACAAGCTGTTCCAGGCTGCGTATTCCCGCTTGTTCCCTGCTCTCTTCACATGAGGCAAGTCCTCCGTGAACCGTTGTAATCACGTAAGCACGCCCATGAAAAAAACAAGTCACGCGGCACAATACCTGCTTTGCTACTCCGTACTCGCACGCACTCCGTAGAAGAGGCCCGCTCCTCGATCTTCTTACCCTCATCCGATTTCCCCGGCTCCTCTCTTGTAGCACTGGACGCCCTCTTGCCTGGTTCCTCACGTCAGTGTCGGATTTGCTTTGCTTTCTGGCCCCTTCCTTTCGTTGCGTCTCTCGTTTCCTCTTATTGTCGGGACTCTCCATTCCACCCCCATTTCTCGTCCTTCTCCCTCCCCTTCGTCCCTTGCTTGACGTGCGCACACTCGCTTTTCTATATTTCCAGCTTTTCTTGCTATCGCAAATCCGACTGCCGGCCTTTCACTCGTTTTCGGCCTCTACTCTACCATCGACAACCGGTTGCGTTGAACTGCATTGCTCACTCCGTCAGCACCTGTCACTCGTTTGCTCGCAGTGACTTCCTTCTAGCTTGACCAGCGCCGGCGCCCGACACAACCGACCGGCAGCGATTACCTTCTACCATACGACACGCACCGCCCTCTCTTCCACAAATGAGATCGTCCCTCCCTATTGGGGCTGCCCTGTTGGGCATCTCCAGTGTTGCCTTCGCGGCCCAAGCGACATGCTCGCTCACCCAGAAGTGCCCCGAGTCGGCGCCATGCTGCTCGCGTAAGCTGCAATCTTGAATCCCATGTACGGTGGTTATTGCGCTGGCTCGCGACTGTCATGCTAATCGTTCCCTAGAATACGGCCAATGTGGAATTGGTGCCTACTGCTTGGGCGGCTGTGATCCGCGCATGTCCTTCTCGCTGGACTCGTGTGTGCCCGAGCCGCAGTGTGAGAGTCGTGTCATGAGCCTGAACTCCCTCGACCGCATGGTCAGCTCCGAAAAGTTCCTGGGCGACCCCTCCACCGCCGACTGGGTCTACCAAGGCACGCCGCTCGTCTACAACAACGAGGCCGTTCTGCTGACCATGCCCGCCAACTCTGTCGGCACCGTCCTGGCCTCTACCGTCTACATGTGGTACGGCAACGTCAAAGCCACGTTCAAGACATCGCGCGGCGCCGGTGTTGTTACCGCCTTTATTCTGCTCAGTGACGTCAAGGACGAGATCGACTACGAGTTTGTTGGTACTGATCTCGAAGTCGCCCAGACCAACTACTACTTCCAAGGCATTCTCGACTGGCACAACTCGGGCAACATTTCGCTGTCGGATACCTACGAGAACTACCACACCTACGAAATCAAGTGGACCCCCGACTCCATTACCTGGCTCGTCGACGGCCAGGTCGGCCGCGTCAAGAAGAAGGCCGACACCTGGAACGCCACTTCCAACCAGTACGAATTCCCCCAGACTCCGGCGCGTGTCGAGCTGTCTATCTGGCCTGGTGGCGCCAGCTCTAACGCCCCAGGCACCATCGCCTGGGCTGGCGGCCCCATTGACTGGAACTCGGCCGACATCAAGAAGTACGGCTATGATTTTGCCATGTTCAAGGACGTTCAAATCGAGTGCTACAACGCGTCGTCGGGCGTCGGTACCAACAACAAGGTCTCGTACACCTACAACAATGTAGCTGCCACAAACAACACGGTCATCAATGGCAAGAACAGTACCGTCCTCAAGAGCTTCCAGGGCACTGGCCTGGACATGGATGCCGGCAGCAGCACTGCGTCAAGCTCAGCTGCAGGCAGCTCAGCAACAAGCGCCAACACTGTACCCGGCGGTACCTCGAGCGGACCCGGCAGCGGCCCCGCCGACAACGACTCGGGCTCGAGCTCAGCATCGACCGGATCCTCGACGACTGACTCAGCGTCTGGCTGCTCGTCGACTGGCTTCACACAAAGCTGCGACAGCTCCGGCAGCGGCTCGTCTAAGAGCGACGGAGGCCGCGTGGCTGTGGGCGGCGAGCGTGTCTTTGGAGCCAGCGCATTTGCCGTCGTCGTCGCATTTGCCGGAATGCTGATGCTGTGATCTTTTGGCTGCTTGTTTTACCTTTTTTTTGATCTTTTTTGCGGCATACAATCATCAAGCATGGCATCGGTATTGAGCGTTAATGTGAGCCGCTTGACGCCTTTTGGGCAACGTATCTGCTGTATTATTGGAGCACTAATAATTTTGTTTCTCTATGTCGCTATTTCTACCTTGCCCCTTTTACATCATACCCTTTTTTTATCTTGAGACAGTAATAAAACCCGGTGTCAGTGTTTGAATTACTTTTGTTGATCTGCTGCAATTAGTTTGATATCACCAAAAAATCTGCTTGGCGCCTGTCAAGTATTGAGCTAGGTATCGCAGCCCCTATGCGGTGCTTTTGTAGTGGATGATAGTGCACTGCTTGCAGCATGTGCTTTTCTGGGTTTCCGTGTCCTGATTGGTGGAGAAGGCATTGCACCTCAAGCACCAACCAACCTTGACCTCAACAACTCCCCAGCTTCTTGACTCCACTGCGACAACGACAACGAAATGCCTCGATTCAACCCAAACGACCTGTCCTACTCGCAGAACCTGCCGCCGTTTTTGGCTGCTCTGCGGGGACAACTGGCCGGCGACGACCGCGGGCCCGACCCAATCCTGGCCGGCCGCCGACGCGCAGTGAAGAAACGGTCTGCCAGCGAAGAGGCCGAGGATGCGCCGCTGGTGGTGGACGAGCGAGGAGACGTTGTCGGGGGTGTGACTGTTGGGAAGGATGGCGTGACTGTGGCCAAGGAGGAGAAAGAGACTGACAATGACGCGGTCAACAAAAAAGAAGGCGACGGCGACGGCGACGGCGACGACACCGCCGCAAAACAAGAGACCGCGATGGCAACCTTTGGCGCCGGCAAGAAGCGGCGCGTCGGCAAGGTTGTCGGCGGGGACGAATACGAGGCAGCCGCGCGAGATCTGAAGCGGAAACGGGAGACGGCCGGCAAGGACGCCAGCGAGCAGAGCAAGGCCAGCAAGGGCAAGACGGACAAGGACAAGGACAAGGACAAAGCCGACAAGAAGAAGGAGAAGAAGAAGAAGGCCAAGATCCAGCTGAGCTTTGAGGATGAAGACGAGGGCTGAAAGAGATGCCCAACAAGATATATCCATCCACGACAACAATTTTTTTTTGCCGCATCAACAAACCAGCGACAGGCTGCTTTTTTGGAGGAGGCAGGCCATGCCGATGACAGGGCCAGCCAGGCCTTGCTCGAGCGGCTGTTCATCCGGCAGTTGATTCGCCCAGATTGATCTCTGGCCAGACCAACATGAACGTTGATAGGGTCCGAGCCCGAGAGCGCACACCCAGGAGGCTGCACGCCCAAGATCACGGCCTGGCCGTGCACGCCTTTGACCCGACATGACTGCACAAGACCTCACGGGAGACCGCCGTCTTCTGCCGCTCGCCATTGCTGCAGCGGCTCATGTCCATGTCTGCACACCCGGCCCATGAGAATGCGCTGTGGCACACCGTTATTGCATGCACTAGGAGGGCCCAAATGGCAACGTCTGGGGCCTGGCATTGGCTGCTGGCTGGGCAAGACGCACCGATCCTCGGATTCAAATACATGAGCATATTGTCACCGATTCAGTAGAATTGATACAAAATATTTCAACAGTTTCCTATTCCTATATCTACACTCTCTGCCACCTACCAAAACCAACCCCTCTGTATATGTAACAAATATGTTCATGTTGTTTGAAGATGAGAACAAAAAAAGCATGTGTAGTGTGTCTATTTTTGTTTCATTCGACCACTACACGAATGTAGGAGTACCCTTTGGCTGACCGTTTACAGGTACTCGGGCTTGACAAAGTCGACAAAGGTCTTGGGCTCCTCGTAGCCGTGGTGGTCGTGGTGGCCGTGGCCGTCGTCCTCGGGGCCGACGTAGTCCATCTTGTACACGTTGCCGCACTCGGAGCAACGGTCGACGGGCCGCTCGCGGCTCAGGCCGACCCAGATGACGTTGTGGGAGTCGGCGGGGAAGCCGGTGCAGCCGGCAAACTGCTCATCGCCGGCGGAGCGCACCAGGATGGGGTCGGCAACAGTGCCTCTGCGCGACGCATCCAGGGGGCGCATGTCGAAGACGTCGACGCCCTCGACCTTGCCCAGAACCTCGAGACGCTCGATACCGGTGGACTGGTTCAGGTCGGTAGGGACGGTGCCGACGGGGGCACCGGGGCCGAACAGGTCATCGCGCGTGCGGATCTCTTAAAGCGGAGGTCAGCGAGGTTGTTCTTGCCAAGGCAATGCGAGAGAAAGAATCAATTGATTCACGCAAGGGGGGCACTTCTCACCAGACAGCGTCTTGTAGTTGGGAGCCGGAACATCCTTGCTCTTGGGGGCCTCGCCTGTGCTTTGTTAGCCTCGGTCGGGTTTTGTTGATTGTTTCTGTCCTCCCCTCCCTCTGTCTCCAAGATCTCCTCCCTCCGCGTATAGCGCTGCACAACACAACATAACATGCTCTGTCGTTGCCAGGCACACTATCGTTCGCAGTCGGGCAGCCTCTCGCTGGGTGGTACATACACCGGACAATGGAGGTCGCAAAGGCGCGGCGGGTGACGGGAACAGCGGCCCGGCGGGCGGCGGTCAGGGCAGCGCGCTGCATGAACATTTTGTATGGTATTTCGAAAAGAAATTGAATTGGAAAAGAGTGGAGAGGGTGTCGTCGGTCAACGGTTGGGAATCGGGGGTGTTGGTCGTCGCGGAGTGGTGGTGGTGTGGTGGACGGGTTCGCGGAAGGAGAAGAAAGGCAAAGCGAAAATGAAAATTGAGGCGTTTGGCGATAGTGGCCTGACAGGCTTCCCGAAGCCTGCCATGGACCGAGAACCCCCCCCATCCCAATGGAAGCAGATTTCCCAATGGGGTTTAGTAGCTTACTGGCGACAGAATCACGTGATTAGCCTTTCTTAGCGCATTATTGTCCTGCCAATGCCCACTGTGGCATTTGAAAATGGGAATATCACCTACTAAAGTAGCAGGTGGGCTGTCGTGATGAGTAAGCATCATGGACGTGAAGCCATGAGGCCGGCAAAGCGGAAGATATCGCGAGAACAGAACCACAGACCTAAGTACAAGTAGGTGAACTCTAGGATAGGAAGATCTGGATCTGAATAGCATCCGGTTCGTGCAAGATAACTTGGCCATTTCATTCCATTGTATGAGCGCAAAGTAGTCAAAATTCTGGCTGCACGCGCCATCGTAGATGTCACAGATAGTAAGACAATGGCATTGTAGGTTGGAGATGCAAACACGCGAGACCTTGAGTCGGCAGAAAGAAATATATACTATTCAAGGGAGCGGCCATGCAATTGGGGATGGCCGTAACACAGCACTCAAAAAAAAAAAAAAAAAAAAAAAAAAAAAAAAAAAAAAAAAGACCCCCGCGGCCCCCCCCCCCCCCCCCCCGCCCCGGCGGGGGGGGGGCGCCCCCCCCCCCCCCCCCCCCCCCCCCCACCACAGTCAGCACCGTACGTAGGGAGTGTCGATGACAAAGAGTAGAGTAGATGGCAGCAATAACTCAAAACAAAAACGTACTATGACGCGCCGACAGTCCCAGTAGCCCGTCGCGAGGGCCTGAAGCCGGGGCTCGGGCTTGCCGGGGAGGACGGCCTTCATAGCTACCGATCGTTGCGCGGCGGGAGCATTCTGTTCAAGGGATAGTCGAGGGAGGAAGCGCTGTCTGGGGGGGGAAGCCCAGGACGGGTTGCAAAGCTGCGTGTTGCGCAAAGGAGTACTCGTAGAGTGAAGAGTGAGAATGCCGGGGAGGAGGCGGACGATGACGGCGGGTCGGTCGGTCGGCGAGCTGCTATGGACGGCAGCTGGTGAGCAATGGAGTGGGCAATGGGGATCGCCAAAGGAGGGCACGCGTACATGTACACGCAGGGGTCGAGAGAGGACGAGAGAGAGCTTGCAGTGCGGCAAGACTTGGTTGAAAGCAGAGCAACACGAGATCGTGACGTCGGCGCGGACAGGACAGGCTGCTGGATTGCTGGCCGTCTATTAATAGTGGGGCACCACAGCGTACTCTGTGGTCACTATTGGCTGGCAGCCATAGCTGCAATTGCGCGACAAGCTAGTGGTACGGAGTACATACTCCGTAGCTTGCAGGACAGCGAATCAGGGTGTGCGCGCAGGACTCAGGCTCGCCTGCACGCAGTGTTGATGGCATAGACAGATGACCTTGTGCAGATGTGTATCGCCCAACTTGGACGGCATGGACGGCGATGTTAGGAGAATAGCAAGACGGGTAAGCTGTCCTTTTACAAGAATATTTGGTTAACGGGGCGCACTTGCTGTCCCTTCTACGGGTGCTCCGTACTTGCATACGACATACATTAAAAATAATTATTATAATAATCATAGATAAATACTCTGGAGAACCCAAAGACTTATCACATACTACTTGTACAGGGTGCGTTGTGCTTCAGAGCGTAGATATTGGTGTATAGGGTATATATCCATTATTTACAGCAAATGTCCTAATATCATACACGCCGCCTTTTTGAAGGTGAAGCAATTAAAGGAGTACGAGTAATAAAGTGAGAGTGTGTGGTCACAAGTAAGACGCCCCCGGGATCACGTGCCCGCGCCGGAGCGTGCGCCTACTTTGGCTGGATGTTGGTGACTTTGCCGTTGTCGTCGTACTTTGCCTCTGTGTCATGGTTAGCCGCGAGCCTGCCCCCCCGTGGACGGAAGAAATACGTACTGAAGAATGTGTATGACAGCGTCACCGTCTCAATGCCCTTCATGTTCAGGTCGTTGAGCATGTCCGGGTCCAGGTAGAAGAAGACGGGCATATCCACGGTCTCGCCGGCGCTGAGCCTTTGCTCCTCGAAGCAGAAGCACTGGATCTTGCTAAAGTACGGCGCCACCTGCGCAGGCGTCACGCTGTAGGTGGCCACGCCGATAATGTCCTTGTCGCTCTTGTTGGTGGCCGTGTAAAAGGCCAGCGCCGTCTCGCCCGGCAGCACCCGGACCTCGCGTTGTTGCGGCACAAATTTCCACGGCAGCACATCCGAAACCGATGCATTGAATGTCACGCGCATGCGCTTGGCGTCCTTGACCGGCTTCAGCCGACTGGCCAGATCTTGGTCTCCGTCGCTGCTGCCACCGCCGTGCGCGCGGACGGGCTGGCCACCCCAGCCGGTGGTTTGGCAGATCTACCCGGGTCAGAAATGATCTTGAACGGTGACAAGGAGGTTTTCTCCCCCTCCAAAAAAAAAATAAAAAAAACCAACCATCTTATAAAACGGCACCGAACCGTACGAGAATGCGACGGTGCCCAGAATGACGCTCAATGTGTAGTTCCTGCGTGGACTGTCAGCTACTGCCTGCCTGCCTTGGCGGCCCTTGTTGCGCCCCGAAACACGAGCACGTACATGGTAGTTCGGTTCTTTGTCTTATAGTACTCCCGCATCCGCTCGCTGCTGGGGCCGCCGACTTGAGGCTGTGCCGCGCGCCGTGCCGAGCTGGTCAGCGGCCGCGATGTGAAGAACTGACCACTGCGACAGCGAGCACATGGCTGCCGCAAAGCTAGCCTGGCTGCTCTCATAAGGGACCTGGATATTGACTCCATGGTAAATGTGTGAGTGTGGGCGGTAGCACGGCGTCCGTGGCGTTGTCGTTTGGGCGTTGCGGTTGCGGTCTGTCGTCGAATGTTTCTGGCGGGATTGCACCACGTCTGTGTCCCATACAAAACAGGGTGGGTCCACTTAATGACTAACCATCACAGCTTCCTTCTCAAGAGCATCTCTTTCAGTTGGACCACCATTGTATTTTTAATGCTACGGTGTACTCCGTATGATCACGCTTCATTCTTATGTTGTACAGCCGCATACACGGTGGCAGTGGCTCGGTGACTCTGCATTGACGATATTACCATGAGGACATCGCTGACGGATGGCATGCGCGTCGGCCATCTGGTCTACGTTGACAACAAGGTGCGCAAGCTGTCCGGGGCCGTGTTCGCCGTGATATAACCCGTAGCCAAGCCAGTCAGCTACGGAATACTCTGTACGGAGTACTTCGTATATACCGACAGCCGTTACAAGATGCAGGGGCAGTGGCAATCTACAGCTCAGCTGTCTTGGTACGATCATTGCCTCGACTGACCAAGCACGCACCTCAACCACCAACTACGAGACACACAAGAGATCAGCTCTCTGCATGGCATGTCGAAGCTCAACGGGACTGAATATATACGGTCGAGTACAGCTGCCTGTACTCTTTGTGCCATATCCAATTCTTAAAAGCGCCGCCCGCAAGAAATTCATCTCGCGGATCAATCTCCCCGTGTATACAACCTGCCGCGCTTGCGAAATTCCTAGTAAATAGGACCGTGAGTGCGCGGCAGGCCTGTTTCTGCAGTTTCCGGGTGTATATCAACTTTGGGGAGAGAAAGAGAAAAAAAGAAGGGAAACAAAGTTTGACGAAGACGACTCCTGTCCTCACAATTTAAAGGCCTGGAATTGTGGATCCGGAGAAATTCCAACCTCCGTGTAAAAATGGATCCATAACTGACTAATCACAACGACACGACCACCATTCCGCATTTGGCATCATCCTCTCGATACGACGTTCGAATCAAGCTTATCAAGCTTCTATCTGCAAATATCATTATTCTCTTCTCTATCTAAAGGTCTTGCTGCCAACTCATTGTACACGTGTATGCCAATTGTGGCCGTCACTCCAAAAACGCCATGCTGAACCCTGCGTATAAAAAGGAAACAGGACGAGAGAAAATCCAACGAAGCAAGAAACAAACATACCAAAAACAAACTAACAAACAAACAAGCAAGCAAACAAAAAAAAAAGCGAGGGAAGAGCAGCAGCTCAATGGGGCCCTCGGCGCCACGGCCCATCACAGCCTGTCCCGGTATTTTTCTGTTGTGTCATCCGTGCCATTTCACGGGGAAAGGCCGTTCTGTATCGCTGAGCGCGGCCACTCCAGCCAGTGCGCCCACTCCGGCCCCAGATACTCGCTGACGCTCTGCAGCACAAAGACGCCCGCGTCGCCGACCTGCCAAAAGTGCCGGCACTCGTGCAGCAGGACGGCATACCACGCCATTGTTGCGACAGCCTCAGGCCGGTGTGCCATCAGCAGTGCAACAAACTCCTCCGGCAGGTACATGCCCCAGATAAACACCATCTGGTGTCTGCCCTGGCCGGGCGGGGGGGAAACGCAATAGTCAAACGCAAGCTGCAGGAAGTGAACTGCCGTCAGAGACGCCTCCTTTTCCACGGGCGACAGCGTCGATGCTTCGGAGATGAGCTGCCGCAGACTATCGCAGTGGCGGCCCACCGTCGACATGGTGCGGTCCGGCCTCGCCCATCGAATAAATGGCGACAGCCGCGCCATGAGCACTTCGGACGGTGCCACGCGCGACACGGTGCGGATGCCCTTTTGCAGGCCCGTGCTCTGCACATAGCGGTCCAGGAACATGCCAAAGTCGCCCTCCCGATTCGCCAGCACGTCGACCAGCGCAAGGCGGTTCAGGATCGAGGAGAAGACCAGTGATGCCGCGGCCTGGTCCGGCTTCACGACCTCCAAGTCGTTAAACATGGAAATGGCCTTGGCCTGCAGCTCCACCGAGTGGCGGATGTAAAAGTCGCGCCGGTCCGGCCGCACCACGCTGAGATGTCGTGCCGATATGGCCATGCATTCGTACATGAGAAACGGCACTTGGACCGCCTCCTCGGTCAGGACCTTGTTGGCGAGCGCAATTAGTTCGAGGTCGGTCATTTCCGGCGACGAGATCGTGCACGAAAAATTCATGGCCAGCTCCGCATGCAGCACACTGATCGGCATGCAGTCGTCCTCGTGGCCGCCGGCAAGCTGTGACGTCGGCGGCGTGCTGGTTTGGGATTGGGGTGTCGCCTGCTGCCTGGACATGACAGATGCTGGTGACTCGGAGGCGTGGCTGCTGTCCGATGCACTCTGCACCGTCAAGGGCGAGCCTGCAAGAGGGCTGGACGTGGCTCGCATGGTGGCTGGGTGTGCCATAGCCGTCGCCGCCGAAGCAGGCGGCAATGCAGAAGCCGGTGCGTGTGCGGGTGCCGGTGCGGGTGCTGGAGAATGATACGGCACGCGCGATATGCCTTGCGGCTCCATGTACTGACACGTGCGGTGGACAGTTGTGCAGTTGGCACACTGCGGCCGTGTCTCATCACACTGTAGGCAGGAGGGAAAGCAAGAATTAGCAACAAGAACCAAGTGGTCAAGCGAGCGAAGGATGACAGTCGGCAAGTGGCTGGATGTAGGAGATGCCATCGGTATATATATATATATATATATATACATATATCAGATATATATGCACGGCAGTGCCTTGGCCAATGTCTTTGCCATTACCATGGCCATGGCCATGTATATATGCACTAGCATAGGCCAATGACAATGCCATGTGCTGGATGAGAATGTGGCTTTGGATACGCGGAAAGGCATGGCGTGCCATTGGGGGGAGACCATTTCCGCCGCACGACGAGCAGCTCAGCACTGGCTGGGCCAGGACACTGAATATACAGTAGATGTACTCGTATACATGGCTCGCCACTGTTTATACATTTGGTGTCGTGTCCCGTGCATGCTGCATATCCAGCGCATCCAGCGCCAACAGTGCATCCCGCGTATTCGGGCGCATCCCGCGTATCCAATATATCCAACACGATCCAGCATGGACCAACATGATGTATTACATGGACTTGGATCCGTGCATTGTTGGTCCGGGATGCAAGGGCGGAAAAAAAGGAGAGGGGCGGATCGACGGCTCTTACCTTCATATGGCGCCGCTTGCACTCAAGGCACCCATTGCGGGACTTCTTGTGGCCGCGACGATGCATTGCGGCCCCGGGAGTGTGGTCTAGCCAAGCGAAGCTGTCTGTAAGCCATGTGTGCGCGTGTACGAGTACAATTCGTGCGTGTCACACGGGGCGGATCTGTCTGCCCGGACAGCCGCAGCGACAAGCAAGGGGAGCGGAGCTGCGTACCATGTACAAGTAACAAGTAGTATTGGCTGACGAGAGCTTGAGAACAACGGAATGGGAGGGGAGAGGGGGGGGAGGGGTGTGTTGTGGCCTGGGCGTTGGGTCGGAGGATGTGCGCGTCAAGATGCCATACAAAACAGGAACAGGAGCAAACCAGCGGTGGGCAATACGCGCATTCAGGACGCAGGACAAAGCTAAGGCGTAGCTGGAGGAAAACGAAGGTGGGGCGGTGGAGTCTAGCTGTTATGAAGACATTGTCTGTCAATGAGTACGACGTACGAGTACTCCGTATTACGGTATTATTACGGAGTACTCCGTGTATTGATTGAGTATGTAAGCGATGCCTGTCTTACATAAGTCGTCCTGTATGCCTATGAAGTACTCGTTTTTTTACGACGGTTTACGTGTGCCTGCCATGGCGGAGCTCCTTCCATGGCCAGAGTGGTTGAATGGTGATAATAGGGATACTTTTTAAGACAGGGTGTGTGAGAGTGCGAGTATTCGTACTCGTGGTAGACTTTCACATCGTTTGTCGCCATCGGCGCCTGTCTCACTACGGGCCTTTGTCCCAGCGGCTGCAAGCGCCCCGTCTCGGCCGTGATACGGCTAACGGCTAGCGGTGCAGATGATCCACATGAATACGCGTAAAGCGCAAAGGCGTGGCAGCGGCGCTTCAGATGCCCAATGTACGACATTGGCATGTTCTGACTTCGTACATATTGCATGTGGAAGATGCCAAATAGGACAAAATACAACTCAGTGGCACACTCGGCTCCATAGGACTAGACTGCCGATGCAGATTAACGCGGCTTGCCCCTTGCACGGGGTTTTGGAACTTTTCCATCTCATCCGATCACCTGTGTGGTGTAATTACGACGTATCGACTAGAGTACGGAGTACGAGTATGGAGTACGGAGTACATCGTATGTTTCTTTCCTTTTGATCTGACGACCGTGGTGAAGTTTGTTCCATATGGCGTCTGTGCTTTCTTCGATCTACTCGTACTCCGCACAGAGTACGAGTACGGCTACGAGTAGATACGCGTATCGTAGTCATCTCAAATTCCTCACGTGCAAAGTCATATGAAATCGACGGCACGTGATGCGACACATGCACCTACTAAGGACTACGGAGTGCGAGTACAGGCGGCGCGGCCGGCCCACTGGGCCTCCTTCCCAGGCTGCCGACACTCTTATCACGACACATCTTCCATCATCGCCGAGCCTCGCCTGACCAACGACCAACGACCGACGCCGCACGAATCAGACATTCCATCAGCCGCATTGATTTTCTGCGTTTGACTTGCCCTTGTGCGATCGCATTTCGACGTCCGACTCCTTTCTGCGACATCTCTTGCGTCATCGCCATCGTCATTGCATTTCGCATTCGCCGTCATCGACACCTGCGTTGCCATCGGCATCATCATCGCCATCGCCATCCGCATCGCCACCCGCATCGCCATCTCCATAACCATCATAACCTCCCCACAGCATCACAATGGCCAACCCACTCGATACAGATGCCGGCTCTGAGCTGTTCAGCACCTACGAGGCCGAGTTCCGCCTTGTCCAGGCCGACCTCAACCAGAAGCTCGACCAGATCCCCGACTTGTCTGGCGAGCCAAGGAAGGCTGCCCTCAGCCAGGCCGAGCGTGCACTGGAGGAGGCAGAAGAGCTGGTGTGTTCCATTCTCACCCCTAACCCCCCTCCCGTTCTGCCGCTGTCGGCTGCTAACACCTTGGTAGATCAGCCAGATGAAACTGGAGAAGCAAAACATCCCGTCGGCCAGCCGCACGCGCGTCAACCAGCGCTTCCGCAACTACGAGGCCGACGTCGATGGCTACAAGCGCCGCCTGCGTGGGCTCTCCAACGACCGCGCCGCCCTGTTTGGCAGTCGCTATACCGACAACCCGGGCGGCTCGAGCGACCTGCATCTGGAGCAGCGGCAGCAGCTGCTGTCCGGCACCGAGCGCCTCGACCGCAGCACCCAGCGCCTTAAGAACAGCCAGGCCCTCGCCAACGAAACCGAGGCTATCGGCGCGAGCACGCTGGCGGACCTGGAGCGCCAGCGCGACGTCATCATGCACACCACCGACATGCTCCTCGAGAGCGAGGGCTACGTCGACCGCAGTGTCAAGACGCTGCGTGGCATGGCTCGTAGGTACTGTTTCCCCCGTGCCCCCTTTGTGCTGTGATGACTGCGTTGTGTGTGTGAATGCTGGGCTGACAGGGCATCTAGGATGGCTACGAATCGGGTGATTACCATTGCCATTATCACGGTCCTTGTGCTTCTCATCCTGGCCGTCATTGTGAGCAAGTTCCGGTGATTTTTTTGTTTCTTTTTGAGTTTTGAGTTTTGTTTGTATTTCCAAGCGTCAACTTATACACAGTCAAGTCTCAGCGGAGTTATGTACAGTATTTCTTTTTTTTATTTCTTTTTTTATTTTTTATTGTTGTTTGTTTTGTTGTGTTTCTTGCATCTACTCCTGCTTTAATGGTGCTGTTGGCACTCGATTTTCAATCATCAAGTATGTCTTCAGCAAAACTAAATCAAGTGCAAACCCCATTTGTTTTGCATCATCAACAAGTAAATTTCTAAATCAACCCAAATCAAGCGCAAACCCCTTTTGTTTTGTTCATGCAAACTATCAAAGACATAACCATACATACAACAGCATAATATCGAAACCCGGCGTAAAGACAAAAAGACAACATAAATCAAATAGCATCCAAGATCGGATCGGCCCCGGACCACTCAGCGTCTTTTGGGCCCTGCTTTTGCCACACGGCCGCCGCCGCCGCCGCCGCCGCTGCCTCGCCGCTTCTCCTCGCCCAGACCACGTCTGCCAAGCGACACGCGGCCGCTGCCAGACCGGCTGTGCCCGTGGCCCCGGCCTCCGCCGCCGCCTCCGCCGCCGCCTCCGCCGCCACGGCTACGGCCTCCACGGCCGCCGGGGCTCCGGTCCAGCTTCGACTTGATCGCCGACGCATCGGCGTCGTTCATCTCGTCGTCGTCGTCGTCGTCGCCGCCCTGGCCCCGCTTGTTCGACCACTTGAGCTTGCCGCGCAGGCCGCGCTTGGCCACGTCCTTGCCGGACACCGCTGCCATGTAGGCATTGACGCCGCTGCCGCCGCCGCCGCCCTCCTCGTCGACTTCCATGCCGTCACCGCCGCCTTGCGCATCCTCGTCGTCGCTGTTGCCGCCCAGGATCAGCTTGCCGTCCGCGTTGTACTTGGCCTTGGCCTTGGTCGGCTTGCGCATCTTGACGGGCTTCGTGGACGAGATGCTGGCCATGGCCTTCTTGTCCAGCAGATCCAGCGGCTCGCCGTCTTCCTCGATAATGTATGCCTGGCCGCCCTTGTTGCTGCCGCGGCCCTTCTTCTTGGGCGCCGCGTCCGAGTCGTCGCCGCCATCCGAGTCCATGTCCTCGTCGTCCTCCGCGCCCGAGTCGCTGTTGTACAGCGCCTCGTCAAAGGCGCTCTCGTAGCGGCCCTTCTTCTTCGAGCCGGCCTTGTCGTCATTGTTGTCGTCGTCGTCGTCGTTGTCGCTGCCCTCGCCCGCATCGGCCGCCGCCTTCTTCTTCCGCTTGTTGCGCTCCTTGGTCTTGCGGATGTTGGTAATCAGCTTGCGGTCCGCCTCGGGGCAGTGCTTGTTGACAATGTCGTAGCCGAACCGCCGCACCATGCGGTCGATGATGTGCTTGACCTTGGACCGGAAGTGGCCCTTGTGCTCGTGGCTCCAGCTCATCACGTTGGGGATCAGCGCCGGCAGACGCGCGCGCATCATGTCCATTGGCAGGCTGATGGTGCACACCTTGACAAAGCCCAGCACGCTGCTGACAATCTCACGGTTGTTGGACGTCAAGAACAGGTCCACCGTCTGCACCAGGTCGTCCAGCGCCTGCTTGTCCAGCAGGTTGTGGAACTCGTACAGGATGCGCGTGAGCGCTGTGATGGACGCCGAGATCATGTGCGGCGTCGAGCCCGCCAGACCCGCGCTCACCATTGTGAAGAACTCCTCAATGTTGGCCACCACGGACGGCGCGTCGCTGCCCATGCTAGGCACCTTGCTGTTGTCAATCACCGCGCCGTCCGCCGACTTCATCTTCTCGCCCATAATCACCAGCAGCTCAAACGCCGTCGTGCGCGCCCGCTCGTTGTGCTCCTTGCAGCTGATGACCACCTCGGACAGCGTCGACGGGATAAAGTGCAGTGCATCGTTGGGGAGCAGCGGTACCAGGGTCACCAGTGCCGCCAGGCGCTCACGCCGCGCCGGCGCCGAGACCTTGTCGGCACTGCTGAGCATCAGCATCTGCAGCTCCGCGTTGCGCTCGATCAGAGCCGCCTTGCCCACCTCGGACTCGGCCAGCCGCGGGATCATCTTGTACGCCTTCTTCTGCAGCTGCGGGTCGTCGTCCTTGAAAATGGCCAGCGACGCAATCTCAAACAGCGCCGAGTAGCTCTCTCGTGGCAGGTGCAGAGCCATGGTGATGACCAGATCCAGCAGCGTGTGCGTGGTCGACGGGACGGCGCCGGCGCCGGCGTTGGGCGCGTCGGCCTTGACCGACTTGGACGCGGCCGGGACGGTCGATTCCTGCTGGAGCGCCGCGGCGAGCATCTTGCACACCTCGTCAAACGACTTGACCAGGTCCGCCATCGGCGTGATGCTGAGGAAGGCGTTGATGGTCTGCAGAATGGGGCCGCGCGACTGCGCCAGCGTCTGGCCGTACACGTTGAAGAGCACCGCGAGGTACTGGCTGGCAAAGTTGCCCAGGTACGCCAGGTTGGCCGCCGCCTGCGCCTTGGACACGCGGCACTGCACGTACAGGTCGTCCTCTTCGTCGGCCTCGATGGCGGCAATGCCCTGGTTCGACTCGATCAGCGTCTTGAGCGCGCGGCAGATGTCGTTGCGCAGCGGCACCTGCTGGTACAGGAGGCTCGCAAGCAGCTCGCCGAAGCCGCTGTCAAACGCCGTCGTCACGTCCAGTGGCAGGTCGCAGTAGCCCGGGAAGATGGACCAGACCTGCTGCACAATCGTCTCAAAGATCTTGATCTCAGTCGTCTTGGGGGCGTCGCCGTTGTCCAGCACGTTCTGGTACATGGCGTTGCTCAGGGGCACAAATTCGGACTTGAAGTCGGCCAGCTTGGTGTTGGTGGTAAAGTCGCGGAACAGCGGCAGCAGCCACGCGCGGCCGGGCTCCTGGGCCGACTGCGACAGCAGGTTGTGCGGCAGCACTTTCAGCAGCGACGCCGGACCCATGGCGCGGATGGCGTGGCCAATGACCTTGTCGGCCTCCTTCTTCGTGGCAAACGAGTCGCTGCCGCGCATGGTGCCGATCGTCTTGACCAGGTCCAGCAGGAAGGGGTCGGCCTGCCACCGGAACGCGTCGAAGAGCGCCGCCAGCACGTTGTACACCTCGTCCGAGGCCGCCTGGTAGCGCACCGTCAGCAGGCTGGCGCCGATGCCGGCGAGCTTCTCCAGGATCTTCTCGTCGTAGACCGAGGGCTCGAGGATGGCCTGCTTGGGAATGCAGTTGGCCAGGAACGAGATCATGCACTCGGACGCCGAGACACGGATGTTCTCCGCCGGCGACTCGAGGTACGGCGTGACCATGCCGATCAGCTCGGGCAGCTTGTAAAAGGTGTCCTCGGGCTCGACCTGGGCCGACACGTCGTAGCCGCGTGACAGGATGGCGATCCAGGGGGGCAGCAGCTGGGTGTCGTTGGGCGCCGGGCGGAGCTCGGAGATGATCTCGAGCAGGCGCGTCAGCTTGGACGTGGCCACCTCGTCGGTCATTCCCTGGAAGATCATCTCAAAGACCTCGAGGACCGCGACAGACATGTGGTCGTTGCCGGTGCGCGCAATGCCGAGCAGCAGCTCGCACAGCGGCTCGATCTTCTTGCTGGGCCAGCCGCTGCTGGAGCCGGCAATGACGCGGACCAGCTGCAGGGCGTGGAACAGCTCCGGGTCGCTCGACGGCTCGCTGCCGCCGGCGACGCCGGCGCCGCCGCGCTTCTCCTTCCTTGCCTGGGTTGCGCGCAGGGCCAGCTCCTTGAGGCTGGACATGGCCGTCTCGGCGCACATGCCGCTGGCCGGGTGGTCCAGGGTCGGGCCGGGGGGCGGCGAGTCCAGGACATTGCGCAGCGCCTCGAGGGCCCGCTTGCGGACCTTGGGCCGCGGGTCCACAGACAGGTTCAGCAGGCCGGCGACCGCCCGGCGCGGGGTGATCTGGGTGGCCGACAGTTCCCAGGCGGCCGAGTTCTGGGCCAGCAAGAGAGACTCGAGGCAGCCGATGCAAGGGCGGATCAGAGGAGCATCGGCGCCCTGCTGCATCAGCACGGGTGCCAGCGCAGAGAGGATCTGTGTGAATTTTGCGCGGAGCAGGGCATGGGGCGTGTAGGGCGTGACGAGGTCGAGGAGGTAGATGATGGAGGTCTCGAGGCTCTTCTTGGAGGCATCCTGGCCAACCGACTGGTGTAGGAGGGCGAGCAGGGCGGCGAAGTATGCGGTGGGCGTGGCTTCTTCGTTCTGCTCCTTGAGCGTTGACTCGACGGCATTGAGAATAACGGCGGTCTGGCGGTAGAAAAAAAAAGATTAAAAAAAAAGAAACATCATGTTAGTGGGCTGGAGAAAAGCAAAATGGATGGCAGCCTCAGGCGGCAGAGGGCCGAGGAAAACACACCTGTTTCTGGCTCTCCAGATTCGGAGACCGGATCTTTGCGAACCGCTCTTCTAATGTGAGTTCACCCATCGCGGAGGCGTGTGTGTGTGGCCGAGAGATGTGTCGAGGCGTGAGAACGACAAAAAAAAGTCGATGCGCCTGTCGTGGATGTCCACTAATATCTTTTTGTGAGTCTATCTTATCAGTAAAAAAAAATTGTGCCCCTCAAGAAAGGCGGCGAGAGGACATGTGGGGATGTATGACTAAGCCCGGCTAGCCTTGTGATTATGTCATACTTGCATTTGAGGTCGGCCTCGGTTCTATCCAAGATGGTGATGTATCATTAATACGACATTCGCAGCGTCGACAGCAGCTTGGCAATATACATGCAGTTGGTTGAATTTGCAAGGCAGAAACAATCGTAAAAGTAGCGTTACGGATAGACACACACAGAGGGTGGTAGCCTGTACACAAAGAGAAAAGAGCATCAACAACAACAACAACAACAACAACAACAAAAACAAAAAACAACCACCAATCAGATTCCAAGGCACTGCCGCATCTATGAGAACTCGTTGTCGGCCTCCTCGATTTTAGACTTGACGACAAGCAGGATCGACGTCTTCCAGGCGTCCAGCTTGCTCATGCGGTCGTACTGGAACAGCTTTTCCGAGAACTTGTCGGCATCGCCCGCCTCGACCGACTCCGTCAGGTCGACCAGCAGCTGGTACTCGCGCGTGGACGCAAAGGTCGGGTCCAGGTCCATGTACTTTTGTAGTGCCCGCTGGGCCGACACCATGTCCCCCGTGGCCAGGTGGCAGAGGCCGGCCTTGAGCAGGTAGTCCTTGACCGAGTAGCGCATCAGGTTGCTCGAGATGGACCCGCTGGCCACGCGCTCAAAGATCTCAATGGCCTTGTAGTAGTCGGGCTGCTCGGCCACCGCGGCCAGCTCGGCCACCTTGAGCCAGTTCTTGTTGGCCAGCGACTGTGCGCCGTCGCTCTCGTACCACGCCGCGGCGTTCTCGTAGTGCGGCAGCGCACGTGCCGGGTCCCGCAGCTCCACCTCGAACAGCTCGCCCAGGTCCTCCTTCTGCTTGGCGGCGCGCCGGAAGTTGCCCGTCCCCGTGTAGTATTTGATCGCCTCCTGCAGGCAGCGCGCGGCGTCTTCTGGGCTCTCTTTGCGGTACACCTTGTAGGCGTTGAGGAACGCACTGGCCGCCTCGTCGGGCTCGTCTAGCTTTTCTCGGAAGATCGGGGCTGACGCCTCAAAGGCCTTGCCAGCATCGCGGTCTGCAACAAAAATGCTTAGTTTGGTCCTCCTCGGGCAGTGTGCCACGGGTGCTGTACGTACTCTGGTTCTGCATGCGAAAGGCGTTGGCAGCCTGGGTGTAGAAGTCGGCGGCATCTCTGTACTTCTGCTCGCGACCGCCAAAGAGACTGAAGCCGCTGCCTGCGGAAGCAAGCGTCTTCTCGGCCTGTGTTTGTAGAAGCGGGTGTTAGATAAAGTAGGGGACGGGGGACGGGGGACGGGGGACGGTCTGCAGTCGACTTCGCCATCGGCAACAACGCAGTTGATGGCGAGACAGAGAGGCAGCAGCAAGACGCACCTTTTGCACCAGCGCACGAGGATCGGCCATGATGGTTGTCGATGTGGGTGGGGGGTCAGGGGAGGGGAGGCTGAACGACAAAGATAATCTCGTTGTTGAAGATATAGAATTGTAAGAGTTGGCTCGTTTGGTAGAGAAGGTGATGGGGAATATCGCAATGTCGACAGTTTTGATACAGTAGCAAGAGTGTCTGAGAATGGAAGGGGGGGTCGCCTAATAAGCTGCTGGCTATGACGCCGCCCACGGAGGGCTGTTGAAGAAAAGTGGGTACTCTGCGACAAAACGTGCGACACTACGGAGTACTCGTACTGCATACTGCGCACTGCGCAGAGAACTGCACCACAGCGCAAAGCAGCTCGGTCATAGCCTACAATTCAGCCACCCTCCCGCACACATCAATGCCCTCCCTAGTTCGACTGATTTCGGGGGCAGCACGGCCGGCCCTCTGCCGGCATCGCCCAGCGGTGTGTCCGTTGTTCACCACAGCACGAGCAATCGCCAGCAACTCCGGCAGCCCACCCGACAACGACGCCGCCGACATTGCCAAACTCCTCCAACAGCCGTCGTGGTCGGTCGCTTCTCTCCTTTCCGAGGACAAGACGACGTCACAGGAGGCGTCACAGGAGGCGTCCGAGGTCACCGTCGACCAGCTTCGCCACCTGCTCCGGCTCTCGGCGTTGCCATTCCCCGCGGACCCCAAGGAGCAGGCCGCCAAGATCGAAACGCTGCGCACCCAGCTGCGCTTTGTCCACCATGTCCAGCGTGTCGACACGACTGGGCTCAAGCCACTGCAGGCCATCCGCGACGAGACTCCCGAGGGCATGAAACAGTATACCATTGGCATTAAAGATGTCGAGCAGACCTTGCTGCAGGAAGAATTTTACGGTCACAACCGGCGCCCGAGACGGCGCAAGGGCAAGGTTGACGTTGGCGATGTCGAAGACTGGGATGCGCTGGCAACGGCATCACGCAAAGCCGGTAGATACATTGTGGTCAACAAAGCCGAGTAATATTTTGTTTATTTCATGACATGCATTGTGGCCATGCTGCTGTTGACTAAACTGTCATTTTCGATAAGCCCATCACCAGGTAAGATGTGAGAAAGAAGAAAGAAGAGGTGGTGATTGAAGAAAAGAAGAAAATGAGAGAAAAAGGTAAAGAGAGAAGAAAAAGGACAAGGGGAAAAAAGGAAAAGGAAAAGATGAAGAACATGAAAAAAAAGGCACAGAAAAAAGAAAAGAAAAAATATGGAAGAAAACAGTTAAACATGAAATCAGTCACAGCTTGCTTGACAATCATAATAACATAACACATGCACACCTGGACCATGCTAACAACCGACGCAGAAAATCGCTCTTAATGGACAATGTTCATAGCCTGAAACTGAGCCTCCAGCGGCTCGGGTTTCCGCCTGCTCGACCGGCCACGGCCCCCCTTGCCTGGCCCGTGGGCATTTGCCTGCCCTGGTGCTGTGTTCTCCGGCATGCGCGTGCTGTCTGCCGGCTTGGTCCGCTTCTGCTCTGCTTGTTTCACTTCGGCCATGTCCAGGTCCTCCCACTCAATGTCCCGGAGAATCTTGGCAATGAGCTTGGGGTATGCGAGCTGGCTGTCGATGGGTTTCGACGCGTTAACATTCTCGACCCCCTTCACGTCCTGGATGCGATGCAGCCCGGCGACGCCGAACTGGATGCAGCCCGTGCGATGGAGGAAGCCAAGGATGTGGTCGTTTTCCGAGAACACATTGACCATCCGTCCGGTCGCGACGCTCCGGAGCGCCGTCCAAACACTTTTGGACGACGGCGCCGGCGTGCCCATCATGACGACGTTCTCGACCTGGCCAAACACACGCCGCTCTGAAAGACTCATCAGGCACGTGTAGATGGCACGGGCTCCGAGGCCGAACCCGAGCAAAGACACGCCGCGCTCCCCCTGGACTTTGTTCACAATGGCATCAGCGAGCGCCATTCCAACCTTGTCGGCGCGGACCATACCCACGCTCCAGGGGTTGTCGATGATCTTGCTTATTCTCAGGATGTTGACGGGCCACGTGAACTCGTTCAAGTTTGCGGATACTGTTTGCCACCGACGGCCGTGTTAGTCAGTGTAGACGTGGGACGAGGACAGGAAACTGAGCAACTTACCGTTTTGTCTGGCAAACGCGTTCTTTGCACTCTTCCATGCCTTGCTGCTCATCACCGTCTCGAGGGCCGATCCAATTTTCTCCATTGTTTCTTGCTCCCAGGCCAGAGCATAGGCCTCGGTACTGTCGCCCAATACACTCCAGGGTCCGATTGCGTCGTCGCCGGGCCGGGACCACCCGCTGACTGCAATGGTTAGGCGAAGCCGCCGGTCTGGGGCTGCAACGGTGTTGCCTTGCCGAACTTGGAGCTTGTTGGATCCATGCAGGTGCACCAAGCCAACGTCTTGAATATCTTTTGTAAAGATATCCAGCGTCTTTGCAGGCGACCCTCGTGGCCCGCATAGGCCAAAGAGGATGCACGTGGATAGACCGCCGTCAGACTGTGTTCCCATGGTGCCAAGAATGCTAGCCGTCGCCGTCGTGCCGAGTCCTGATCCTGCCGCAACGGAACCAAATCTGGCTTTGTCCAGAACTGGCACAAGACAAGAAGGGGGCGGGCCACTGGGCCGCACGCGCCTATCTCTTTTCCCGTCCTCGTTCTTCTTGAGAAGCCCATCCTCGTTGAACACGCTATCAGCCGCATGGGAGAGTCCCCATGCAACACGGGTCTCTTCCTCGGTCAAGACGCGCTGGGGAATGCGTAGATGGACAGCCAACCGGACCATCAAGATTCGTGAGTATGCTGAGTAGGAGTCCAGAGACAAGACCAGCAACAACAAGGCATGGAACAGAAGCTGTCGTTTCTCCGCGGTGAGTTGCAAGAGTGTGGCGCTCTGCGTTGTAGACGGAGTCACTGAGCCACTGGAGTTGGCTCGGAAGTCTAGAAATGGTTAGCAGCCTCCTGGTATTGTTGTTGGTTATGGCTCTACCACGTTCAGGCGCACAGTCGACAAAAGCAAGCAATGCCAATATACAGAAGGAAAGAAGAAATCAAGAAAGAGGAAAAAAAAATTGGGACAAAGATTGGGACATGGTAAGTACTCACCACCTGCACCTCCTCTTCCACTCCCTGGAATGCCTGGACGGCCTAACATGGAAGATGATCGCCCGGCACCACCTCGCCCAGGACCCCTCGTAGGTTGCTTGCCGTTAGGGTATCTTCCCTGGAACTGGGCTGGGACGGGCTGCTCTCTGGCGACAGATATCTCTGAAACTCTTTTGTTGATGAGGGCCTGCCATTTTTGATATGCGGCGATGGCTTCTTTCTTCAGCTCACCCTGGATACTTTGCGCCTCGATGACGTCTTTGGGGCTGCTGTTATTTTTCGGCGCCACGGACAAGATCTGGTGGCTGGCAGCAGCATTGGGCTCGAGATCGATGAGTGGCATCTCTGCAGGCTCAAAAACGCTATGGAGCTCGTCCGTCATGGTATTTGTGATGGTGTTAAAGAGGGCCACAAGCTCAGCTGCCTGGCTAGAGGACAGGACACCGCTCAGATCTGCCTCGCGCCGTTGCGGACCTGGCGCTCTGCCGCCGCGCTGGGAACCTCTAGGGGCCATTTTGTCAATGGGCTCTGCTGCGATTGGAGACTGGTCGCTGATGGGCGGCTTGGTACCCAGGCCCTGACCATCAGGCGGGTTTTGTCTGTTGCCGATGCTATTGGATGTGACCAAACCACAGAGTGGCGAAGACTGAGGAGAGGAGGATGGTGAAGTAGAAGGAGTAGGAGAAGGAGTAGGAAAAGGAGAAGGAGAAGGAGAAGGAGAAGGAGAAGCTGGTGAAGCAGCCGGGGTGAAGAGGGGGGGCGTGGGAGGTGAAGCCATCGTTGAGGCTCGTTCGGATGAATGCTGGCAGGAGCGGGCGGGCAGGGGCGGTCACGAGCAACAAGAGCGAGTTCGGGAGCGTCAACACGCGATCCTTTAGGAAGGAGCCCTGGGTGTGCTCGCTGGCGGCAGTGAATGATGACAGTCTCGATGGGTGGCCTGCATTCAAATTAGTCACGCATATGGCAAGAGCGAGCAGCGGCCGGGCCTTCTTTGCTTCGCTGAGGCCAGGAGCGAGAGGAGAGGGAAGGAGCGACCGGCAAGTGTATATGATGATGGGCAGTCAGATGGAAGGTGCCCCAGTCGTTCCTTCCTCTTACGAATGCGTATGGGGACCTTTTTGGTGCGGCGTTTGCTGGAGGCACTTGCTGTTTTGAACTGACTTCTTTGCTGTGTGTGTCCCGTTCTCTGTCGTCTTCCAAGAGGTGGACTACTGATGTTTGGGTGTGTTTGGGTGTGTTCTGGACTGTTCCTTCCTCGTCCCTCTACGTTCAGGAGGAGACGCCCTCCTTATTATCATTGAGGCCACTTCCACAGCCATCGCATCACCGCCCCAACCAGTCGTTTGCCGGCCCCGATGACCTGTGTTCCTCCGCTTGTGTAGCCAAGCACGACAGCCAAACAGCGCACATAGGGGGAAGCTGTGCCCCGGCAATGGAATCAAGCTGATCTCGTTTACGTGCCTTGCTGGCAACAGCCAGGTCTTCCTGGCTCGGCTCGTAATAATACTTGCCCTGCGCAGCTTTGGTCTCGTCAGGTGGATTACGCCGACGTTGCTTGCAAACTGGCCGGAGATCGAGTCCCGGACGGATGGTACACTACTATCCGTATTGCATGCAGTTAGTGGCACGTAGAGTATATGGGGACTGTGATGCAGGCGAGATGTACGGTGTCAGTGTTGTCTCGGGGAGTTGATACACAGCCTAGGACTCGAAGAGAGTCTGGTTTAGATTGAGAATCCTTCATTTTCCAGACCTCTACTGAGCTTATGGACTAGATAGAATTATAAACCAGTTCCTTCGACTATCTTTATGGCAATCTCTAAAAGTAGAGCAACATTACAATGAGATGATAGTAGGAAGAAAAACAGACCATCAATTAGGACTGTGCCCGTGGAAAATACGCATCTACGAGTAAAAGAGCAGGGCGGTGTGTCTTGCCAAAGACAAACAATAAAGAAAGAGTAACAAAAAAAAATACTCTTCTGTAAACGCACGCAATGTAAAAAACACACAAGGACGTCGAAACTTCACAGCCGCAAGATCACCAAAGTGTAAAATGGAGGCTGAATCTTACAGATCCTAACAGGCCGATCTAGATCAATCTACATGCCAACTGCGACCAATCCGGCAATAGGCTGTATCCGCAGAGGAGACGATAATACAGCAGACTTGGTTTCAAACGCCGTACAAAATTCCACGATCATGAATAGTACGAGTCACTCAAACGGTTAACCAGAAACCAGTCACGTGACACGTGATACAAGTCCTGAAGCAACCAGAATCAAGCGACATTACGGGTACTGATGTTCTAAGTCGGCATTAACACAGTATTTGAACGTACAGGCTCAGCTGAACTACGTTTTATTGACAGAAATAAGCAATTGCCTACGCAAAAGTATGTTTGTAATACAGAACGATACCGTGAAATACCAACAGATGCCTGGCACGAGTAGTCAATGCCACTCCAGTCAGCATCAAAGTCTCTGTACGAGTACTCCGTACTCCGTAGACTAATCAGTCAATTCCAACTGCATCCTATTGCCACTGCAGGCCCCTGATAATGAAAAAAACGGCCCGTCGCGGCATCAGTCCTTGTCCGGGCTCTTGGCGCTGTAAGGCTACCGACTCCAACAGCACTAGCGCACGCCACGCATTTCGCTTGCGCAAGCACACTGCGTACGGAGTAGCGCCGCCGACCTGACGCTCTGGACATTCTGGACGCGCACTGTCCGTCACTGGCCCGCTTACATAAGCCAGACCGGCCGTTCTGGCTGTTCTCCGTAATCCGCACGTCGCGGGTCTCTTCACGTCACGCCCATCTCTGACATTCTCGTATTCGTCCCACCCTTTGTCCTTTTCCCAATCTCCTTATTACTCGAAGTGCGAGTACTCGTACCTGGAATCAGGCCTCTCGAAACGTGCCTTGCCAAGCCCACTCTTGTTTTTCCCCCACCACTCTCCGACCGACGCTGCGACACCTGCGAACTTGTACAGTCAGCAGCCTGGCTGGGCCATTTTCTCGCCTCGTACCGCTGAGGAAGTGACGACGGGGGAGCTTCCTTCCGCACAGCGTCGACTGTTGGTTGCTAATTGGCCTTGCTTACCTTGTGACTGTGTCCCGCACTGGTTTGGGGTTCTTAAAGCAGTCTCGCTCACTCTCTCTCTCCTGCTGGCACCTGCATATTAGCTGCATCCATCCTCCTTTTGACCTCTTCTTTCTTGTCTCCTAATATCCTAAAGCCCACCGTCTCATCCCTTTGCCTCCCTGCCTCTGCGATTCTTATCACTCATTCGCTTTCCCTATGTCCACCTAACGACACACTACACTCGTATCCATGACATGGCGCGGCAACCAGGCCGGCCGTCGGACTTGGAGCCGACGCTTTACGCGGACGGGCAAGACATGTCCGGGATTGGGCGTGCGCTGACCTCGAACGCTGTGCCACCGCGGACAGCAAGGTCCCCAAACAGGCGAGAACCGCAGCGTGTGCACGGACAGACACGAACACACGCACACGCACACGCACACGCACACGCACACGCACAAGCACCATCTGCTAGCACTGGTGCAACCACTGGTGCAACCTCGTTTGCCGCCGTGTCGTCTGCTGCACCCGCTCCTGTACCCATAATCACGGCAACTTTGGCAGCTTCAGCAGCTTCGGCAGTCCCGGCAGCCCCGGTGGCCCCAGCAGCCCCCACGTCCGCCTCGACCGCTGCATCGTCTTCTGCGTCACGCCGCGCACGGGCTGCCGATCGCAGGGCTCGGAACATCTCCGTGGCCTCGGACAACCTCGACACCTCTGAATTTGTCAACTTTGATCTTAGCAAGCTCCAAGTCGACTCCGATTCCGATGACTTTGACCTCCGGCCCTCGCGCCGTCCGACGACCGGGCCCAGCCACTCGCGGTCGATGAGCAACCCTTTCCCTTCCCTTTTCTCGCCCAAGAAGAAGAAGCACCACGGCGGGCATAGAGACTCGTCTTCTAGTGGCCAAGATGAGCCGCGACCCCCGCTTCCCGTCCGCCCACGGAACGAATTGGCCAGTGTATTTGGAACCGGCAGCGGAAACGGCTTCCTGGCACCTTCGTCGGCGTCCCACGGCCGCAAGCCTACCTACGCCACTGGCCCCTGCATTACATGCGGCTCGCTCATGCGCTGGGTGCAAGGCGTCGAGGCGTTCCGCTGTGGCATCTGTCTGACTGTGAACGATCTAGTGCCCGCAGCCGAGAAAACGGCCCGTGCGGGCACCAAAGATGCTAAAAATGGGCAGGACTCGCACAGCATCAACATCAAGGGCGCCACAGCCGAAGATGCTCCCGTGGGCCCCATCTCTGTCGAGGAGATTCGCAGCATCATTGAGGCGTGTCTCCGGGCCTACCTCGAGGCCGTGTTGTGCAACGTGCCTGCCCGACCTAGGGATCCGGTTCGCCATGAACAGGCTCAGCAGCCAGCACCACGGTCGCTGACGGGTGATGCTAGACTTGGACGACCCCACGGCCAACCAAACGGCCAACCGAACGGCCAACCAAGCACACTCTCCAAAGGCAAAGGCCGCGTTGACTGGACACCTGCCCCAGAGGCAGAGGCGGCACCGCAAGAAGATACACCCCAGAAGCCGGAAGCTAGTTGGTCAACACGCCATAGCCGCTCATTGTCAAGCAACCATATGCCCCAGCGCCCGTTATTACAAGACCCCTTTCAGCCATTTGCCACGCATGGCGCCCCGATTCCATCCGCCGGCATGGCCGTACCGGAGCCCGGGCCCGTCTCTGCCGCAAGCAAGCAAGAGGTGAAGGAAGCCAAGAAGATATTCAGGCCTCTCGAGGACTACATTGTCAGCCACGTATTTTCAATCGACAGCTTGGACAGCTCGTTTCTCCCTGCAGGACAAGCGGCCGCTCCGCAGACTGCGTCTGGCTCGCGCCACCGCGCGGCACCCCCGGTCCCAGAGGTGGATAGGGGAGGCAAAGCCGAGAATATGAGCTCGTGGTGGTCAAGCGCACATGGCCGGGGCAAGTCGTTGAAAAGCCATCACACACACCAGTCAAGCGAGGGGCGGCACAAAGGGGCCTCCTCGTCGTCTGCGGTGCCTGCATCCTCGAGCCGGCCGATTCTGATTGATTGGGACGCTGTGCACCAATGGTACAGTTTGATTATCAACTCCGGGGCTACATGGGAGGTCGTGTACACGGAGCTGGTCAGCCAAGGCAAATGCCCGCGGCAGCCGCGCTTCCTTCTGGAGCAGATGGAGGCGCAGATCCTCAAGGGCCAAGAACACGCGCAGCGGATGCTGCTCAAGGCCATTGAGACGGTGCTGAAGCGGCCCGGTCGGCGTATCCGCGAGTCGGGCGACTTCCGCTTCCTGATCGTTGCGCTGGCAAACCCTCTGCTGCAAGCGTCTTGCAAGCCATTTGCGGGCAACTACCAGCGGGACGGGTATCCGCAGCACCCGCAGCTGCGGCCCAAGCTGGAGGCAGGGCGCGGGACGGGGCCGGCGGCTGGGCAGCACTCGGTGATCATCAAGCGGATCCTGGGGCTGATGGCCAACTCGCCGGAGGACTGGCACAGCCGGATGATCTCGTGCTTTGCGCAGTTTTCGGAGACGCGGTTCCACCAGACAAAAGACCTTGTGGGCGGGTTTCTCGCCTATCGCCTCGTTCGCTATAACGAGAAGAAGGAGGAGGCGGGGAAGAAGCAGCCGGACCTGGACTCGAACCCGCTGGTGCCCAAGATTGCCGAGGGCGCGTCGGCGGCGTCGTTCCATGCGGCGCTGAGCCAGGCCACTGGGTCGACTAAGACACCGAAGCAGGCGGCCGAGAAGAAGATGACGCACGGCGACGACTGGCAGATCAAGGCGGCGGTGCGGGTGCTGGGGTTTTTGTTTGCGGCCAACAACCTGGTGGTGCCGGCGCGGCGGGGCGTGCGGGCCGGTGGTGAACATGGTCACGGCCTCGGCCACAGCCGGACCAAACTCAAGGGCCAGATCGTGCCGACGTCCGACTTTTACATTACGCTGCTGGACAACAGCGACCTGGTGGGCGACTTTGAGGCGTGGGAGCAGCAGACGGCCAAGTTCAGCTTCTGCCAGTATCCGTTTCTGCTGAGTGTGTGGGCAAAGATCCAGATCCTGGAGTATGAGGCGCGGCGGCAGATGAAGAACAAGGCGCGCGATGCCTTTTTCGACAGCATCATGACGCACCGCAGCTTTGACCAGCACCTGGTGCTCAATGTGCGGCGGGAGTGTCTGGTGGAGGACAGCCTGAAGGGTGTGAGTGCGGCGATTGGGAGCGGCACGGAGGACATCAAGAAGGGGCTGCGCATTATCTTTAAGGGGGAGGAGGGCATTGATGCGGGCGGGCTGCGGAAAGAGTGGTTTCTGCTGCTTGTGCGGGAGGTGTTTAGTCCAGACCATGGTAGGTTTTTTTTTTTTTTCTTTTCTTTTCGTTTCTTCTTCTTTTCTTCTTCTTTTTTCTTTTCTTCTTTTTTTTTTCTTCTTTTCCTTTCTTTTCTTCTTCTGTTCTTCCTCCCCTTCTCATCTCACCCCCGACATCGCTAACAGTCAGGAATGTTTGTCTATGACGAGGAATCACAATACTGCTACTTCAACCCGGCGTCGTTTGAAACATCCGACCAGTTCTTCCTCGTCGGTGTGGTGCTCGGCTTGGCCATCTACAACTCGACGATCCTGGACGTGGCACTGCCGCCGTTTGCGTTCCGGAAGCTGCTGCTCGCGGCGCCCGGTCCGGCGTCCGGCTTGGCTCCCGGCTTGGCTCCCGGCTTGGCTTCCGGCCCGGCTTCCGGCCTCGCTTCCGGCCTTGCTGCCACGGCGCCTCGGACAGCAACAAAGTACACCCTTGCCGACCTGGCCGAGTACCGGCCGAGCCTGGCACGAGGCCTCGAGCAGCTGCTGCGCTTCGACGGCGACGTGGAGAGCACGTTTGGGCTCGACTTTACCATCACGACGGAGCGGTACGGCCATACAGACAGCGTGCCGCTGTGCCCCGGCGGCGAGACGCGGGCGGTGACCAATGCCAATCGCGAGGAGTACGTCGGGCTGTATGTGCAGTACCTGCTGGACACGGCGGTGTTCCGGCAGTTTGAGCCGTTCAAGCGCGGGTTCTTTACGGTGTGCGGGTGCAACGCGCTGGGGCTGTTCCGGCCGGAGGAGATTGAGCTGCTGGTGCGCGGGTCGGACGAGCCGCTGGACGTGGCGTCGCTGCGGCTGGCGGCGACGTACGAGAACTGGCCGAGCGCCAACCCGCGCGAGGACGAGCCGACGGTGCGGTGGCTGTGGGAGCTGCTGGGCGAGGCGTCGGCGCAGGACCAGCGCAAGCTGCTGGTGTTTATCACGGGCAGCGACCGCATCCCGGCGACGGGGCCGGCGTCGCTGTCGATCCGGGTGCTGTGCCTGGGCGACGACACGGGGCGCTTCCCGACGGCGCGCACGTGCTTCAACACGATTACGCTGTACCGGTATGCGAGCAAGGAGGCGATGCGGGAGCGACTGTGGGGGGCGGTGAATGAGAGTGAGGGATTTGGGTTGAAGTAGGGGGGTTTGGCGGAAATGGCAAGGGCTGTCGATGGTCGTTTGCTAGTCGATGAGCAATATGTATACAATAAGCATCATGCCTAGAAAATGATGCGTTTCAAGTTAGACAAGAAACATTTTATGCCTTAAATGATGCTTTTCAGAGCTGGACAAGAAACATCTTATCCCTAATAATGATGCTTTTTAAGCTGGAAACGAAGCACCATACCTAAAATAAAGCTTTCCATTTCATCACATGCATAACCATCATTCTTCCTTAATATCGTACACCCTGATATCCCTCAACTCCCTCCTACAAAGCGGCCTGCTTCATCGCGGCCGCCTCCTTTCGTGCCTGCGCCATAATGGCCGCCTCCCTCTTCTTCTCGGCATTCTTCTTGGCCATGACCTCGCGGTCAATGGCCGACGCAACCCGGCGCGCCCGGATCTCCTCCAGCTCGGCCTCTTCCTGCGGCGTCGGCAGCACCGGCACGGCGCCCGTCTTCTCGAGCAGTGCCTTGAGAATGTCCGACGTCTTTGTGCGCAGCATGTCGATCTCAACCGTGCGCTCCTCGGGCAGCGGCGCCGGGCACGGCGAGTGGCCCTGGAACGACGAGCTGGGCTGGTTGTTGGGGTTGATGAGCGGCTCTTTTCGTGATGCCGGCGACGGCAGCCCGGCGGCCTGTGTCTCGAGATGATCGCGGAGGAGGAAGATGGTCATGACCGACTTTTCGGCGTCGGGCTTGCGGTTGACGATCATGGGCACGGCGGGGTTCCAGTACTTGAGCCGCGGCAAGCAGTTTTGGAAGAAGTGTCTCGGGGGTTAGCGGTCTGCTCAGACTTGTTCCCTCTCCATCTCCGGCTGTCCTTCTGTGGCCTACTTACTTTGCTCCAAAGTGGCCGCCATCGCCCTTTTTGCTGAAATGCAGGTGTATTCTCGTGACATCCGACGGAAGCAGAGCGGCACCAGGGCCCAGGCGAATGTTGAGCAGTTGCTAGAACGGGGGCACCGACGGTCAGCACGTTATTATTCACACTGCCACAGACCATCTTCTTCACGTCTTCACCAAGCCTCGCCGTCGCCAATACTCACGCTCTTCAACTTGTTCATGCGACGGCCGATGCCCACCATCTTGTCGGTCTGAGCGGCTGTCGAAGCTGCTCGGGTGCGGGGGCTTTTATTAATTTGCTGGAAAAAGAGTAAATCGTCGCCGTCGTCGTCGTCGGAATGGCCCCGATGCTCCTCCAATCGACGTCTAATTTTTTTGATAGCCAGCAGCGCCGCCCGGGTGGGTCACAGCAGCCAGCAGCAGCAGCAGCCGCCAGCGCCGTCACGTGCCACTTATAGAAGGCTGCCGGCTCCATCTTTTAATCGCCTTTTTTTTTTTCCTGCTTTGGAATTTTCGACGACAGCACCCCATGTGTCATGCCAGACACAACACGCCTGCTGCGCACGAGATCACACGAGAACGAGAAATAGGATGCCACCAGGTGGGGGATCGTCTCGAACATGGCTCCGGGCTGCATTTGCCCTCGACAGCAAGGCCGGCAGCAACAGCGCCCTGTCGTCGTCCGGCCTGCCGCCGGCCTTTCTCTGCCCGGCCGTGCAGCGAGCGGGCGCCGGCGGCTCACAGTCACAGTCACGGCCTGCGGCAACACGGGCGGTGTCCACAGTGCACGCACCGGCCCGGGCTGCCTGGGGACCGACGCGGGGGCCGACGCGGGGACCATGGACGGCCTGCAGCAGCGATGCCCACACGCGCGGCTTTGCAAGTGCAACCGCATCGGCAGCTCTGCCGCAAGACGAGGAACAGGCCGCGCCGGCAATCTCGTTTCAGCAGCATACAGGCCCAGAGGATGATGCTCCTTCGCACAGCCGTCCTGCGGCAGACGGCTCCGAAGAAAATGCAGCACCCAAAGAGCCCAGAAAACCCACACGGCGTCTGCCTCTGCAGTGCCCCGGATGCGGCGCCTTTACACAGACCGTGTCGGCCGACAAGCCCGGCTACTTTGACCTCAGCCGGCACTCGACACAGGAGTACCTCGGGCTGCGTGAGCCCAAGAAATCGTACCCGGAACGCGTGCGCGCCGACGACCTGGTAGTCCAGGAGGCCCTGCGACGGCTCGAGCTCGAGGCGGGCGGCCAGAACAGTCCGGCACTGCTCGAGCTGGGCACCTTTACGCGCCCTCCTCCACGTGCTGCTGATGATGCCGATGATGCCTCCGCCGACAAAGAACCAGAGATCCTCTGCGTGCGCTGCCACGAGCTCGTCCACCACCACGCCGGCACGCCCATCTTCCACCCGGGCATCGATGCCATCCGCGAGACCATTGCCGAGTCGCCCTACAAATACAACCACGTCTACCACGTGCTCGACGCCGCCGACTTCCCCATGTCGCTGCTGCCGCACATCCACGACCTGCTCGACACCATGCCCCTGCGCTCGCGCAACCGCCGCGCGCGCCACGGCAAGTTCTACGGCGGCCGCAAGACCGAGCTGAGCTTTGTCATTACGCGCGCCGACCTGTTTGCGCCGCGCAAGGAGCAAGTCGACCGTCTCATGCCGTGGATCCGCGAGACCCTGCGCCGCGCCCTCGGCCGCTACGGTCGCGAAGTCCGCCTGGGCAACATCCGCTGCGTCAGCGCCCGCCGCAACTGGTGGACGTCGGAGCTGCGCGAGGAGATTTACAACAACGGCGGTGCCAACTGGCTCGTCGGCAAGGCCAATGTCGGCAAGTCGTACCTGGTGCACCACGTCTTCCCCAAGGGCCGCATGGACGCCGCCAGTAAGGACAAGAACAGCCGGCCTGCCATTGTCATCAAGAACACGCTCGACATGCGCAAGTCCAGGTCTGGGTCGTATGGCCTGGATCTTCGTCAGGACGGCCTCAACAACGACGACGGCCTCAACGACGGCGACGGCGACGGCGACGGCGACGGCGACGACTACGACGCCAAGAGCGACGCACACCGCGCCAACATCCTGGCCGACGACGCCCTGCTGCCACCCAAGCCCGCCGAAACCAACTACCCACAGATGCCCGTGGTGTCGGCCCTGCCCGGCACCACGGCGTCGCCCATCCGCATTCCCTTTGGCGGCGGCAAGGGCGAGCTGATCGACCTCCCCGGGCTGGCGCGCACCGCGCTCACCGACTACGTGCAGGAGGCGCACCGCGACGCGCTCGTGATGAAGCTGCGCGTGCAGCCCGAGCAGGTCGTGCTCACGGGCACGTGGCACTCGCTGCTGCTGGGCGGCTTCATCCGCATCACGCCGCGCACGCCCGACCTGGTCTTTTTGACGTACAACTTTACGCCGCTGCACGAGCACCGCACCGGCACCGACACGGCCATTGGCATCCAGAAGCAGACCAGCGACGTCAAGGTCGACAACATTGCCGTGCCGGGCACGGGCGACACCATCCAGCTGGCCGGCTCCTTCCAGCTCAAGTACGACGTGACCAAGCAGCGCGCCGGGCCCATCACGCGCAAGGACGCCGTCAACATTGACGTCGAGCGGCTGCCGTACCGCGTCGTGGCCATCGACCTGCTGATCGAGGGCTGCGGCTGGGTCGAGGTCGTGGCGCAGGTGCGCACGCGGCACCTGTTCAACGAAGATGCCCGGAAGCAGGCCGACGCACGGAAGAGAGAGGCCCGAGACCGGAAGGCCCAGGTCAACCAGGTCAACGCACACGGCATTTTGGAGTCGCTTGACCTTTCGGACCCTGCCGACCCTGCCGACCCTGCCGACGACGACACAGCCGACGACGATGCCGATCCGTTTGCTGCCATTGCCGGTTTCGACACCAAGACGCCGAGCAAGAAGGCGAGCAAGGCGAGCAAGGCGCGCAAGGAGACTGCCAAGGCCGACAATGCGATCAAGGCCGAGCCGAAGGCGTTGGACGAACCAGAAGAACCAGAAGAACAAGAACCAGAGCCTAACTGGCCTGTAATCGACGTCTTCAGCCCCGGCGGCAAGTTCATCGGCTCGCGGCCACCCATGAACGCGTGGCTGCTGATGCAGCCCAAGGCCGCCGCCCGCAAGAAGGCCATGCAGGCGCGGCCGCGCAAGAGCATGAAGGGAGCCAAGAAGCGGGAAAAGGCTGCGCGGCGCGAGGCCCAGCGGCAGAGTGCGTGATGGAGAGAAAGAGAAAATGAAAAAAAGGAAAACAAAAAAGGAGAACTACGAGTGATCGACGAGACAACTCCCAGCTCTTCTACGGCTCTATGGCGAGCCAGGATTGACGATGTACGACTATATAGACGGGCGCACCAGTGTATATGGCATTGTAGACAAAAGCGATGATTTGGATAACGATTTGGATAACGATTTGGATATGATTTGAATATGATTTGAATAATAATCCGAGTAACACAACAAAACTCGCCTGGATGGTGACTAATGACGTAGCGCGGGGTGGCGATTTGCGCCTTCTAGTAACCACTAACCACGATGGGTCCACTGTATTTCTCGCAAACATCCATCAGCCCATAACGGCTTTTACCACGGCTTCTCTGGCAACGAGGACGCGCATTCTATCTTGTGCCTTTATTCTGCACAGCGACTTGCCATCCGTGGCCGTTTCCCCTTCTCTTCCACCCCCCTTCCCCCCCCGCAATGACCTCCTTCGCCCAGAGGCAGCGCCCATCACACGCCGCCACGTCCGGCAGCCAGACAGCAACGGCGACGGCGACGTCGGGCCCCTCGTCGTCGTCGTCGGCAGCAGCGACAGCAGCACCGGATGCCGCGCCCGTCACATCGCCCATCCTCCACCTGCACGGCCATCCGACGCGCTCGGACCGCTCTGTCCAGTGGGACGAGTCCGTTGTCGACAACGAGGGTCTCAACCGGAAGACGTCCAAGGGTATTTCTCTTTTAAAGAAAACTCTTAAAAATTTGCAAAACTAACAACCAGTCTGCTGCATCTACCACAAGCCAAAAGCAGTCGACGAGTCCAGCGACGAGTCGTCGTCGGACTCGGACTCGGACTCGGACGCGGACTCGGACGGCGGCCTGGCCGCACGCAGCGATGCTGACCGGCGGCCAGCCCGGCCCAGCGGAGGCGGCAGCAGCAGCAACAGTAGACGACAGTACCAGCACCAGCACCAGCATGCTGCGGACTGCGAATACAACCACGACCACGGCGACGGCGCAGACGACGGCGACGACGAAAAGGACGGCAACGACGGCGACCGGGGCCGTCCGGACAAAGGAAAAGGCAAAGGCAAGGCACGACGGAAGCCGAGCCCGAATGCATACGAAAAGATGCCGCGATACAACAAGCGAGGATGACGTTTTTTTGTCCTTTTTTTGTCCTTTTTTTTCTCTTTCATTTTTTGCTTCTTTCCATCACTTATTTTGTGCAATTATGTAATCATCACGGCCGGCGAGCAGCGTCATCCCCATCCATCATATACCCTTTGTACGCTCGAAATAGTCTTGATTCTGTCTTGTGCTTTTCCCATTCTATTCGTAAATCAGATCCAACTTGACACCATGCGCAACAAGCAAACAGGCAAACAGGCAAACAAGCAAACTCCCGTTCACACGCCCGCAAAATCAGCAAAAAGGGGCAAAAAGGGCAAAAAAAGGCAAAAGAGAAAAAAAAAAAGCAAAAAAGCAATATTGTACACGAGATGATCAAGGTGGCAGAGAACAACAATATTAACAAAGCTCACCCCGTCTCCCTCTTCCTCCCCCTCTCCCCAATCACGCGCTCGTCGGCGCCGGCGGCCCCAGCATGCTGGCCACCTGCTTGCGGATCAGGTTCCGCGACCCCCGCTGCTCCGGCCGCGGCACGCCCTGGATCGACCGCGGCTCCTTCATCAGCGCCGGGTCCAGCATCGACGGCATCCGCGTCGTCACCGCCCGGTACTCGCCCGGGAACTTGGCACTCGGCACCGGCACCGACGCCGTCCGCCAGATGTGCTCGCTCGTGTCGCTCAGGAACGCCGGCACCCGGTTGCCTTGCCGCCCGCCACCACCAGCCCCGGACGCTCCCAGCACGCCGTGTGCCGTCTTGATCGTCGACAGCCGCGACAGCCCGCTCAAGCCCGACAGTCCTGTCCGGCCGCGCGCCTTCTTCGCCAGGATGATCTCGTCAAACAGTCGGATCGTCGGGTGTCCGGCGTGGTGCATCTCTCGTTCGTGGATGAACTCGTTGAAAGCTGGAGCATGTTAGTATTAAGGGAATTCGGGGATGAGAGATGAATGATGAAAGATAACGAAAGATGAGAGAAAGAAAAGAGAAAGACAGGAGAAAACCTACCCTGAGTGTTTTTCAGCATCGTAAAGTACTCATGCTGATCCCCCGGCAGCGTCCGAAAAAAGCCATTCACATCAAACGCATACACCTGCCCGCTCGCCTTCTGGTCCTTGTTCGGCCGCATCAGGTACTTCCGGTACGTGTAGAACAGGCTCGCAAAGCACCGCACAAACGACGCCCGCACCTTTTCCGCATTGAAAGCCTCCGGACACACCAGCGACGCCAGCCCCAGACACCGGTTGTGCGCCAGGCACCCACACCCGGCGCACCGGTACAGCCCGTCGCCATCCGACCGCTCCTCGCAGATCCCGCACGTCCCCGACGCATCCTCCTTGGTCCAGTTGAAGCAGTGGCCCTCCACCCACATCGTCGTGTCTGTGTTATAGACCGGCTGCACAACCATGTTGGGCATGACCGTCGACGCCGCCAGCGTCGACTGCGCGTACGTCGACGGCGCATAGCCCCCATAGGACGACTGCGAGTCCACCGACAACGACGACACCGACACCGACAGGCTCTGCGTGTGGCTGTGCCCGTTAAGGTATTGCAGGCTGGGCCGATGCAGCGGGTGGCTCCGGTCGGCCACGCCAAACGACGAACTGCGCCGTGACGACTCGTCAAAGTGACCAGACCGCTTTTCGCGCAGCGTGTGTGCGATGCCAAAGCCAGAGTCCGTCCGCGACGTCGGCGTCAGGGGCATCGGGGGGAAGTTGGTCGACAGCGGTGACAGCGACGCCGGAGGACTCGTCTTGGTCGTCGACTTGGCCGTCTGCGGCCGGTCCGACCGCGCCGACTCGTTCCGCAGCTGCATAAAGGCGTTGAAGATGGGCACGCGGCCCGGCCCATCCGACTCCATAAAGCTCGCCGAGCTCTGCGTCACCCATTTGCCCAGCGTCGACGGTGGCGCAATCGGGTTCAGCAGGGACTCGTGCTCGGTCGAGAAGGCGTCGTACGGAAACGTCTCAATCGCATAGGGCGGAGGACCCGCAGCCACGCCGTATCGTAGGCGGTGCGGAGCCGCCATCTGCAGCAGCGACATGAGCTTGCGCCGGAGCTGCCGCGGTAGGTGTGTTGGGGGCGACGTTGCCTCGATCGTGTCCTTGTCCAGGTCCACCAGGACAAAGTCGTCCTCGGGCAGGTCAATGTTCTCGTACCGCCTCTCGATGCCCACAATGTACGGGCACGGCGCCTCCAGCACGGCAATGAGCCGCGCCGGCAGCAGAGGGATGAACACGCTCGCCCACTGCAGCGGGTAGAGCAGGTTCACAATGGCGTGGCACGCAAGATGCAGCATGGCCGAGTGCGACGAGAGGAAGATGATGCGCGACTCCGACAGCACGTACTCGAACAGCACCACAATGTTCTCCAGCGACAGACAGCGGAACAGCGCGTAGATGTCGACGTTCCGCGACCCCGGCAGCTCGTTGTTGGCTTCCTTGCGCGCATACAGCCGCAGCTCGCGCACGCCCACCTCGACCTGTGTCTTGGAGCTCAGGGGGCTGAAGGCTTCGGTACACAGGTTGACCACGTACCGTTCCAGAGGCTGCCACCGGCCCACGCGCGGCGAGCTCGGCGGAATGCGCAACACCGCACCGTCGCCCATCGGAACCACCACGGCCTTGAGCCACTCCTTCCAGAACGACATCCGCGTGGCATCACGCCCGAGGATGCCATAGGCCCGCGGCACCCACAGGCCCGTCTCGCCCGACGTCAAGCCGTCAATCTTGGACGCAGCACCGTGGCGCAGCGGCCGCAGCATCTCCGCCATGAGGCTGATCTTCTCCTCCACCGTGCTGATCTGGTCGTCCAGGACCTCACGTTCCGCTGATCCAGACGACACCGTGGGCAGCTTGGCAAGCAACTGCGACAGGTTGGCGCGCTCGGCGGCCAGGCGCATGCCCAAGCTCGATGCCAGCTCTCTCTCCTCGTCCGACATGTGGCTCTGGCGCCACAGTTCACAGCGCTTCTCGACCTCTTCGGCAGTGTCGGCCTTGAGAGCCGTCCAGATGATCACGGTGATGCCGTAGATCTTGGAGTTGTTGTCCGACGTCATGGTGAAGCCGTGCCATGTGGACCGAGGCCGGTCGTCGGATGAGACAATCTGGATGTCGTTGGGAAAGGCAAACATGGGCACATAGTCCGGGAATCTGCCTCTGCGCTGGATTTCCTCTGTGGCACTTGGTGGCGGGTAACGGTCGAGAAGAACAGGCTCGAAGCGGCGCCGGAGGGGGTGCATGTGCGGGTCCGAGTTGAGCGGTTCGGGGGGCGGGATCACGGAGTTGTAGTTGCTCAAGCGCTTGGTGGTCCTAACAGAGGCTATCAAAAGTGTTAGCATATTTTCTCATATGGGGGTTTCGGTCCATCCTGCCATTCAAAAATGCTCAAGTCCCTACCTGCTCGTTGCGTCATGTGCGGCTTCCGCACACTGTTCATGCGAACACTGCTGTTCATGTCGCGGAAGCTGAGTTTCCGGCGAATGCTGCCCTTGATGCTGCGGAGGGCGGACGGGTTCCGGCGGCCATTGGCGTCCATGTCATCGGCCTTGATTTTCTCGGCACGGGGGTTGACCATGGGAGGTCGCGCGTGCAGCTTGGCGCCGGCACTGAAGCTCAGGTCCTCGAGGAAGTTTTCACGCTCGGCGGCAAACCTGACCAGCATCTGGTCAAAGTCAAAGTCGGGGTTGTTCAGAAGGCCACTGCCACCGGTGCCAGGGACAAAGCCGTTGGCTAGGCCGTTGGCACCGTTGGTGGCACCGTTTGCGTTGTTGTTTGCGGTGCCATTGGCTGTTGCTGTGAGGCTCGTGCCGTCAGGCCAGATGCCGGGAGTCGTTGCCTGTGTCGGGGCCTTGATGGTAGTGCTGCTGCGGTTGCTCTGGGTGCCGCCATCAATGTCGTCTAGGGTAGCAATAGAGAAACGGTTTTCGAGGGAGAGTTTGGAGAGTCTGTTGGCAGAGCTCTGGCGCGAGTGGCGAGCGGTCGAGCGCGATACTGTTGGGCTTGTTGGGCTGTCGGAATCAGGCTCTCCGTGCTCTTCAATGGTCTCCTCGACCTGCTGGGGCTGGGAAGATGACAGAGAGTCATGATAGGAGACCGACTCGAGGCCAGCAATCCAGAAGTAGTCCGCCAAGGGCGTTGACGCAGACGAGTCCATGGCAGCATGGGAGACTGGGGCGAGGAAAGCGAGGGGTGGTCAGGCGAGCGAGGGGATGCGGCGTGCTTGGAGCTCGCAGCAAGGCGGAGGGAACGGCGGCAGTAGTGACGGTGGTGGTGATGGTGGTGGCGACGACGACGACGAAAGTGAGGAGAGTGAAGCTCCTAGATCGCTCTATGATACATTCGAGATCCAGGCCGTGGCCTCAGAATTGGGACATTGGAGAGTGCGGAGGAGTCCCGCGATGAGGGGTGATGAAAGTAGTACCGAGCTGAGAGGTGAGCTAAGGGCTGAGGGCTGAGAGGTAGGGTGAGCGAGAGAGAGTGTGTGAGAGAGAGAGAGAGAAAAAAGAGAAGAGAGAGAAAGTAAAAGACAGGAGAGAGAGAGAAAGCCAGAAGCTAAGAGATGGAGCGACGGATAGAGATCCACGGAAACCCGCTGAAGAAGTTGGAGCCGTTGTCTGAACAGAGAAGATCGAATCGGATAAAAAGATAAAAGAGAGGCCCGAGGAGAGGACAGGTAGAAAAACAAAAAAGACGGACAGATGAGACAACGAGGAGAAGCGACAGCAGATAATAGCAGGCAAGCCAAAGACGAAAAATGGGATTGGGTAAAGACAGGGGGAAGCTGCCCCCCTTGACACGCGTGTGGAGAAGTGACGGGAGAAGGACAGGCTGTGGTCAGAACTAGAACGTGGGTGGACGCGACAGTTGACAAGGGAGGGGGTACGCTTTTGAGCGTGGGCTCAGGGTAAAGGGATAACGGGCAGAGAGCGAAAAAGAGTGTGTCAAAGAGAGAGAGCGCGCGAGAGAGAAAGAGAGAGACAGGAATGGAAGGGACACTGCCAACGCGTAAAGGGGGAAGACTAACAAAAAAAAAAAAAAAAAGAAACCGCCACAGGAATAGGTACGGAGAACAAGTACTCGTAAATAGAACAGGAAAGGAGTGTGGATGGAGACGGCCGAGAATAGAAGGGGCAGAGGGGAGAAGGAGGGGGGGTCGAAAGGAGCTACTCCGTACGTCGTATGCGCGTTGAAAATGGAAGGAAGGGGAAGGCGCGGCCAAGATGGAGTGTGGTGGAGAGGCCAGCCAGGAGGCACTGCGAGGTATCTTGGGAAGGAGCATCTCACACAGAACTATGAGTACTTGTACATATACTCGTACGCATACATATTACGAGCATCGATATTCACACAAGAAAGAGCGACCGGCCATGCACGCGTACGCAATTGGCGGGGTGCAGTCCAGAATGTCTTGCTTGCTCTTTCCTCTTTCGTCTTTCTGATGGCCCTTTGCTCCTAGCTCCTTCTAGTTTGGTCTAATGACATTCTTGTTGTTTCTGTGAGTTTCAATCTCGACGGCCTTGGAAAGATAAAAGGGGCTAGGCAAGCAAAACAGGGCAGTTCGACAGGATCTTCCCCCTACTCCAAAGATACGGAGCACAAAGTCTTTGGAGCGTGCATCGGTCAACGGTCGCAGCCCACTACGACGTTACGAGTACGGAGAAGAGGCTCGTGGGCAATTGCAGCGTCGAGACAAGTAAGTGGAATTAACAGTAACAGTACGGATCGTACACACTTTTGATTGCAACATAATATTGACAGGCTTGGGATCGCGTGTATTTTTATGTAAGCCGAGCTGTGGAAGCTACAAGGAAGGAGCTGTCCACGACCGCGACTCTCCGTACCTCCACAGTGTGGCCGTAATCCATTAATACGGAGTACGAGTCGTACGAAGTACGTGGTTTCATACGAGTGCTCGCTCTTGCCCTCTGCCATGGGTGCCGCGGAGGAAGGAAGGACGAGACGGTCCCCCCTTGTCCTCCTCCGGCGGGATGGGGTCAGGGACTGCCCAAGATGGACGACGCATGGCACGTTATGTCTTCCCTGCCCATAGCTCGGTCTCGCTCCTGCCTGTTAGGACAACGAGTACGAACGAGTACGGAGTACGTACTCCGTAGTCGTAGCACCCCACACGCCACCGCTTGCTCCTTCCTGCTCGTGCCTCCGGCCTACGAGAATACGGCCGACGCCAGTGTTAGTTTAGCCTCCAGCACTACTGCACTGTTGCATGGCCGTTTCATGGGTTCTTCTGTATTGGGCAACAGGGTCGCCTGCGAAGAGGGCAGATGGACAGGGCGTTGCCGGCCGCATGAGAAAAAAAGGCCCAGGCTAGCAGAATATGCCGATCCGCATATGTGGTTGTAGCGCGTAGAGTGCTACAAAGTACTCCGTAGCTCTGGCAAGCGGTATCACAAGAGGGGCCTTGGCTCCCAACGTGGTACCCCTGAGCCGTTTTTAGAGTACCTTTTGATTGATTATCTATTAATATAATTTCTATTTATTTATTTTTGCAGTATTTCGTTTGATAATTTTCCACGCGTATTCGTACATTTTTACGAGTATTAACTCAATTTCATAGTTCTATTTTTGCTTTTTTTTCTTCTCTTTCTCGATCCTTATTATTCTCTTAAGGAGGTCCAAAAGACAACGAGACACAAATACTCCGACTGATATATCCGTACTCCGTAGGCCGGTGTCTCCTAAAAATACAGCCCTTGCAATGGGCCTAGACCAATGCCACCGCAACCTCAAAGCATGGGCTGGTGTGCCGCAGGTGGCGTGCAAGCAATATCGTCTCGTGTCCTTTGTTCATCCCATGATTGCTTGCACCCGAACAAGAGACAAGAGACGAACGAGCCGGGGACACGGCACAAGGAGCGCCCTGTATCACCAGGCCAGGCACCCATGGCTGATAGGCAAGGATGCCTCCCTGGGGGCTGGTGCCTGGCATCTCCCGAGGAGGCGTACGGAGTAGGTAGGCGTGCTTGAAACAACGTCGGCAAGACGGCATTCAGAGATTGTGCACAGAAAGACACGCACATGCATGACTGGAATGGTGGTTTCATCTGTCTCTAGTTTATTACTCTGTGCAGGCACTTCTGCCGGCTTCCGTCATTTGCTACTGCTACACAAGTAGATTAGAAAAAAGAAGAAAAAAGAAGAAAAAAGAAGAAAAAAAGAAGAAAAATAGACTGGGCACGGCTATTGAACCAAAGATGCTTGCTGCACTATGGCCGTTTCACGTAACAACAAATGGCCTTCATGCTCACCTGGCTACCCGCGTGCCCAGCTTGCCCGTCGATAAGTATCCCTGGCTGCCCATCTCGCCGCGCCACCCGATCCCCAGCACGCCAAACACCAGCCGCCCGTTGCCCTGCTCCTGAAGCCCCGGGGCCGTTTCCTGGATCAGGAAGCACACCTGCTCGACCTCGCCCGGCTGCAGAACGGGCCGTAGGCTTCCTTTGCTTGCTATGCTGTCGTGCGCCAGCGCTGCTTTCGTTCTGCCGGCCGTCTCCCCTGCCGCCGCTGCCGCCGCCGCCGTCGCCGCCGGCCACCCGTTGCAGTCCGTGTACGTCAGCGACGGCTCCAGGTGAAGCACCACCTGGTCCAGCTGCACCACGTCCTCGCCACAGTTCTCCAGCTGGGCCTCCAGCATCCACTGGCGGCGGCTGGCCTCGCTGGCCTCGCCGGCAGCCGTGGCTCCTCCTTTTCGTTTGGGTGTGTTGCCCCGGAAGACGGCCGCCTTGGTGCGCACAATCAGCGCCGACTTGCAGATGAACTGGTACAGCTTGCGGAACGTGCGCGTGCGCCCGCTTGTTTCAGTTGCCTCGTAGTAGCTGACCGTCACCACCAGCACGTGGTTGCCCTCTTCTTTTAGATCGAAGCGGACCACTTTCTGTAATGTCTCGCCGATCTCCAGGTCGACGCCTTCTGTGTCTTTCAAAGGCGTGCTGCCCGCGCCGCCCACCACGCCGTCTGACGTGAGCTCCAGCTTCACAATGCCGGCGTTGGTACCGGGCGTCTTCATCTCAGCCTCGATCCGGACACTCTTAACGGCCTTGCGCGGAGCTGTGGATGCGTCTGCCCCGCCCGCCGCCGGCGCATCGTGGTTGACGCAGAGCGTGCATGCAAACGACTCGCCCACGTATGCCGAGCCAAACGCTGGCGGTAGGTTGACAATGGGGCTGAGCAGAAACGGATCGGTGTTGGTGGTGCCGCTGACCTCGCCGCTCCGGTATGCAAGCGACGCCGGCACGGTCGGTGGTGGCTGCGTCAACGACCGCGGGGCGGCGACGGGGTACTGCGGTACGAGAGATGGCCGCGATAGCCTGCCCGTGTCAGTCATCAATACCGCATCACGGCACATTCGTGCATTCAGAGGCGCAATAATCCCTACCTTAGTACTTTGAGAGAGATGGGATGTGGCTCTTTGACGACATCTTGCGACATGTAGCGTTGATGGCCCATTGTAAAGTGTGTTTTATCCAATGATTTTAATTATATCGTCGTATGCTGTATAGATAGCATTGGCTCGTAAGTATGTAGGCGTAAGAGTAGCTGATTGTATCGCAAAGCAAGATGACGTTGGAATAGGAGCTCCGTACGCGGTAGCTCCCCACTAAAAAGGCCTACTCGTAGACGCCCAGCACTACGTAATATGCACCTAACGATACCCGAATCGGATACTAGAATGGCAGCCTCGTCCTAGTTCACCAGCACATGCCAAAGACTCGTTGGCAATTGATCGGCTCTTGATTACTCTAGACTCTTTGGCAATTGATCGATTGATAGATTACTCTTTCGAGATTGATATTAGGACAGCAGTAGAGATAACAACATAAAAAAGACCATCTAAAACTACACGGCAGCAAAAACAACAAAAGGCCGTCCCGTCACTTTTCGACTTTTGTATGTTGCAATAGATACCGACAATGATTCTACAGCCCAGGTGGTGGGGGGACCTGAAAGTGTTAGCTTGGGGCTCGGCCATATTAGAGTGTAGCAGAAGACGACAAAATTACAGACGACGTACCGAATTGAGGCCTGGGGGTGCCTCCGACGGCGGCGGCGGTGGGGGCGCTTCACTGGGCGGCGGTGGGGGCGAGCCACCGCTCCCCGGCGCGCCTGGCTGCTGCTGCTGCTGCGCTTGCTGTGCCTGTTGCGCCTGTTGCGCCTGCTGCGCTGCGGCATAGTACTGCTGGTAGTACTGCACATAGGCGGCGTATCCTCCGTAGGCCGCATAGGGGTCTGCCGTGCCGTAGTACTGCGCATACTGTGCGCTATAGTCGGCCGCATTGGCTGCTGTCGGCGTGCCAGCCGTCGCCGATGTCGGCGTGCCCGGTGTACCAACGGACCCGGGACCCGTGCCGTTGCCGGCAGCTGTCAGCGGGCTGGCTACCGATCCGACGGCAGCGCCCAGACCAGACGCAGCAGCATTCGGCGAGTTGTATCCGCCCGGGCCGTAGCCGCCCTGGTCCGGTCTGTCGTCGCCATCCCCGCGACGGTCGTAGCGATCTCCGCCGTAGCCGTTGTAGCCCCCGCGGCCACGGCCACCGTAGCCACCACGGCCTCCTCGGCCATAGCCGCCACGGTCGCCGTAGCCGCCACGGTCGCCATAACCGCCACGGTCGCCATAACCTCCGCGGTCACCGTAACCACCACGGTCACTATAGCCACCACGATCGCCGTACCCGCCGTAGCCCTGTCGGTCGCCGTAGCCGCGCTGCGGACGGCTCTTGAAGAGCTCGTACTGCTCCTTGACGTTCTCCAACAGATCCTCGCAGAGCTCTTTGGCCTTGTCGACCATGGCTGGGTCAGGGCCCCTGTTTGCCTTGTCAGTAATGCAAAAGCGTGGACCGCGCAAAATGGTTGCGGACAGAAACTTACGTCACATGCAGGTACATGGGCTCGTCACTCTCGCGGCCCGTAGCATTCTCAATGAACCCCGAGCCGTGGCCCTTGATCTGCACCCGGCAGTCGGTCTCCTGCTGGATGTGCTTGACGTACGCGCCGCCGTGGCCCACGACCTGGGCGCGCAGGTTGAATCCAGGAATCGGCTCGAGGTTGACGGGAATGCGGTGGTCTGGCCATTTTTTCTGCGAGTTTGACGAATGTTAGATGGGTCGGAGGAAGGGGGAGGGGGAGGGGGATATGTATCAAGCTCTTTTTGAACGTACCCGGCCGTATTCGTCGCGCTCCACGGGCGGCTGCTCTTCCCGCTCTCTACGCCGGAAACGCCGCTCGTCGACCAGCGCCGGCAGCTCCGAGTTGATCAGCTCGTCGATCTTGGCAATGGCCTTCTCGAGGCCCTCCTTGGACGTGCTCGTGACGTGCAGGTAGAGCGGCGGGTTCTGTACCAATGTACTTGTTAGCATGACGTCCTATTGTGGCGCAGATTGAAGGACCCTGGGCTGGGGACAGCTTACCGTGGCCGTGGCCATCGACTTGTCGGGGAGATAGCTTCCGCGCGTGGTGACATCTGTATAGACGGGGCAACTAGGTCAATAACGATGATCTGCCGTCAATGTTTTTTTGTTTTTTTAACGGGAGGTGTAGAGCATACCAGCACCAGTTTCTTCTTTGATCTAGATCAGGGGAGTCAAGGTCAGCGGATGCCATAGAGGGAGGTGGTGCCTGGGCTGCCGAGCGTTGTGAGCAGGACGATCCCAAACAGTGCGTGTCGTGTGTAAAAAGTAATATCGACACGAGTATGTTTGCCAAGTGGCAGGTCAGCAGGGCAGAAGAGTAATTACCATTTTCTGGGTCGACGCTTTGGTGACAATGTAGCGGTTGCGCAGGTCGTTGACCTCAATGTCCTTGATGTAGTCGCCGTCGGAAACGTAGATCTCGCCATTGATGTTTGCTGCCGAGACGGAGGCCGTGGCCTTGGCGTTGATGGTCACGGGAACGGCAGTGGACGAGGGATCCTCGCTGCCCTTGCGGTTCTGGAGCTGTTCACTGATTCTGGCCGCAATGGCAGCTAATGGTGTTAGCAGAAAGAAAGGGAAAAAAAGGGGGGGGCAGCAAGTTCAGGAGGAGGAGAGAAAAACACGCACCGGCTGCTGCAGCAGGGTCGGGCCGCGTGGGCGGCTTGTCGTCGGATGGCGCATCCCGCTCACGCGCCGGGGGACTGCGATCGCGGACTGGCTCGTCGCGCTTGGACGGAGGCGACCGCGAGCGGCGGTCGAACCGGGACGCCCTCCTGGGCTCGGGCTCGGTCTGGTCAAATCGTGACCGCTTTGCGCGACGCTCGCCGGTCTCCATGGCTGTAGGGATAGGAGGTGTCGTGGCGTGTGTTTGAGGATGGCGGCAGATCTGGCAGAACCAAAAAAGCGAAAAAAAGAAGAAAAAAAGTAAACAAAATCAATAAATCGAAACTGTAGGCCTCAAAAGACGTGGCTGTAATAACCTTCTCGAGAGTCTTCGGGGTGCAAAAAGTCTGGCTCGAAGAGGGGAGGCTCAAGGTTGGTTGGTGGTCGTCTGCCGTGGCCGCTGTCAAAATGCGTCTCCTTGTTCGTCGCAAAGCTCTTGTCGCGATGGTGCTCCGCTCTTCCTTTTTATGAGGCTGAGAGACGCTAAGAGGCCGCCTGGCCAATCAGGCAAGGACCAGCGGCCCAGCTGTGGCATTCTATGGGGCGTACTGTCATGGGCACTGTGCGTTGTAATTCTGCCAATTGATTGGCCCAATGACTGTGAATGTGGGGTATCGTGGCCCTTTGTACTCTTGCATACTAGCCACTGCAGAGGGTACACCGTCCAAAGTCCCGACTTGCGAAGTCGGGGTCGTTGTGCCTTTTTGTTAGTTTATTTTTCATTTTTATTTATTGATAAATCTTTGAATACTTTTTTTTTCTCGCCTTGCTCAATGGCCGATCGGATACCCTCACTATCTTTGTGTGTTTTTTCTCCTCTTCACCCCCAGCCTGTCTTATCTGACTCACATACAGTCGGATTGACGGATTGATACGACGGTATCGGCAGCGTTGATTGTCGCCGACTCTTTTTTTCTTTTCTTTCTTTCTTCTTTTTTTTTTCTTTCGTCTTTTTTTTCTTGTTCACCTCCTTCCCTTTTCGTCCATCCATCCCCCCCTCCTCCCTCCCCCCTCCTCCCCCCCCGGAGGGCTTCAACTCCGATCTCTCTCACAATGGCTTCTCGCCGCCTCCTACTGTCCGCGCCCTGGCGGACAGCCGCGTCGTGCGGCGTGCGTCCTGCCCCCGCTGCCCCTGGCTTCCAGGCCGCGGTCCGCTACAGCTCAAATACCAGCTCCTCCACGTCCGCCCTCGCCTACAAGGCCCTGCGCCGTCGCCAGGCCCCCCTCCCCGTCAGCGATGCGCCGCCCTCCTGGTCTGCCCAGGCGGCCGTGTCCAACATCCTCTATGAGACGCCGACACCGTCCCTGGCACCCTCGACGCGCCACATCCTCAACTGCCTGGTCCAGAACGAGCCCGGTGTGCTGTCGCGCGTGTCCGGCATCCTGGCCGCCCGCGGCTTCAACATCGACTCGCTCGTCGTCTGCAGCACCGAGGTCGAGGATTTGTCGCGCATGACCATTGTGCTCACCGGCCAGGACGGCGTCGTCGAGCAGGCCCGGAGGCAGCTGGAGGACCTCGTCCCCGTGTGGGCGGTCCTCGACTACACCAACGCGGCGCTGGTCCAGCGTGAGCTGCTGCTCGCCAAGGTCAACATCCTGGGCCCCGAGTACTTTGAGGAGCTGCTGGCCCACCACCGCGAGATCACCGCGCCCGCCGAGGACGGTGCCGCCGTCGAGGGCGAGGCCGCGGCCGCCGCTGCCGATGTCTCGCTGGCCGACGTCAGCGAGGACTTCCACCCCAGCCGCCTGGCGGCCAGCGAGGCCCTGCGCCACAAGCACGAGCACCTGAAGAGCATCACGTACTTTACGCACCAGTTTGGTGGCAAGGTCCTGGACATTAGCACCACCAGCTGCATCGTCGAGGTGTAAGTTCTTGTGTTGCCGTCTTTTTTTCTTTTTTTCTTTTTTTCTTTTTTTTTCTTTTTTTTTCTTCTTTTTTTCTTTTTTTCTCTTATTCTCTTTTTTTCTTTTATGCTTCTACTAACACACATGACAGCTCGGCCAAGCCGCACAGAATCGAGTCCTTCCTCAAGCTGGTCGCGCCCTTTGGCATCCTGGAGTCCGCCCGCACCGGTCTCATGGCTCTACCGCGCTCGCCGCTCCACGGCCCCGGCGAGGACACGCCTACCAAGGACGCTGATGACGTCGTCGATGTCAGCCAGCTGCCTCCTGGCTAGAGGACTAGTATTGCCGGCGTTTGCGTTAAAAAGGGAGGTTCATGCGTATATATCAACATATCATCTGTCACCAGACGATTGCAGGCTACTCCAACAAGAACGTAACAATCAAACATACTGTCACGTAGTAATTTGTTTATCTATGGTAAACTGCGAGCCGCTTTTACTTCAACTATGTTACAATGGGTTGTGTGGTCGGCTTTGACTTTACTTTGATCTAACCTAGGCAAACTTGCCCTTTTGGAGGACAAAGCCGTCAAGCACAGCTGCGCCCGGTTAGTAAAATGCAGGGGTAATGAAGGAGAGCGAAAGAGAGCAAACAGAAACCACATACCTAGTGCTGCCCAGAGCCGGTTCTCGGCTTCTTGGAAAACCAGCGACCGCGGGCCGTAAAACACCTCGTCGTGCACCTCCTCCGGGTGCCGCGGCAGGCAGTGCATAAACTTCCAGTCCGCCTTGGCGTCGCCGTTGGCGGCCATGGCGTTGGTGATCTGGTAGCCGGCAAACGCCTGCAGGCGCTTCTTGGCCTCGGCCTCCTGGCCCATCGACACCCACGTGTCCGTCACCAGGATGTCGGCACCCTTGACGGCCTCCTCGGGCACCGTGGTCTCGACCAGCTTGCTCGTGCTGCCCGACGACGTGATCAGGTCCCGCATGGCGGCCGGCAGGCCATAGCCCTTGGGCGACGCAACGGCCACGTCGACGCCCATCTTGAAGCAGCCAATGGCCAGGTCGAAGAGCACGTTGTTGGAGTCGCCCACCCAGGCAATCTTCTTGCCCTCGAGGCCGAGGCTGCCCTCCGCGAGGCTGGCGGCCGGCACCGGGAACGCCTCGTGGATGGTGAGGAAGTCGGCAATGGTCTGCAGCGGGTGGAACTCGTCGGACAGCGCGTTGATGACGGGCACGGTCGAGTGCTCGGCGAGGGCCGTGACGTCCGAGTGCGGGCCGACACGGGCCACCATGCACGAGGTCATGGACGAGATGACCTGCGACGTGTCGCGGAGGGACTCGTTTACCTGGGTGGGCTGTTAGCTGGAGCCTATGCCGGCGTTGGAATAAGAAGAAAGGGGGCGAGCGCCACATACACCCAGCTGGATGTCATCCTTGCCCAGGAACATGGGCTGGCCGCCGAGCATGGCCACGGCCGACTCGGTCGACACACGCGTCCGCGTACTCCGCTTGCTGAACATCATGGCCACGGCCGGCTTGCCGCCCAGGCCGCCCTTGAGCTTGTCGGGGATGGAGCCGCCGGCCTTGAAGGCCTTTTTATATTCCGCCGCATTCAAGACGAGCCGCGAGAACTCTTTTGGTGTGAGGTCGGCAATGGAGAGCAGATGCCGCGGGGTTGAGTAGGCCCGGGTCTGGAGCCGGGAGGCGAGCTTGACGGCCCGGAAAGCAGCGCAGCTCATTTTGGGGGGTGTGTGTGTGTTTATTTTGTGTACTGTGAAAGTGTGTGAACGAAAGTAAGTTCAGCTGAAATGAGCTTTAAATTTGACAAAAGTCGTTGTTGAAATTAGTATAAAAAATAATCAACTGCAAAGGATAAATAGAATTAAATATCCAAAAATAAAAATAAAAAATAAGGCCGAGTACTCGTAACAGTCTACTCAATGCAGACAATAAAGTCAATCCTACGTCAGAAAACAGATCCTTCGAGATGCCGTTCTATCTCTTATCCGCCTTGACTCATTCGTTCATCGTGACAAAATCTTTTCGCCCTGCGTCCAGAGGCCGCGATAGAGCTATCGTACAGCTGTACGGCCCCACTTCGGCAGCCGCAGCCTATCAAGCCCTGGGGCAAAGCAACGCTGGGCTGTACTCCGTACCACGTCACTGCGACAGCTCAGCACTCGGTCACCTGACTGTTTACTGTCGTCAGCCTCCTTCCTCCCCCATTCCATCTACTCGTATCCCTTTGCTCTTTCCTTTTCTTTCTCTTCCATCCCCAGTTTCATTTTCTTTTTTATACTCGTACTATTATCGTCTGCCAGCCATTAGACGCACCGGCCAACCTTTACGCCGTTGTTGTTATCAATCGCCATCTCATTCCATCCATCCCCCATCCCATCAATTCCATCAACTCGGGCCCCATTACAGTGCATTTACAGCGTTCCCCATCGTCGTCATCCACCGCACGGCTACGCGCTAGCACCGCCCTGTCTACTACTCCGTTACGCCAACCAACATGGCCAACGCCGTGGAAGAGAGCGAGAGGTCGCCGCTGCTTTGCCGTGATTCCAGCGACGATGACAGTGGCCCATCCCGGGGCAAGCAGCCGGCGCTCACTGCCATCGAGACAACACCTCTGCTAAATAGTAGTGGCAGCGGTGCCTCGGCCTATGACGGCGGCGACGACGACGATGGCAGCTACGACGACAACGGCTACGACGATCACGACAATCACGACAATGAGGCTGCCATCTCCTCCTCCCCCTCCACATCCAGGGCATCAGCCGCGGCGCAGAAAGCCAACCGGCGCTGGCCATCCGTCGTGGCCATGCTGCTGCTCGCACTGACCTCCATCAGCATCATCGTCGTGGCCTATTTTGTCCCCGCCGCTGTCGAGGAGTACGCCAAGCAAGGCGCGGTGATTGAGCCGACAGACCTGTCCCTCGAGTCCATCACGGCCAATGGTGTGCGTGCCCGCATCCAGGCCAACTTCCGCCTCGACGGGTCCCGCGTGAAAAACGACCAGGTCCGCCGCATCGGCCAGGCCACCACCTGGATCGTGCGCAAGCTGGGCACCGAGAAGACGACGGTCGACGTCTTCCTGCCCGACTACGACTTTGTGCACCTGGGCTCGGCCGAGATCCCGCCGCTCACGGTCGACCTGGTGGACGGCCACACCACGGCCATCGACATTGTGGCCGATCTGACCCCCGGCGATGCCCAGGGCATCCGCAAAATCCTCAACCAGTGGCTGGAAGGCCGTCTCGACCAGGTCCGCCTGCTGGGCAAGGCCGACATTGCGCTGAAGACGGGGTCCTTCCCGCTCGGCACGCACAGCATTGCCGAGTCGCTTGTTTTTGAAGGTCAATATCTCTACCGTTCCTTTGCGTCGTTGTACTTTGGAGAAAAGTCCATTCTGTAGTTTTTTGGAGCATCGCGGAAGTCGATGACTCGGTCAATCACAAAAATATCGTGCCCTCTTTTCATTCTCATGACCGCATTCTGACTTGTGTTGCATAGCCAAAAACGTCCCTTCTGTCCCAGAATACGACATTGAACGCATCGTCTTCAAGGATGTCGACGTTCCCGAGACACGCACAAAGCTCATGGGCGTCGACGTGCGCATCACGGCCTTCAACGCGTTCCCCGTCCAAGTCGACATTCCCAACCTCGGCTTTGAGGTCCTCATGCCCAGCTGCCAAGCCGGCGACCCGTACATTGTCGTTGCGGATGTTGTCACTGCCCCGATCGCCGTGCGCCCGCACTCGACCGTCGCCGTCGAGGCCGACGGAACCGTCCGGGAGATCTCCAAGTCCCTTACCAACGCCTGCCCCGGCTCCGGCTCGTCCCCGCTCGACCGCTTCTTGAAGCAGTACATGAGCGGCGAGAATGCGGTCGTCTTTGTGCGTGGCAGGAAGAACACCGATGGTGCCCCCCGCTGGATTGTCGACTTTCTGTCCAGCGTCACCGTGCCGGTGCCGTTCCCCGGGCGGTCCTTTGACAACCTGATCCGCGAATTTTCCTTGACGGACGTCCACTTCACCCTGCCCGACCCGCTGGCCGAGCCCGGCGACCCGGACGCCAACCCTACCGTGTCCGGCACCATCCTGGTGACGGCGGGCCTGCCGGACCAGATGAACTTTGCCATCAACGTCACAAGCGTGCGGGCCACTGCGGATGTGCTCTACCACAAGAAGAAGCTGGGCGAGCTGGACCTCTACAAGTGGCAGGACGCCAACTCGACCATGACGCGCGCCACCAAAGACCAGGAGGCGACGCTCAAGATCCAGTCGCTCATCAAGAACGCCCCGCTCAACGTCACCGACAGCGATGTCCTCACAGACGTCATCCAGAAGCTGATCTTTGGCGGCGAGCAAGTCAACCTTGCCATCAAGGCCTTGGTGGACATCCGCGTCGAGACCATCCTGGGCCGGCTCGAGCTGAAGGATGTGCCTGCCGAGGGCAAGATTCCTGTAAAACGTCCGTACTAGACCTTGCATCTTCAGCTTCTTTCTTCTCTCCTCTTCTTCTTCTCTTCTTCTCTTCGTTTTCCTGTTTGTATAATCTTGTTAGTGCCACTGCTTGGGAGTTGACAAATTCATTTAAAAATTTGTGGCTGTACTGATATCATCCCGTGTACAGCATTACCCAAAGGGTCCCTGGAAGGGCTGGCGCCTCGCGCTGGGAGCATCCAGATCCTGGACTCGACGCCCACATCCATCAGCCTCCGCGCGCTCGTCAACCTCACCAACCCTACCGAGTACTCGGCTCATATCCCCCTGATCAACATCCACATTCTGCACAACGACACGATCATTGGCACGGCCAAGGCCGAGGACCTGGACATTGTCAGCGGCGACAACGTCAATGTGGTGGTGGGCGCCACCTGGAGCCCGGCCATGAGCGGCGAGCACGGCCGACGACTGGGGCGCGAGCTGCTGTCCCAGTTTGTGTCGGGCGCCAACACGTCACTGACGCTCCGGGCCTTCCATGACAGCATCCCAAACCAGCCCATCATCAGCGATGCCCTGTCGCGGTTCAACTTTACGGTTCCGGCCCCCCATCTCGCGCTGCCTGGCGGTGGCGACGGCGACGGCGACGATGGAGATGGAGATGGTGGCAGCAATGGTGGCGAGGGCGACAAGACGAGAAAGCAGCCGGGCTTCATCCGCGACGCCACGTTCCACTTCTTCTCGTCCCGCGCATCGTTTGTCCTGGCCTCGCCACTCGTCGCCAACACGCTGTACATCGAGGCCATCGATGCCATTGCCTACTACAACCACACCGAGCCCGTGGGCACCATTACCTCCAGCGTGGCGTTTGCGGTGCCGCCGGGCCTTTCGCAGACCCCCAAGCTGCCGGTGGTGTGGTCGCTGGACTCGGTTGGCTTTGAGAAGCTGCGCAAGGCTCTCGGCGGCGACCTGAAGCTGGACGCCGTGGCAGACGTCGACGTGCGGCTTGGCGAATGGAGGGAGACGATTCACTACGAGGGCGTTGGGATTGGTGCACACATCCGGCCGTGATCTTGTTACAGGCGTTTTTTTTTTTTGTTATTATATGTGTTTTTGGTGACACGTTGTTTCTTCCTATTTTGATTATTTTATTTGGCGACACGGAGTTGGATGGATAGACTGTTGGCATACAGCACTTTTAAATTCATACATTACTTTGAATTTCTACAGCACTTTTAAATTCACTGTTTCTACCACACAGTCTTGCAGTATTTTATAACTTTTTTTGGTACGTAAATAGATATCCTCTACCCAGCGATGCATTAGAAGAAAATGACCCTGACAGTTGTCCCCCTTGAACACAAAAACAATGATAAACTCCCAAATCGGCTGCGTTTTTTCATATGATAAAAACCTCCCGTGTCCATGGTGTCGATTTGTTCCAACCGTCCACTGCACCCAGCGCCGTTTTGTTATCGAGTGAATTTTTCGGGGTCCGGAGAAAAGAAAATAGGAGAGAGAGGCGAGTAAGCGAGCGAGCGAGCGAGAAAAAAGAGGTGGCGAGCGAGGCGAGAGAGAGAAGGCGAAGAAGAGGAGGTGAGAGAAATAAAGAGTGAACAAAAAAGGTTGCCAAAAAGATCACATCGCGTTGGTATTCCCGAGATGGTCGCCCGTTATTCCATTTTTTGTATTTGCCCAAGACCGCCCTCTTTTTATTTTTGTTTGTTCAAATAAGTCGCATTCCCATTTTTTGCCTTGTTTTGATTCTTCCCGTCTCTTGTCACTTGTATTTTATACAACGTGAAACGAAGAGCCAGAAGAAGAACACTGAAAAAGAATCAAAAAAAGAGGACAGGCTTACGACGGGGGAGCAGCGCCACGGCCACGGCCGAAACCGCCGCGGAACTGGGGAGCAAACTCGCCAGGAGCACCGCCCTCCTTGCCCTCGCCGGCGTCGCGTCTCCGGTAGCCGCCCTCGCGGTCTCCCCGGTCGCCACCACGGCCACGGCCACCAAACGGCCGGCGCTCGCGCTCCTCGCCGCCCATCATGCCGCGGGGAGGGGCGTGGGACCGCTGCTGCTTGATGTGGGTGGACGGCACAATCTCAGCAGGCAGGTGAAGCCACTCACGGAGGTAGTCGAGGCCCTGGACGTGTTAGTATAGTTGCTGTGGTGGGTCATATATCGTACCGGCCGCGTTTGATGCGAAAAGACGCATGCACTTGAGAGGAGAGAAACTGTCTGGCCGGGGTTGCCGTCGAGCTGTAGAAAGGTGTATCGTACCTCAGGAGTGAGCGTGTAGTAGTACCATTGCCACGAGAACTGGGTCTTGACAAAGCCCTTGGAGGTCAGGGACTGGCAAGCCTTGATCACGTACAGGTTCTTGGTGTCGATCTCAGGGTGGGGGATCTCGTAGCTGCAGTGGACGTTAGCATCCTTTCCTTGTGTCTGATGTCGCCGTCCCACACCAATTGCGCCGTGCTGCCTGGCATGTCCCGTGTCCTGCACTGTTCTCGCATGGCCGTGTCCGTTCTCCTTTCGTGGTCCCCGCCTCGTCGTCGTCTGCAGAAAATATGTCGTCGTCGCCCCGCATCTTCCATGGCGGTATCAACCGAAATGGGTATCGTTCTTCGTCGGGACTGGGTGCATTGCCGGTGGAGGTTGCGTCGGTTTTGTTTTATTTTGTTCTCGTGGTTGCGTCGGCGCCCCGGAGGCCGGATCGAAAAAGTAAAAAAAAAGTCGTGACTGGCCGAAATCGTATGGCGATGGACAGGAGCTCCAAAGACAGCACGGAAGCCTCCAAAATCTCCCTCCCAACAATATCACACAAAACATACTTCTTGGGAGCGACGAGAACGCCCTCACGGAAGAGGGACTCGTGGATCTTCTTGCGGTCGGCCTTCGGAATCAACATCTTGAATGGTGTGGGTGGTCCAGGGGGGTGATGTCTGGGTCTTTGGGTTGTCGATGGTGGTTTGGGATGCGAAAAAGTCTCAAGATGGTCGGGGGGAGTCGAGCTGGATGAGATTCTCTGACGGCACAGCACTAGCAAAACGGAACCAGTGAGGGCTTGAGGGCACAAGGGGGGAAAAAAGACCCAAGGCAAAAAAAAAGCACAAGTGTAGTTCACCTCCCCCCACTTCTTTTTTTGCGTCGTGCCCCGCCCACAATGGCCCGCTGCGGGCTGTCATTGGCCTGGGGGTGCCAATTTTTGTGAAAGATTTCTGTCTAGCGCACGGGATCAGTAGGGCTTCGTGATTGATTATGTCAGCAATTGTATTGTATAAGCGTTGTTTCCAAACGATCACGTGTGGGTTTAGCACCGCCACATAGATGTGGCGCTATCCCTGATATCTTATCGCCAGATCTTCTGATAGAAGACCCCGGCGGACCCAGTGTTTTTTCAGTCCCGTTCGGAGGCTGCGTTTACCTAAAACTGCCGCCTTGCATCACGCTCGCATAACCTCCATCGTCATCCCACATCTACGACCAATTCCTCGACACACTCCCCACAACAAAGCAATACCAATACACAGAAACAAAACATACCACGTCCAGAATCAGCACAGCGATGGACAAGACAATCAACGTGCTCGTCACCGGCCTGCCCGGCGCCGGCCCTTCCACCTACGCGCTGCCCGTCGCAGCATCCACCTCCATCAACAAGATCTGGGCCGACCTCTACGAGCGCCTTCCGCCCATCCAGTCGCGCCTCATCCTCACTACCATCGGCAACAGACAGCTGTCGCCCGCGTGCAGCCCCCGCAGTCACAGTCTGGCCGTCAGCGACCTGCTATCCACGCCCTACGATGACTTTGTGTCGCTGCGCCTCTCTGTCCCCATGCTTGGTGGCAAGGGTGGTTTCGGCTCCCAGCTGCGGGCTGCCGGTGGCCGCATGTCGTCCAAGCGCAAGAAGAACCAGGAAGAGGACAACGGTTCCAGCCGCAACCTGGACGGCCGCCGCATGCGCACCGTGACCGAGGCCAAGGCGCTCGCCGAGTACCTGGCCATCAAGCCCGAGATGGACCGCAAGGAGAAGGAGCGCCGGCGCAAGCGCTGGGAGGAGATTGTCGCCTTGGCCGAGAAGAAGGAGGAGGAGATCAAGAGCGGCACGGGCGGCAGCCGAGGCCGCCTGGACGGCAAGTGGGTGGACGACAAGGCCGAGGCGAGCGAGCGCACACGCATGGCCGTCCTGGCCGCCATGCAGAGCGGCCAATACAAGGACAACCTGCTCCTGTCCACCTCGGCGGGGTCCAGCACGTCTGCCGAGGCCTCGGGCAGCGGCAGCAGCGTCAGCGGCAGCGGCGACTCCAGCAACGAGGAAGACATGGAGGATGCCGAGGACGATGCGGAGGAGGAGAGTGGCAGCGGTGCTGAAGGCCCTGCAACAAAAGCCAAGGCGGTGGCTGCTCCAGCTCCTGCAGCAGCAGCTGCTGCTGCTACTACTGACAAGGGCAAGGGAAAAGGCAAGGCATTCTTCGCCTTTGATGACGAAGACGACGAGTTTATGAGCTCTTCCGACGAAGAGGAGTAAACCTGGTCCGTGTCTTGTTCTTTTGTTGTCTTTTGCTCATGCCTGTTACGACCCTCATAGAGTTCTATATCCCTAGCGTTTTGTTTGCGACATAGTTACATATTATGAATATAATCACATCTGTTTGCTCAACATCAGTCACATACATGCTACGGCCACTCTGCGGCAAGCAAGCACCGGCAATCTGATGTACTGTCTTATATAAAACAAAGATATATACTGGAATGTCCACCGTGCAAAAAAGGTGATCCGCAGAACGACGTGTGCCGAGATCCCACGTGCTGGTACAGTGTCAAGCCAACCAACGTCTGCTGGTGTGTTTTCGGTAATTCTTATTTGTGCACCTCTCACCCTATGTATCGTCGAACACATGCCAAAAAAAAAAACAACAACACCCCTCACCGCTGCGTCCAACTAACCAGCTGCGGCGCTCAGCTGCAACAAGTCATGCTTACTCCAGGCGGACGGGGAAGGTGCCGGCTTCTCTCTGGTCGTCCCAGCGCTTGTACTGCAGATGTTGTTAGTATGTGTGGGACGTGTAGGCATGGCATGTCCATGACAAAAAAAAGATCACTTACCCAGCCGCTGGGGCACAGGGACCGGTAGGCGAGCCAGAACTAATAGGCGGAGGTCAGCATGATGTCTCATGTCGGAACCGGCGGTATCTCGCGCATATCGGTACGTCCGGGGGGAGGGGGGGTTGACGAACCTGGCGGCAGGGAGCAAAGTCCTCGCCCTTGGCCAGAATGCACTTGTGGTAGTCGACGTAGTTCTGCCAGCAGTGCTTGGTCTGGTTGGTGTTGGGGAAACGGGCGTCGACACCTGGAAGCAGAGGATGTTATTACGCGGACAATGGCAAGGGAGGCGAGAAAGCGAGAGAGCGGGAGAGCGGGAGAGCGGGAAAGCGGGAGAGCGGGAAAGCGGGAGAGCGGGAAAGCGAGAGAGACGGCGGGACGGTGAGGTGAAGTGAGGTTGAATTTGGATTGGGACGGCGAAATGGACCAATTCCGGATCAAAAACGGCTATTCCGGCATCGTCTGCCGGGGGACGCGGCCGGCCGAGCGCCGACACGATCGGCGGCTCCCGGGCGAGGCGGAGGAACGGAGGCTATCGGAAACGCGGCCGGGCGGTCGGGAAGAGAGGGAAGAGACGGCAATTGGGGGATGCAGAAGCACTCGAGGGGTTCAAAACATACCAGCTGCAGTAAAAAAAAGTCACGATGTTAGCAACGGTCAGGGAGCGAATGATAACATCATACGATGTGGTTTGATTTGTATGTTTGAGTTTTTTTTTTCCCGGCTTGCGCCAACCGGTACAGAAGGGTGAGTTGGACTTACCAGTGACGAACTTGAAGGGCTTGGTTTCACGATCCTCGTCAGACATTTTGAAAGGACTTGAACTGGGAAATCAATTGATCGGGGTTCTGGGTGGTTGCGTTGAGGGTTTGGATTTGGGGGGTGGGGAGGAGAGGAGATGGTCTATGGTGGAAAGAGAGAGAGGGCGTTGGTTAGCAGCAGAGAGAGGTGAGTGAGTGAGCTGTGGTCCGAGATGGCAGCGGCAGCAAAAGCTTGGGATTGGAATGGGCGCAATTCGCTGGTTTCGCTGGCTCGGAACAAGGGGGGGGGGGGGGTTGCGTACAGTCAGCAGGTGGTGTGCCACTGTACTCGTACTCAGTAATAAAAGTGTACCGCAGCGGGTGAAGAAGGAGGAAAGGGACGGGCAGGAGGGAGCGAGTCGTGCCTGGATTGTCGGGCACCAACTCTGGACAGTGGGCTGATCGATCGTACATTTTGCCATTATATGCATTTATTTTGGTATTTTATTTAACGCACTTATCGCAGGGCCCGGCCGACCAACCGAAGCCCAAACAGAGCCATTACGGGGGACCAGCATAGAATCTGCTGCGGAGTGCGTTGCACAGTGCGGGCAGAACGGGCAAAACGGTACCGCACTTGTTTTCCAACATAAGCTGCGGGCCAGCGCTGCTAATTTGGGGTGACCTCACATTTTCCCTCGTCTTTCCTCTTCCTCTTCCCTCCCACCTCGTTCTCGCATTTCGCTCGTCTGATCACGACCGTCAAGCTCCACGCTGCCCACTGCCACCGCCGTCGAACCACTCGATTTCCAACTCTCCCCTCCAAACAAAAAAAATACACAATGTTTGCCACCCGCGCTGCCCTCAAGGCCTTCCGGCCGACCTACCGCATGATGGCCCCGGTCCCGGTATGTCGCGGCACCCCCCGGCCCCCTCCGGTTGTGACGGGCACAACGGCCGATGCTCTTGGGAACATTGTCGGCACATGCTTTGGAAAGGTGTTTGCCAATTGCTAACTGACATCTCACAGAAGGACGCCCAGTCTGGTATGTAGCCCTGCGCTGCTCAATGGACCATCCGCCGACATGAAACGTGCCGCTGGACCGCGATCGATCGCGATCGGACCCCCTACCCCCCTCTCCGTCCCCCGATTGGCCGGCTGCTATGCCGCGGCTAGCCAACCTCTTGTTGCGCGCACACAGGCCGAGGCGACCGATGTCGAGACACAATGACCGGCTGACCGTTTCCATCTCCATAGGCCACACCATCACACAGAGACTGCGCCGCCTGAGCAAGATCCCCGCCGAGCTGATCCCCCTGGGTATGTGCATGCCATTGACGCGGCTGACCACGCGCACAAAGTACATGCTAACCACTCTTCCGTAGGCGTCGTCGTCGGCTTTGCCGTGTTCGCTGCCGGCTACTCGTGCGTCCGCCACTTCTTCGTTGACGGCACCATCCGCCTGAAGCGCCAGAACCGCGCCCTTGAGGCCGCCGCCGCCGCCCACGGCGAGGAGCACCACTAAGCTATTCCGGAGGGAGTGGCATTGACCGGGGACGGTGGTCGGAGAGGTAGAGATGGGAGGGAGTTGATCCGGTGCTGGGGCTTTTTTTTTTTCTGCTATGCTATTTCCATGTTGATCATTGGGGAGGGCTTGGGAGACCGCTCCAGCCTAGACTGACACTGAAAGCGACAGTTGGGGAGCTGCTTTTTATTTGTATATAAGAAGGAGAATACGAAGAAAATCGGAAACAGACCCAAACAGTTTGTTCAATGGGCACATGTTGACGCCAATGCCCTGATATCGTGACCCAGCAACGAGAGAACGAATGAAACAAGATTAATGTAGAAGAAACGCAATAGCAATAGCAGCAGCAAACGCAAGAAGAGAAGAGCACATGCCGACACCCCTCAGCTCTGCCGTGGACCGGCCACGTCCAGCTCTTCCAGGCCCTGCATGGGATCGGCCGCCTTGGCATCGCCGTCCTGGCCCTGCTCGGCGGCCAGCCGGTCCTCCTCGGCTGTTGCGTTTTGCGCAATCCATGCTTCCTATCAATAAGGAGTCAGTATATAGTAGCAACGTGCACCGAGAGACATGCAACGTACCTGATTCCATAGTGCTGTTTTGCTGCCGAGACCCTCGGTGGCGCTTTTCGGTGCTTTGGCGGCCGTGACTTTGATGATCCGCCCAAAGAACTCCGACTTGTCCATGTTGTCAATGGCCTCCTTGGCGTCGTCTGCGTCCTCGTACTCGACGTATGCAAAGCCGCGGTGCCCCGATGGTGCGCCGGCATCGTCCGGGCCGCCTGCTGCGTTGCCGTTGGCCTCTGCGCCGGCGCCATCGCCGTTCGCGTCCGGCCTTGGTGGCCGGCGGTCGTTCTTGGGCAGCGTCACGTCGGCAATATCACCAAACGGAATGAAGGCGTCGTGCAGGTTGGCCACAGTCACCTGCGGGCCGAGGCCGCCCACATACACCGAGGCCTTCCATCGAGTCGAGTCGGTCATGTCTTGCTGCTTCTTTTCTTCTTTTTCTTTTTCTTCTTTTTTTTTTTTGTCTGAAATTCCGTGTCTGTGTGCGAGGGCTCGAGGGCAGCTGCGTGCCGTGAAAAGAACAATATGTGAAATAAATGAAAATAGAGATCAATACAATGAGAATATTGGATGGGCGTCGCTCAAGAAATCGCCAGCCTCGTCAAGCTCGGACTGTTCTTCCACAGCGCAAAACACCCTGCTACCAAAAGTACCCTTGTCAATCACTGCCCGTCTCAGAGCTAGCTCCAGCGCTCCATCCAGTGCATCACGTGACCCGACAGCTGCCGCCGCCGCCAGCATGCCACCTTGCTGTTTTGCGCTTCAGGACAACTCAGCCAGTTTGAGCAAGCCCCCCTCGTTGTCTAGGTCGTCGTCGCCGTCTCGCTAGCTTTCGCAAGTTCCCGGAACCACCAACTGACTTTTGTTTTGGCTGAGGTCTTTTCCAGCTGCTGCTCAGTTCTTTGCATTCATAGACAGCTTCAACGTCAGCTGTCTTTATTACATAAGATAATCAAACTTGACTCGACGTTGACAGGAAGGAAGCAAGCAAGCAAGCAAGCTCCAACTGGCACATCGCGCCTTCCCAAACAGCCATACTGTGGAGCATTAGCTAGAAGATACATCTACGCATTGCCCGGCCCCCTTTCCCCCTTTCTCCCTCACCTCGACGTCGTCACTTTTGCTATTCTCTTCTCTTCTCCCCTTCTTCCTCTCCTCCCGTCCCTCCATTGCCTCCCACCATCCTCCTTCCCCGCCGTCTACCATCTATTCATCGCCCGCCACTCCTCACCGCTTTCCCGTCCAGCATGGTGAATCTCCGAGAGATCCCCCGGACGGCGGTCTTTGCCTGGTCTCCGGGCACCGGCAAGACCCTCCTCGTCACCGGCACGCGCGCCGGCGCCGTCGATGCCGACTTCTCCGACGAGAGCAAGCTCGAGCTCTGGGACCTCAGCCTCGACACCCCCAACCATGCCGTTGAGCTACAGCCCCTCCACAGCGTAACCATTGACTCCAAGTAGGTCTTGCCCTTTGCCTCAGTGCTCCCTGAAAACCTGCAGTGGTAATGGCAATCTGTTGTCCCTTTTTAACATTTCTCTAACCTCCCCCCTCCCCCTCCCCCCCCAGATTCTACGACATTGCATGGGGCCCCTCAGATGAAGACCACCCCCGCGGCATCATTGCTGCTGCGCTTGAGAACGGCACTCTCGAACTGTGGGACGCCGAGAAGCTCGCTGCTGGCGACGACGACGCCCTGATCGACCGCGCCACCAAGCACAGCGGGGCCATCAAGTCCGTCCAGTTCAACCCCCTCAAGCCCCAGATCATCGCCACCGCCGGCGCCAAGGGCGAGCTGTTCATCTACAATGTCGAAGACATCCAAAACCCCTTCCGCCTTGGTAACGCCGCCGCGTCACGGGCCGACGACATCGAGTCTCTGGCCTGGAACAAGAAGGTGTCGCACATTCTGGCCACAGGCGGTGCTGGCGGCCTCATCACCGTCTGGGACGTCAAGACCAAGAAGGCGTCTCTGACGCTCAACAACAACCGCAAGCCAGTCAGCGCCGTCGTCTGGGACCCGACCAACTCCACCAAGCTCATCACCGCGTCGCCCGACGACAACAACCCCGTCATCTACCTGTGGAACCTGCGCAACTCCAACGCGCCCGAGCGCACGCTGACCGGCCACGAACAGGGCGTGCTGTCGCTGTCGTGGTGCATCCAGGACCCCAACATCCTGCTGTCCTGCGGCAAGGACAACCGCACGCTGGTCTGGAACCCCAACACGGGCGAGTCCTTTGGCGAGCTGCAGGAGGGCAACAACTGGGCCTTCTCCACCAGCTTCAACCCTGAGAACCCCGACTTGACCGCCACCGCCTCGTTTGACGGCAAGATCATCGTCCAGACCCTCCAGGACACCAACAACTCTCTGGAAGCCCAGGCGGCCGCGCAGAGCAACCTGGACGCCGAGGACTTTTTCGCCACCGCCCACGTCGCGCCCAAGGTCACCAACTTTTCGCTGCCGACCCCGCCCAGCTGGTACCTCAAGCCGGTCGGCGCCGCCTTTGGCTTCGGCGGCAAGGTGGTCTACTTTACGCTCAACGACACCCCTGCGGGCCAGGCCCCGTCATCAACGGTCCACATTGCGTCGTTCTCTGCCGACACGGAAGTCGTGCCGACAACGGAAAAGTTCGAGGACGCGCTGAAGTCGGGCGACGTCAAGTCCATCTGCGACTCGCACATTGAGCAGGCCAAGACCGACGAGGAGAAGGCGGACTGGGAGGTTCTGGAGACGCTTCTCGACGCCAACCCGCGCCAGAAGGTGATTGAGCGCCTGGGCTTCAAGCAGGAGGAAGAGGCTGCCACCAACGGCGAGGACAAGGAGGAGGCGGAGCCTGCTGCCACCGAGGACGCCGACGAGAAGGAGTCTGAGACCGAGACCAAGGAAAAACCCACCGACTCAGCAGACAAGGAGAAGAGCAACCGCCTGTCCAGCTTCTTTGGCGACGATGAAGGTGCCGAAGGCGACGACGCCGACTTTTTGGGTCTGTCCAGCGGCAAGGACGGCGAGGACGGCAAGGACAGCAAGCCGGCCGGAACACCCTTCCATCTCCTCAGCCAGGGCAACACGACCCTGGAGGACAAGATCACCAAGGCGATCATGCTCGGAGACTTTGCACGCGCCGTGGACATTTGCCTGAAGGAAAACCGCATCGCCGACGCGTTTGTCATTGCCAACTGCGGCGGCAAGGAGCTGGTCCAAAAGGTGCAGAATGCATACCTGGAGAGCACCTCTGGGTCTCCCAGCTACATCCGCCTGATCGGCGCTGTCATCTCCGAGGACCTGTGGGACGTTGTGCGCAATGCAGACCTGGCCAACTGGAAGGAGGCCCTCGCAACGCTGTGCACCTTTGCCAAGCCGGCCGACTTCCCCGACTTCTGCGAGGCGCTGGGTGACCGTGTGCTCGAGGCGGGCTCGCGCAAGGATGCGTCGTTCTGCTACATGGTGGGCTCGAAGCTGGAGAAGGTGGTGGCCATCTGGATTGCCGAGCTGGAGGAAGCCGAGCAGGCTGGCATGAAGGAGCCGACCGAGGACTCGACGTACTCGGTGCACACCAAGTCTCTGCAGCAGTTCATCGAGAAGGTGACCGTGTTCCGCCACGTCACCAAGTTTGCCGACACCGAGACGTCGCTCAAGGCGGACTGGAAGCTTGCTGCCCTGTACGACAAGTACGTCGAGTACGCGGACATTGTGGCGGCGTCTGGCCTGATGCCTGTTGCGCAAAAGTACCTGGATCTGGTGCCGGCTGCCTACGAGAAGGCCGAGCTGTCGCGCAGCCGCGTGAAGCTGGCATCGAAGCCGGCGGCGGCGACGGCCACGGCCACGGCACAGCGCGGTGCTGTCCCCAAGAGCAGAACGCCGCTGGCGCGCACGTCGCTGGTCAGCTCGGGCTACCCGGCACCCCCTCACGCCGGCGTGCCCAGCGCTACACCCCCGAAGCCGTACGCCCCGCCGACCGCACCCGCGCCGAGCGCCAACCCCTACGCCCCGGCCGCTGCGGCCCAGTCCAACCCCTATGCCCCGCCCACTGCGGCGCCGACCAACCCCTACGCTCCTCCCAAGGCGACTTCGGCGTACGGTGGCCAGGGCTACGCGCCGCCACAGACAACCTCCTCGTACGCTCCCCCCACGGCGGCGTATGGTGCCACCCCCAACTTTGCCTACGGTGCTCCTCCACGAAACACGACCCCGTCTATGCCGCCGCCGCGCGATATGGACGCCGGCAGCTGGAACGACGTGCCTATTGTGACCAAGCTGCCGGCGCGGAGAAACACGCCGAGCGTGGCGCCCATCACAGCACCCTTTGGTGCGCAGGTGACCCCCGGCGCACCCCCTCCGGCCAGCCCCTATGGCATGCGCAGCAACCAGACGCCGCCGCCGCCACCGCCACCAAAGGGCAGCGCACCGCCCCGGGTCTCCTCGCCGCTGGCGCCGCCCCCGTCGGCCGGAGCTGGCATCCAGCGCCCCTCATCGGCTGCTAATGCCTACGCGCCGCCCCCGCCCCCAGCCAACAGCGGCCCGAGCCCGCTGATCCGCCCGCCCCCCCAGACGGGTTCTCCCTACAACCCCCCTCCGGCAAGTGCGCCTCCGCCGAGCCGCTATGCCCCCGCGCCGACCGCCCAGCCTACTCCTAGCGCCGGATATACGCCGCAGGGCGGAGCCTCGGTCGGCCCCCCTCCTGCAGCACGCCCTGCGCCCAACCCGTACGCTCCGGCTCCTAGCCAGTATGCGCCCCCGGCGTTCAACGGCAGCAATGCTGGCGGCGTGAGCCACCCGCCTGTCGGACCCCCGCCATCAGCCACCGGCCCGCCTCCGGCTGCCGGTGGCCCTCCGCGCGCCAACCACAGTGCGCCGCCGGCGGCTGCTACGCCACCTCCGCAGGCTACACCGCCCCCCCCGCGCAAGGCCAAGCACCCCGCCGGCGACCGGTCGCACATTCCACCGTCGGCGCAGAAGCTGGTGCAGGTTCTGGATGCCGACCTGCAGCGTGTTGCGGCACGCGCTCCAGAGACGTTCAAGCCGCAGGTTAACGACACGCGCAAGCGGCTCAATCTGCTGTTTGACCACCTCAACAACGCCGAGCTGGTGAAGGAGGACACGATCCAGCAGCTGCACGAGCTTGCCAACGCGCTGGAGAACCGGGCGTATGATGTTGCGCAGAAGATGCAGGTCGACATCCACCGCGAGAAGCCGGAGGAGTGCGGCAACTGGATGGTGAGTAATGAGCCAGATGCCATGACATTGCATTGAGAGACATATTATACTAACATTTCATCCTAGGTCGGTGTCAAGCGTCTTATTGCCATGAGCAAGGCCACGCCGTAAAAGGCTACGAATGTACGTCGATCAACGTCTGTCTTTCAGGAGTGGCAGGGCCACACGGCATCACGTGAATGTATTGTTGGTAAAACGGGGGCGACCGGTGGAAAAGGGACGAGCTGCCCTTTTTTTGTGGATATTTGTTATTGTGTTTTAGTGTCTGCGTTCTGCTTGAATCAATAAGTTTCTTTCTGGAGATTTTGTATGAGAAGCATGTGTTGTTCATGTACGGAGTACGCCGTAGAATATAGTATGCATAGTAGACTATTGCCAGTAAAACACTAAAAATGCACCAATACACTAACCATAGCTAATTGTTGGTTGGCCCATGCTACACCGCCTGTGATTCTGCCACGCCTGGAGCTCCCGCCATGTGGCATCTGGTAGCCCACTTCAGGCCATCTCTAGGATGCGTTGGCATTGCCCGCCCGCTTCCACGAGGCAGCCTAGACACAAACAACATCCAAACACACAAACATGACAGAATCAGCATCTCCGTCGCCGGTAGAGACACCGGCAGCTGCAGAGGACCCCGGTGCAGCTGCACTGCGGCGCCGCAAGGAGCGCCGCGAAGCCAAGATCCGGGCTGGTGGCGCCGACCGTCTGAACAAGATTACCGGCCTCGGTGGCGGTCTGAAGCGAGGTGGGTTTTTTTTTTTTCTATCTATTGACAGAACAAATTTAGGGTTGACGAGAAACTAACTTTATCTGCAGAGGTCCCCCCGCCCAAGCCCGAGGTTGCGGACCCCGACGAGGTGGACATTTCCGAGCACTACTACCAGCCCAACGTGACGCCGCGGACAGGAGCAGCGGGAGCATCAGGAGGAAATGCGGCAGCGTCCGGGTCTGATGTGAACTCGCAGCTGCGCCAGCTTCTCCTGGCGCAGCAGCAGCAGCAAGGGTCTGGCCAAGAGACGCCCATGAACCCATTTGGTGGTGGCGCCAACGACCCCTTTGGGTTTGGCAGCATGGGCGGCATGCCGGGCATGGGCGGTGCCGGCGGCGCTGGCGGTGCTGGCGGCGCTGGTGCGGACGACCCGCTGATGGCCATGATGTCGCAGATGATGCAGGCGATGGGCGGCGCGGGCGGTGCAGGCGGCGGACCGGGCGGGCCTGGCATGCCTGGTATGCCTGGCATGCCTGGTATGCCTGGTATGCCTGGCATGGACGGGTTCCCGGGCTTCCCAGGAATGGGCCAGCAGCAGCAGCAGCAAGCCAAATCGGCCATCCCGCGGACCCCGGCGGCGCTGTGGCGGCTCGTGCACTTTGCCGTGGCCATCTCGCTGGGCCTGTACGTGGCGCTGTCGACGCCCTTCAAGGGCACGCTCGAGGAGCGGCAGCAGGCGGATGCGTCTGCGGCTGTGGCGGCGGCAGACCAGGGCCAGTACAGCGGTAGTGACGACGAGTTTGCCGAGCAGAAGCGGTACTTTTTCTATGCGTTTGCGACGGCCGAGACGGTGCTGCTGACGAGCCGCATCTTTGTGGAGCGGCGCTGGGGCGGCAGTGCGTTTGGCAATGGCAGCAGCAACGGTGGCGGACTGATGGGCATGGCGATGGGCTTCCTGCCGCCGGCGGTCAAGCGCAGCCTGGACATTGGGATGCAGTACTGGCAGATCTTTAGCACGGTGCGCAACGACCTGTTGGTGTGCATTTTTGTGCTGGGCGTGTACTCGTGGCTGCGGTCGTGATGCGGTTGCACTGGTTTTTCATTATCGAATTCAAATTCAGAAATGTCTATATTCCAGTGATGCTATTTTCCGTGATGCTCTATATGGTTGGGAGTATGCAGTGCTAAGCAAGAAACGCCGGTATTAAGGTTCAGCTCCAAACAACCAGGGAGGAGTAGATAGATAGGAAACCCAGATGAAGATTGTACACAAGGAAAAAAAAGGATTCGGTATAAAAACGACAAGAAAGAAGACAAAAAAAAAAAAAAAAAAAAGACAAAAAAAAAAACTATTGGCACAGTGCAGTGCTGATAATACTGCCAATGACACCGCGCACGCGCTTGGGGTTCTCCTGGATGGTGGTAAAGACAATGGCCGTGCTGGCGGCAAAGACGGCCGTCTCGCGCCACTGCTTGTCGAGGGCATAGCGCCGCGGGAACAGGGTGCCGAGGGCGCGCGGGGCGACGAACAGGCCCATGTCCTTGCGGCGGCTGGCGCGCTCAATCAGGATGCTCCATCCGCAGAGTGCGCAGCCGACGGCTGTGCACACGCCGCTGTCGATGAGCTGGTGCACGTGGTGCTGCGGCGACGGCGACGGCTTGACCAGCTTGACCAGCTTGAGCAACGGGGACCCGATGCGAGGGCCGATGCGGGTGCGTGCCAGACACACACCGTAGTAGAAGAGCATGATAAAGGTGCCCAAAAAGGCCGACGACCGCGCGGCTGACAGCACGGCGCGCACGACGCCGCGCAGGTTGCGGTTGGGCTTGCGCAGCACCATGAGCAGGCTCAGCGGCAGGTAGGTCGCCATGGCCCAGCGCCACGAGCGGAACAGGCGGTACAGCGCGTGGACCTCGCACGACGGCCCGCAGTCCATGTGCACGATCGTGCAAGGGAAGGGCACGGTCTGCTGCGGGTCGGCCCAGGCCGGCGGCAGGTCGTAGTCGGCGCACATGCCCTGCAGCTGCTGGATGCTGGGGTCCAGCGCGCGGCCGTACAGCAGCTGGTCGGAGCGGAACAGGCGCAGGATCTCGATGAGGCGGAAGTCGACGGCGGCGGCGGCGGTGATCCACTTGTTGTAGGCCACGGGCAGGCGCTCGGGCACGTAGAACCAGGCCCACATGACGAGGGCCGACGACGCGGAGAAGATGGCCGGGTCGGTGGCCTGGCCCACGAGGGTTTCGAGGCGCGTCCACCGGCGGCCGCTGGCGAGGCGGCGCTGCTTGCGGCGTGCCCAGAGCTCGCCGACGACGACATCGAGGGCGCGCGTCACGGCGAACAGCGTGAGGTCGATGGTGCGGCCGGCGTAGATTTTTGGGGGGGGTTCTGCTGCTGCTGCTGCTGCTGCTGCTGCTGCTGCTGCTGCTGTTGCGCCTGTGTCGGCAGGTTCCGCAGGCTCCGCAGGCTTTATAAAACCCGGCGTCTGCGTCTGCAAGAGCTGCAGACTGCCGTACGCTGCAAGAAACGACGCCAGCCAGCGCGACAGGCGTGTGCGTGCGAGTGTTGACAGGCCCGGCAGGACACGGGCGAGCAGGCGAGAAAGAGGTGCCTGGAGGAGCGTCGAGCCGCCGATCAGCGTGGCGCAAAAGGTCGGGAAGCGGCGCAGTTCGAGGCCGGTGCGCAGGATGCGGGCGATGGCGGCGGCGAGGCGCGACAGGGACGCTGCTTCGGCTGTTTTGTTGCTGTTTTCATCATCGGCCGCCTTGCCCGTCCGCCGATGACGACGTCGCACGGCCGCAATGTAGGCGAGAAGAGCCGTGGCCAGGCGCGGGCCAACACTCGAGGCATAGCCGAGCAGGTATGCGCGGACCACGGGCCGGAGGGCGGCCGAAATGGCCGGGCTACGGGCTGCCACGAGCGTGGAAGGCCGGGCCATTCCAGGTGATGGGAGGAGGTTATTACGAGTAGACGGTTGATGTCGATGTCGTAGAGGACCGTCCAAAAGCGTTCAGTCAGGGTCGGCAAGCAGAAGAACAAAGGAAAGGCCGCCGGTTCTTGGATGTGTGCTGTCTGAGCAGGAGAGCCAACGAGATGGGCTCGCGCATTGTCGATCGCAACGCTAGCAGTCGGCAGTCGGCAGTTGATTGATCGCAGTACGAGTACTCGTCCGTCGTATCATGGCTTCACTTTACGCGTAGCTGAATATTAGGGCGCGATCACTACACAATTACCCCGTACGGTAACACCCCTGCGCCTTTCCTTCTTGGGCAAGGGCAGGCGTCGGCTCGGCCTGGAACCCATCGCTGGCATGTGAAAATGGGCACGGGATTGGCGCATTGGGGTACGGAGTACATAACGTGCCAAGTGTTGCCCCATATAAGCCCGTGATCTCATGGCGCTGTACATTGACGTCGTCCTGTTCGTCTGATGGCTGCGTTCTGCGTGTACGAGTTCTCGTATGTCGTACGTCGCACGCCTGTCTACTTGTACGAGTATTACTTGCAGAACTGCATGGTGCCGATTTGCACGATGCTTTCCACCCGGCTCCCTCATCACGCCGAAGCATGTGACTCCTACTCCGCGTGGCTTACATAATATTTGGCATCGAGATGGTGGACCTTAACTTGAACTCCTACTCCGTACGGCATCCATACTGACCGCCTGCACAACTACGAGCACGCCGTCCCATTCCCGCTTGCCCCAAAACGTGCCCATCCCCGGACTCGACCCCAAGGTCCAAGGTCGGTACCCCGGCCTTTGGCGCCTGCCCACTGTTCCCCGCATGGTGGCGCATTTCCGCGTGCTGCCCTGCTTCCGTGCGTCGTAGCCCGTCAAAACGTCTCGTCGATTGCATGGCGTTCTCATCAATTTCATCATTCTCGGTGTTCTCGGTGTTCATGCCGCAGTCTTGTCCAATCCTGTCCAGGCAGTCGCATTCTTGTGCCATCCCCTCCATGCCGTATGCAGTACTTTTGATCTCTCATCTCTCATCACCTCTCTGCCCAACGGCCTTGTCTTCCGTATCTTTCTCTTGTTCGTTCTGCTCCCTGTCAAGTCCTCGTACTCGTACCCCGTAATCTTCTTCGCTTTGTTCGGCCCGCCATCTCTCCTCGCCGATTCTTTGCCGTCTTCTCTCTTCCCTGCTCCCTGCTCCCTGCTCCCTGCTCGCTTTTCATCACCTGGTCTTTCTCTAGTCTTCCCCAGACGACCCCAGACCCCGGAATGGTATTTTCTCGTTCTTGTCTTACCTTTATTCTCGGTATGAGTACTCATAGTGACGAATATTGCGAGAAAGTCTTTATTCTCCCCTCCCGCATCTGCCCCACTTATCTCCCGTCGCAACACCTTCCCCATCCTGCCATCAACACCCACATTCCAGCACCCCGTGCCTTGCCGCAATTTCTTAGTTGATTTTTTGTGTGTCTCACTCGCCCCAGACCCTTCCCCGGCGCTCTCTTTTCTAGCCAGTTTCTTTGCCTTTTTGTTTCTGGCTCAATGTGGTAAAAAGTGAGGCGATGTCTTTATGACCTCATTTTGTAGTGAACGAAACGTTCGTCCTGCTGCCTGCAATGTTTTTTTTTTTTTTTTTTTTTTTTCGTAGTTGCCATTTCGTAGTTGCCACATTGCTGGAAATGCGCCCGGCGTTCTTTCCTCTTTGGCGCGTCGTGCCTGCTGTAATTACGACGTACTCGTACTCTTACCTGCAGTCTCTGCCCGTCGTGGGCCCTTGCAGCTCGGCCACCCTGCCTAAAATGCCTCTACGCAGTGCGCTAGCCGTCCCCTACCCCAAGGCCCCAGACCCTACGGAGTACTCCTCGTACTCCGTAATAACGCCACTGTTCCACTGTTCCACTGTTCCACTGTTCCACTGTTCTACTGTACGTCGTATGCGCTCGTTGCGGCTAATAGGCCTCTGGACCCACTGCAGACCAATCCAGTCGTCCCTGTTTGCTCCTTCCGCCATCTGCTATTTTCTTACCTGCCTCTTTCACATGTCCACTCTTTTTGTGCTGATTTTCGTTTCCCGCCCCGCCGCTGCCAAAAGGTTGTCTTGCTTCACCACCGCATTCGTCGTCATCGCGCTGTTTACGAGACATACACTGACGACTGTAGACGACCGCTGACGTTTACAGACGTTCAACAGCTTTTTTTGCCGGCAAAACGACATCAGCAGCATCTCAGTTGGACCCTCAATCAGCCATCACCACAGCCACAGCACCAAATCACGACATCCACGACCCACGACTTCATCGCGCTGCATCGACTCTGACGATATCACCAAAAGCTTCAAAAGCTTCATATCCAACACCAGAACTGCGCGTGTCTATGCCTACCGCTGCATCGCGACACGGCCACATTCCCATTGTCGACGTCTCATCTCGCAACTAGACGGCGACACTCGCCACAGCTGCACCAACACTTTCTCTCTCTCTCTCTCTCTCTCTGGGGCTCTGGATCTCAACAGACGACCTCCAGGCGACCTCTAGCACACTCTAGCTCATGCTTTCCGCGCAGCGCCCTCCAGCAGCCATGGCCTCCGGGCGGCAGCCAGCCGACGAGTCGCTCTCGTATTTTGGATGTAAGCTCACCTCTCTTTTCCTCCCTTCTCCCCCATTTACTAACAAAAACACAAGACTCTGTCCAAGACGACTTCCCTCTCCCCCAAAACGCTCCTCTCCCCGCCGGCGCACCGCTTCTCTCCGACAATGAACGCACCGCTCTCGATGACTGGCTGCAGATCTTCATGGGCAACACCGGCGGCCCTGCCGAGTCCAACCTCTCGCTCGACCCCGTGCACTCGGACAACTGGAACGACATGCCGCCGCAGTTTGTCGGCTCGACCACCTCGTTCGGCCCGTCCTCGTCCTCGCGCGACATGCACAGCTCCTTTCCTCCAAGCTTCGAACTTCCCCTAATGGGACCGCTGCAAAGTCACCACCACAACCAACAGCAACAGCAACAGCAACAGCAACAGCAACAGATGCCCCATCCCATGTCACCACTGGGCCCGGCCGGCGCGTCGCGGTCTAATTCGTCGCCGGCCATCCCGCTGCATACCTCGCCCGGCCTCGGCCATCATTACTCGGCAGCAGCCATGCACAACCAGATCCTGTCCGAAGACGTGTACTCAGCCGCCAACGCGCTCATGCACAACTCCCACGCAACCGCGACCGCGACCGCGGCGCGCCATGGCAGCTTCAGCTACCAAACCGGACCCAACAACATGAACATGTCGGCGCACTTCCACAGCAATCACAGCGCGGACCTCTTGCTGCAGCACAACGGCGCCCAGCAGCCGCTCGATTCTTCGCACATGACGCCTGCTGCGCTTCTGCACGCAGCACACCACCTTGCCGGGGCACAAATGAACGCGCGGCATGCGTCCATATCCAACCCCATCGGGGCCGGTACCAACTCGACCCTGGGGATCCAGCTCAGCAGTGATGGCTCGTCCATGACGAGAACGTTCCCGGCAGCGGACCTTGGCGGGGGCGCTTCCGCCTTCCACTCCTCGGCCGGTGCCGGTGCCGGTGCCGGTGCCGGTGCCGGTGCTGGTGCCGCCGATGCGTCCAGCCACAGGGCAGAGCTGCAGTGGGGGACAGACCACAGCTTTGGGCAGAAGCAGTTTATCCCGCGGTCGGTCAAGGAGACGTCCGAGGCCATTCTCAACCAGCGGCTGGAGGTCTTGGTGTGCCTCGAGGCCAACCACAGCGCCGGCACAACGCGCCAGACGACGCCCACGTTTGACGCCGACCCCAACGCTGTGCCGTTCAGCCTCAAGACGCGGGCGGCGTCGTTTGTTGGCAGCGACGGACGCGCCGCATCGGCCGTCGAAGTCGTCGACGAGATGGCGCCGCCGCGGAAGAAGCGCAAGAGCAAGAGTGCCGCGTCGGGTAGCGGCATGTTTGCTCGCGGGGACGCCGAGGACGACGAGGGCGCGCCGGGCGGGAATAGCAGTGTAGTGTCCAATGGAAAGTCCAATGGAAAGTCCAACGGCCACGACAACAGCAACAACAATGACGATGACGACAATGCTGCAGAAGGAGCACCTACCACCAACCTGCCCAAGAACGACAAGCCACGGAAGCGCAAGCCCAAGACCATCGCGAACCTGTCGCTCAAGTCGTCTGCGTCACCACCCAGCCTCGAACGCATCCCGGAGCGGACGGCGTCGCTGGACGGCAACGAGAGCTCGGGCGCGCCGGCATCGGGCACGCCCACAAAGGCATCGGCATCGGCATCGGCATCCAAGCGGCGGCGGTCGGCCCAGGTCAAGCAGCCGCGCGAGAACCTGTCGGAGGAGCAGAAGCGCGAGAATCATATCAAGAGCGAGCAGAAGCGGCGGACGCTGATCAAGACGGGCTTTGAGGACCTGGGCATCCTGGTGCCGGGGCTGGACGGCGGCAGCCACAGCAAGAGCACGATGCTGATGATTGCGGCCAACTACCTGGAGGAGTTGTTGCAGGGGAACAAGAAGCTGCGCGAGTTGGCGGGGCGGTGATTGTTTTCGTTTTCTTTTTCTTTTCTTTTTCCTTTTCCTTTTCTTTTCCTTTTTTATTCTTTTTTCTTTTTTTATTTCCTTCATTCTTCTCCCTTTCTCATTTTTTCTCTTTATTCTTCTCATCACCCTTCGTATATTTTCTGGTTTTCTTCCTCCTACTTGTTTCTGCTCAAATACCAGGATATCCGGGGAGTTGGCATCTGATCCGTCCTCAATTTGTCTTTGCAGCTGTTTTTGTTATATATCCTCTTACGTGTGTATGCTTACGAACCAGCCCTTGTGGCACAATGCAGAAAAGTGTTTTTTAATCAAAATGGACCTTAAACGACTTACACGCTTAAGAACTACACACATTAATCCTCCCCCAACAGATGGAAGCGGGCATGTGCGGCCTGTGCAAAGGCCGGCAGACACTGTCCACACTGCCGGCACATTGTAGCGTCGGCGCCGGTGTCGCCCTGGTCATCCCAGGCCATCTCTTGGGGGCTGTCATCGTCGTTGTCGTCGTTGTCGCTGTCGTCGTTGTGGTCATCACCAACGTGATCAGACACGTGATCTTCGTTCTTCGCCTGGCCGTGCTCTTCCTCCTCGCCGGCGTTGGCTCTTCGAAACATGGCCGCTATGCCCCCGTCCTCGGCCACGGCTGCCATGTTGGCCACGCACACGTTGAGCAGGCCGACTGTCCATTCCTTGCTGCTACTGCTGCTGCCGCTCCTGCCGCCGCTACCGCTGCCGCGCACGCGCACGCTGGCCGCCAGCTTGCGGAACATGGGCACCAGGCTGCCCTGCACGAGGCGGTCGACGACCTGCGCGCGCGGCGTCGTCAGGCTCAGCACGTAGCCCGGCAGCGGCGCGCTGCGGCTCATGCGCGCGAAATGGTACGTCTTCTCGGTCGAGCGGTTGTGCGCGACGTCGGCGTACTGGGGCCGCAGCGTGAGGCGCAGCGTCCGGGGCCGCGCGACCCAGCTGCCGTTGCTGCTGCCACCATCAATAGTTCCCCGCAAATCCGTGTGCATGCGCTTGAGCAGCGACGTGGCCAGCATGCGCAGCTCGGCCGCCACCTGATCAACATCATACGGCTTGAGCGTGCCCTGGCGCGGGCCGGCATAGGTGTCCTCGATGCTGATCTGCGTGGGCAGGTGGCGGCCGCCGCGCACGGGCAGCGCGTCGACGCCGTGCAGCAGCTGCCAGATGCGGTCGGCCGGGGGCAGGTTGGCGGCGGCGGCGGCGGCGGCGGCGGCGGTGGCGGCGGCGCCCGACGCCTGTGCGCTGTTGTTGTGGAGGATGGCGTGGAGCAGGCGCGGCGACATGCCCGGGTGCCGGCGGACGTCGGCCACGGTGACGGCGTGCGCGTCGTCGTCGCCGGCAAAGTCGAAGTCGTTGTTGTCGTCGTCGTTGGCATCTTTGTCCTTTTTTCCTTGGATAAAATTGCTCAGCAGACGGGCCGTTTTGAACCCAATGCCGGGGACGCCGCGCAGGGGCAGGGCATCCATAAAGGCACGCACGACAGCGTCGCCATCGTCTCCGACGCTGAGGATGGTCGTCTGGTTCGCGGGCTTGTTCTGCTTGCCGGCGAGCTTGGCCAGCACTTTGCTCGTGGCGATGCCGGCCGATGCCGAGTAGCCGGCGTCGTCCTGCAGCCGGCGCCGCAGGTAGGCGGCCAGGTGGGAGCCCAGCACAAGGCGCAGCCACGTATTTTTTGCCTGCGCGGGGTGCGAGTACGCGGAGCTGTCTGCGGGCGCCCCGACAACACAGCCGCTGACAGCCGTGCAGTCAAACTCGAAGCCTTGGATGGTATCGTCGTTGTTATCGTCGATGTCATCACCGCCGCCGCCCAAGTCGAAAAACTCCTGGGGCGACCAGCTGCTGGCGGCCGGCCCCCGCGCCTCGAGCCGCCGCGCATTGGCCTCGACGAGCGCCGTGGCATCGACAAACACCTCGTCCAGCCCCAGGCGCTCGACGGGCGCCCCGGCCACAAGGCCGCACATGCGCCGGTACAGCATCTTGGACGCGTCGCGGAACGGCGACAGGTCCTCGCCGTCGACGAGCACCATGTCCGGCAGGATGCGCACGGCGTCGGTGATGCGCATCAGCTTGCGCACGCCGCGGCGCCGCGCCTCGTAGTTGCACGTGGCCAGGATGCTCTTCTGCGTGACGCCGACGGGCTTGCCGGCCAGGTCGGCCACGGCCATACCCCGCGGCGGGTTGTTCTGCACGACTTGCGCGTAGAAGCAGTCGTAGTCAAAGTGCAGGATGACGCGGTCGTCGTTGCGCACGGGCGGGTGTGCTGGTGCTGGTGCTGGTGCTGGTGCTGGTGCTGGTGCTGGTTCTGTTGCCGCCGCCGTCGCCGTCGCCGGCCGCATCATGGCAGCCTTGCTCGGCCCAGGCTAGTCGTAGACGTAGACGCGGCTACGCGGCTCTCTGAAGATCGCATAAGATTTCATCAGCTTGTATTATGTAGCCTTCAGTTGTCGATTAGATTGTAGCGTCCCGTCGTCGTCATCGTCCTGGCTGGTGGTATCACGGGTGGTCGTTGGTTGGAGGTCGAGTTGAAAGCTGACATAATACGCACTAATTCCCCGGCGGCTGCCTGTCTTGTTGATTGGTGCATGGAGCCAAATAATTGGGGCTCCCGGGCTGCTGGTATCCATAGTGCTCACGACGTGCAGATGCCCCACCACACTTTGCATCCTCGGCGCTTCTGGCGCGTCAATTGAGTTTCTCTTTCACATTGCCATCAGGATTGGTTTTGTACGGAGTATTCACTGTTCACAGTGACGTGTGTAGGAGTACTTTAGGTAGGCCTGCGGGAACTTGTCAAATCTGGAGACGGAAGAAAGGAAGCGACCGGGCTTCTTCACCGCTGGATGAGCATCGCGGGATCGAGAAGCAGAGAATTAAGGAAGAATCAGAAAATAAGGAAGAGGACGACCAAAGAGAGCCGCCGTTGGGGTTGGCCAATGCAGGTTGTGACGGTTTACAGCGGTCTGAAAACAGGCCGCATGCAGGAGACGTTGGAGGCGGTCTTGAGAACGGCCACTGTGTGACGACCGGGATTGAATCGACGAGTGAGAGGAAGGGAGGAAGTGTGAATATAATAGTGAAAGATGCATGGGAAACAGACGAATGACAGTACGAGTAGGAGTGCTTATGAAGTGCACAGTTGGTTATACACGGTGGAGTTGATGGGAGAACGACAGCCGAGAGGACGATGTGACCGGAGCAGATGGAGCGAGAAACAGTACTTTGGGGGATAGAGACGACGAATTAAGCTGTGTACGAGCACGGTGGGAAATAAAATAAAAGAGTGAGTAGAGCACTCGTAAGACATGCAGAATAGATAGACGCCGGCGTGTGCGTGGCCCGACTGGCGGCCGCCTCAAGGGCCACCTCGACGACTCGACCTTGGGACTCAACAAACCGCCGGGGAGTCTACAGAGTACGGAGTCTATCAACACTTTTAAAAACTTTTAAAAATGCTCAGTGTGCTCAAATACAATGTATATACGAGTACTTGTACTCATTCTAGTACCGCTGCTCCCATCCTTGCATGCATGCATCTGCTTCGGGCATGCCACTCGGACGACAGGGGTTCGGCGCTTAGCGATGGCTGGCCCTCCTCGACGAGAACAGGCCGAGTGTTCCTCCGCATGACGGCAGACTGCATTTTAAATATGTGCATCTTGTGCGCGGGCTTTGTATTAGCTGGTAACGAGTCATTTTATGAAAGGGCGGGCCAGTCTGCGGGCGAGAAAATCAAACAAAGCTGCCGTGCTGACGCAGGCCTCGATCTAGACCGACTCGCACCGAGCATCTTTGTCCAGCTGTCTGATATCTACGAGTACTCTCTCTAGAATACAACCGATAAAATACTCGACACAATATCACATGCAGGCAACGTCGGATCCACGTCAACACCTCCCTCGCACCATCTTTATTGAATCCTTCGCGCCTCTTCCTCCTCTTATCGCCTGTCCCTTCTCGCCGGCGTCGCCTTGGAGTCCACTCCCCGCTCTTCCTCGTCTTCCGCTTCGTCAAGGCCACACCGACCTCGTCTCTTCCTTCTCTCGCGGCTAATGCACGGCGTCTGTCTCTGACCACCACTCTTTTTCTTTCTCTGCACTCTCGACCCGACCTGGCGCTTGGCCTCGCTTAACTCGGGCCTCCTCTTGCTTCTCGTCCTCGTTTTCCCGCTCGCTGTCCTCTCCCCTCCTCCCCTCCTCCCCTGCCATCACTCACCTCGCATTGCCCGCGTGCATCGATCAAGCCACCGGTCCAATATTCCTCTCGTCCCATTCCCGCCCAACACAAGGCTCGACTCCGCTTGTCTGCTTCCTTCGGCTAAGAGAAATCAAAAGCAAAATCAAAACTAGAATGGGGACAGTCGGTTCTCTTATTCTCGCTTATTTCTATCTCTTGACCTGCTCGCTCTCCGGCTCTCTTCCTCTTCTCTCTCTTTTCGCCTCTCCTCCCTCCTCTCCTCTCATGATAGCACTCTCATCACAAATAGCCGCCGCTTCTCGTCACAGTACATATCCCCTCACCTCCCCCTTTGTCTATCTTGTTCAGTTTCGTTCTTCTCTATTCTCGTTTCTCTTACAGGGGACCACTCTGTTTCTTCCTCTTTCTCATCCCCCGTATCTCCTGCCTCAACCACTGCCCCAAGCGGACCACTTCCTAACCGCCTGCTACTTCCCTACAGCCAGAATTGTTTCATCTCTCATCTCTCTCCACTGCAGAAGAAGATAACCGCCTCGGTCTCTTTTTTTTGTTTCCCCACCCGTTTTATATAGCCTCATCCCATCTTATAAACATCCCACGACTGTGGCCACCCACCCTCCAACATGGCAGCAAGGCCAACAACAACTCACGAGGAAACAAACACAATGTCACATCATCACAGCCCGCCCAAGCGGCCACGGCTGTCTCTCCAGATCAAGAGCCTGACCACGGGGCCCGGCATCCGCACGTCGCGCACCCTCGCCGCCGTCGTCAACCCGCGCTCGCCCACGTCCTTCAACACCCTGACCAATGTCTACTCGACGGCCATTGACCGGTCGTCGTCCGCCGTGACGCCCATGCCCATGTCGGCCGAGCCCGTCACGGCCATCAAGGTGATGGACAGCAAGCGGCTACCGGGACTGCCGGGACTGCCGCGCCTGCAGATGCCTAGTGATCTTACGGGCGAGCAGCAGCAGCAGCGGGGCACGCACACGCCGTACGTGGCCACGCAGTTCCCCGAGACGCCGCTGACGGCCAAGCCCCCCATGTCGCCGGCCGTGACCATGGCCATGGAGCTGCAATTTCCAAGCACCATGACGTCAACGTCGACGCCGCCGCTGTCGGCGGGACCTATCGACGTCCGCACGGGCCAGAGCCAGACTTTTTGCTTTTCGCCCGACGACATCCAGCGCCACCAGCAGCACTGCAAAGGCAGTGAGGACACAGACACAGACACGGACATGGACATGGACATGGACGTGGACATGGGCATGCTGGACAGCGGCAGCGAGTCGAGCTTTTCGTCTAGTTCCTGCATGTCCTACGACAGCGGCACGGACACGCCGTTTCCGTCCGAGCAGCATGCCGCCCTGTCTCATGCAGCACCGACAGCCACAACCCCCGTCACGGCGGTCTCGCGGCGCCGCGCCATGGTGCCCGGGCTCATGATCCCCGGCCGGCCGGCGGTCGTGGCGCCGTACAGACACAACCGCGGGCTGCACAGCATCCTGCGCAACTCGCCGCTGCCGCCGCCATCGTCGTCGTCGTTGTCGCCGTCGTCGTCGTCGTCGTCGCCGCGGCGGCAGTCGCAGCGGCTGATTGACAAGGCCAACCGCCACGTCATGTACAACAACCCGCTGACCCAGACCATTACCACCAACCTGTACACGCGGTCGCACGTCGACCTGCTGTGCGAGGAGGCGTCGCCTTTGTCGACGGCTACATCGGCTACGATATCACCCGCGGCCAACGACGCCGACCGCGTGCTCGACCTGACGCTGGCGTACACGGGCAACGAGACGCGCGACGGTGGCACGACGCCGGGGCCGTTTGAGGAGATGCGGCGGCGCATGGCCGGCCTGGGCACGCACAGCACGAGCAGCAGCACGGCCACGACGCCGATCTCGCCGGGGTCGGGGCTGGCCAGTCCCCGTGGTGGCGGCGGTGGTGGTGGTGGTGGTGGTGGCATTCGCAAGAGAAAGTCTACCAAAAAGGACCGCAAGCGGCGCTGGGTGTGGACGCTGGGTGTGGACGACGAGGAGGAGGCGACGCTGAGCGGTGCGATGATGGCACTCAAGGCGGCGCAGAAGGCGAAGGAAGAGGCGGCGGCGGCTGCTTCTTCTGCAGCTACTTCTGCAGCTACTTCTGCTGCTACTTCTGCTGCTACTTCTGCTGCTACTTCTTCTGCTACTGCTGCGACAGCGCCTACCGAGATGGAGGCCGAGCCCAGGACGCCGCGGGCCACGGTGCAGCTCGCACACACAATGACGCCGTCTCGCCGCGGCGGGGTGCCGGCCGTCGCAGCGTCCAGCAGTTCCCACGAGGTGGAGATGCAGGACTCGGTTGCCCCGGAAAAGGCTGCCGCCGACCCGGCAAATGCTGCCGACCCGGCAAAGGAAACGGCCAACGCCGACGCATCCCAAACGCGCAAGCGCAAGAGCACGCCCACGCCCTACGCCACCGACAGCGAGAGCGACTTTGGCGGCGACGAGGAGAGCGACGTGGACGGCAACATGCAGACGCCGACAACGGCACAGCTGCAGGGGGCCTGGCTGCGGCAGGCCACGGCATCGGCAAGCAGTCTGCGGCACGAGGCTCTGGGGTGATGACGAGCGACGTTTTATGCGACGTTTATGAATTATGGCATTTTTGGGTGGGTTTTTGTTTTTTGTATTTTTTTGTATTTTTTCTTGTATTTGATTATGTATTTTTACTGTTACTTTAGTTTCTTTGACTTGTTTTCAGTTATCCTTCAATCAAAGGAGTGTGTCTTTCACTTGTTTCCAGTATTCTTCAATCGAATGGGTGATGTTGGATGTTGTTTAGGATGTTGTTTAGGATGTTGTTTATAGGATGTTGCATAATTGCATAATGCATATGCATAGTATAATGAATATGCATACCTGCATAATGCATAACGTACTGCATGTGCCATATCTCATATGACGTAGAACAGTACTCGCACTGTACGTGAGAAAAGCGACACTGACGTCATCACCAGCTACAAGCCGTCAGCGCCTCGACGACTCGTACTGCCTCCGCATTCCATCCAGCGCTCCACACGAACAAAGACGGCCGCAGCCCTAGAGAGGTTTCAGAGAGGTCCAGATGCTAGCAGCAGGTCGTCCGCGCGGCGGAGGGCTGCATGCCAGTGGTGTTTTGATGGCAGCGTCAAGTATTGGTTCCTTGACCGAGCGTACTTTTGATTATTAGTGTAGTTGATCGTGATCTCTCTTCTCGTTCTGCTCGCTCGTAGATATCTCTCTCGCTTGTACTCATAAGCCTCGAGTGTGTTCACGTCTTTCGGACGACAACGACACACATCAACATGGCCAACATCAAGGACACCCACATCCCCGTGGGCCAGCACTACTCGGGCAAGAACCGCATCCCCAACATCAAGCAGTTCATCGAGAGCCTGGACAAGGACAAGAAGCTGCGCGATGCCGAGATCGACGCCCAGACGACGAGCAAGCCGGCCGGCACGGACAGCAAGGCCGGCAAGGACAGCGAGGTGCACGAGCACACGGCGTCTGCTCCTGAAAAAGGCAAGAACCGCCGTGTGGTCACCGATCCCGTGACCGGAAAGAGTGAGTGACGCTCCTTCCTTGTTTCTCCTCTATACCCCTTTATAATATATAAGCCCTGACAGTCAGACGTCGAAATCGACGACATGGATAGCAAACTGCTCAAAGCCGTCCGCGATCCCGTCCTGTCCGTCCCCAACGCCAACCTCAACAAGCCCACAACCGCCAAGACCGACGCGGCGCAGTCTGGCGAGGAGTACCGCCGCAACCAGGACATCACGGCGCCGCCCGACCCCGTCGAGCCCGGCGCCACCAGCGATGTGCCCATCCACGGCGAAAAGACCAACGTGCTCTTCCACCCGACGCCGGCCGTCAGCTACGAGCCCATGTACGCGGCGCTCGAGGCCCGCGGCACCGTGCTGAGCGTGTGCCTCTTTGTGGGCATCGTGGTGGCCGGCCGCGTGCTGGCCGGCGGGCGGCTGCTGGGCCTGGTGCCGCTGGCGGCGTGCGTGGCGTCGGCCGTGTTCCTCTGGGTCCGCGACCTGATCCGCCAGGGCCGCAGCCACGAGTGGGCCAGCGAGCAGCGCCGCGGCGAGACGGCCGTCGTCAACCTGATCCCGGAGTCGGTCGAGTGGCTCAACTCGGCGCTGGCCCTGGTCTGGGGCCTGATCAACCCGGACATGTTCTCGGGCGTCGCCGACACGCTCGAGGACGTCATGCAGGCCAGCGTCCCCGGCGTCGTCGACAATGTGAAGATCAACGACATCTCGCAAGGGTCCAACCCGCTGCGCATTCTGAGTCTGCGCGCGCTGCCCGACAGCCACGTGCAGGAGCTGACGGCGGCCGTCCGCGCCGACCAGGAGGCCCAGCCCGACAAAGACGAGCAGGCGATCCGGGCCGAGGAGGAGGGCGGCGAGTTCTACAACCTCGAGGCCACGGTGGCGTACCACGGCCTGCCGTCGGGCAGCGACGTGGCGTCCAAGGCGGCGCGCAACATGGGCATGCAGCTGGTCTTTTACCTGGGCATCAAGGGCGTGTTCGGCGTGCCGTTTCCCGTGTGGGTCGAGCTCAACGGGCTGGTGTGCACGGTGCGGCTGCGCGTGTCGCTGACGCCCGACCCGCCGTTTGTCAAGACGCTCAGCTTCACGCTCATGGGCCTGCCCCAGGTCGACGCCAGCTGCGTGCCGCTCGTGCAGCGCGGCGCCAACGTGCTGGACCTGCCGCTGATCTCGCGCTTTGTCAACTGGGCCATTGCCGCCGCCGCCAACATGTACGTGGCGCCCAAGAGCATGACGCTCGACATTGGCAAGATGCTGGCCGGCGACACCGTCCAGAAGGAGACGGACGCCCTGGGCGTGCTGTACGTGCGCATCCACAAGGCCACGGGGCTCAGCAAGCAGGACGCGCGCGGGTCGGCCGGCGGCGGGTCCGACCCGTACATCTGCCTGGCCTTTAGCAAGTTTGGCAAGCCGCAGTACTGCACGCGCGTGATCCAGGACGACCTCAACCCCGTCTTTGCCGAGACGGCGGCGCTGCTGGTCACGCCCGACATTATCCGCGCCGACGAGCAGCTGTCGCTGGAGCTGTGGGACAGCGACCGGTCGTCGGCCGACGACGTGGTGGGCAAGGTCGAGCTCAGCATCCAGCAGCTGATCCAGCACCCGGGCCGCATGTTTGCCCACGCGTCGAGCCTGCGCGGCATCAAGGCCGCGAGTACCATGCCAGGGCAGCTGCACTGGGAGGTGGGCTTCTTTGGGCGCACGCGGTTCCGGCGCGCGCTGCGCACGGACGGGCGGGATCCGTTTCTGCCGGCGGAGCTGCAGGGGAACGCCGCACTTCAGCCGGAAAATGGCGGCAGCAGCTCCGCCGATGATGAAAAGGGCGAGGAGAACGAACAAAACGCCGTCCTCACCACCCCGCCCGACCCCCTCTGGCCCAGTGGCATCCTCAGCATCATCGTGCACCAGATCGTCGGCCTCGAGCTCGAGAATGTCAAGGGCTCCTATAGCAATGGCCAGCGCAGCCACGACGGCCGCGAGTACGAGCCCGCGCGCCCCGACGCCGGCGAGCTCAAGGAGGAGCAGGGCAAGGCGCTGCCCAGCGCGTACTGCACCATCATCATCAACGACGAGCTCGTGTACAAGACGCGCACCAAGGTGGTGTCGTCGCGGCCCATCTTCGAGGCCGGCACCGAGCGCTTTGTGCGCGACTGGCGCGCCGCCATTGCCACGGTCACGGTGCGCGACGCCCGCAACCGCCAGCACGACCCCATCATCGGCGTCGTGCCGCTCAAGCTGTCCGACCTGCTGCTGACCAGCAGCCAGTCCACGCGCTGGTACCCGCTGGACGGCGGCATCGGCTACGGCCGCGTGCGCATCAGCGTGCTCTTCCGCTCGGTGGAGCTGACCCTGCCGCGCAACGAGGTGGGCTTTGGCGATGTCGGCACCTTTGAGTTTCTGTCCGCCACCCTGACGGCCACGGGCTATGCGCCGTCGTCGCGGGTGAAGGTGCGGCTGCGCACGGGCGGCAGCTCGGCCAACATTCGTGCGGATAAGTGCCAGCGGGCGGGCGATGGCGGCGGCGGCGACCACAGCTTGGTATGGGATCTCACCCGTCATCGTCATCGCCACCACAGCGACCACCACGATGACGGTGCCACCAAGGACGACGAGCACGCAACCACAACGACAGCCTCCCCCCCCCTCATCCGCCTCCCGGTCCAGTACCGCTACCGCTCGCCCGTCTTCTTCGAGTTCCACCCCGCCGGCCACCGCCGCCGCAGCTCCAAGAGCGCCTATGCCGCCGTCTGGCTGCAGGACCTCGTCGACAACGAGCCCACCGACCTGGACCTCCCCCTCTGGAAGTGCGACAACCCCCTGCGCCTGTCGCAGAACTACATCACCGAGCACAACTGCCGCGACGTGCCCGACCTGCAGCTCGAGGAGGTCGGCCGCCTGCGCTTCCGCGGCCGCTTCAAGCCGGGCACCGACCTCGACCACCTGGCCTTTGTCAGCGACAACGACTCGCGCGAGACCATTGAGACCTGGGAGGCCTGCTTTGCCGAGGGCGTGCGCAAGGAGGTCGTGCACGCCGAGGTGCCCGCGCGCGTCCAGCGCATGCACGAGGCGTCGCTGCTGCAGGGGCGGGACGTGTTTGCGGCGGCGTCGGACGAGGACAAGAGGCGGTGGCTGGCCAAGGACGGGACGGACTGGACGGGGGCGTTTGGGGGGGGTGGGGAGGGTGTGGGTGTTGAAGAGGTAGGGGGTGGTGGTGGTAGACACACTCTGTCGTCAGATTTTGATTCTGATTCCGACTCTGATTCCGACTCTGACGACGACGTCGTCTGTAGCTCGCAGTCGACGGGCAGCCCAAAGAGCAGCCAGGGACAGGTTGATCTTGGCGTCAGTGATGCCCACTCGACACGGGCCGTGAGCGAGGGCGTTGTCGGTGCCGATCCTGCTGTTGGTCCGTCGGCCATAGCCGGTGCCGGTGCCGGTGCCACTGGTCCTGTTAGTGCAGCCACCGCCAGCACTGCGTCAGACCCCCCAAGTGTATCGCCCGCCCGCAAAAGCACCAGCAGCCTCAACCCCATCGCCAAGTACAAGGACTACAAGACGCGCAGCCGCGACCTGCACCGGCGCCACCGCGGCCTGATGCAGTGGAAGCCCATGCGCAACATGCAGTTTGCCAAGGACGAGGCGACTTTTGCCGTGCGCCGCGTGCTGAATGTGGGCAAGCTGAGTGGGCGGACGCCGGATGTTGAGACGGAGGTGTAGTTGTTCAGTTGAATGGTTGTTGATAGTAGATGACGATCATAAAATCAAATCTGTCCAATAATCAAATCAAAATAAAAGGTATCCAATGATCTAAGAAATCAAAATCAAAACAATAAAAAATCAAAAATCAAAATATCCAAAATCAAAATATCCAAAATCAAAATATTCAAAATATTCAAAATTCAAAATCAAAATTCAAAAGAATCAAAAACCAAAAATCAAATAAATTCGCTACCAACGCCAGCCATGCCTCCAAAAAAAACCTAGTCCAACCTCACACCCGCCTCTTTCCGCTTCTTCAGCTGCTGCGCCGTCGCCGAGCTCATGCCCACGTTCTGGCTCGCATCCAAGATCCCCTCCGCCATCCGCCGCTTCTCCGCCTCCAGCTTCTTCAGCATCTTGTCCGTCTTGCCGCGCCCGCTCGTCTGCCCGTGGAACCCGTGGCTCAGCACCCGGAACGCCTCCTTCTGGTTCAGCGCGCGGCCCTCGTCGTCGCGGTACTCCAGCTCAAAGCTCGGCGTGTAGCTCTCGTTGTAAATCTCCGCCACCAGCCGCGACGTCCGCAGCTCCGCCTTTTGGTTCTCGCGCCGCGCATACTCCTCGCGCTCGCGGTTCGTCATCTGCGCCATGGGGCCCGACGTCCGGTTGCGCTCGCGCTCGCGCCGCCGCTCCTCCTCCAGCTGCGCCAGCATCACCCGCTTCTGCGTCACAAACTGCTGGTGCTTGCGCAGCTTCTCGTTGCGCTCCGCGCTGCGCGCATGGCTCGACCCCACGTCCGCGTCCAGGATCCCGCGCTCCTTGAGCAGCGCCAGCGCCGCCCCCATGCCCTTGCTGATCATCTTCTCCTCCTCCAGGCCCGCCACGCCCGCGTGCGACACTGCGCTGCCTTCGCGCTGGCTGCGCGGGGGGCCGTCCTCGCCTGCACCATCGTCACCACCATCATCATCACTATCACCGTCCTTCATCGCCACATCTTGGGCCTCTTCACCGTCGTTGTTGTTGTCCGCCGCCGCCGACGACGACGCACGCATACGCCTCTTGCGCGGTGCCTCGTCCTCGCGGTCCTCGCGACGCTTCAGGTTGCTGATAAACTCGGCCGTCTCGTCAATCACCAGCCCGACACCCGCCTTGGGCGCCCCGTCGCCTGCGTCCTCGCCCTCGCCCTCGCCTTCCTCCGCCGCCGACTCCTCGCGCAGCTGCTTCGCCAGGTCCTCGGGACGCATGCGCTTCCGCTTCCTGAGCGCGTCGCGCCGCTGCGACGTCAGCGCCGACTGGAAGTCGTCCTCATCACGCAGCAGCAGGTCGTCGTCGTCCAGCGTCTTGCGCTTCCGCCGTTTTGCTGCTGCTGCTGCCCCGTCGTCGACGTCCATGTCCATGGACGCATCCTCCGTAGCAGCAGCGTCACCACCGCCGTCCACGGGAAACAGGCCCTCGTCGTCGTCGCCGCCGCGCTGCCGCGTCGCCCGCGCCTTGCTCTTCTTCTTCTTGGGCTTCTTGATCTTGATCTCCGACACGTCCAGGTAGTCCGACGACGGCCCGCCCGTCAGAATGTCGTCGATGCCGAGGCTCATCTGCTGTACGTAGGCTTTGGATCCCGTAATGCCGCTGGCGCCCGTGCTGCCCGCCAACAGCCCGCCCGGCCCGTTCTTGCTGTCGCTGCCTCCTCCTCCTCCGCCCAGGATCGCCGTCGGGTCCAGCGTAAAGTGTTTCCGCTTCTTGCCGTAGATCTCCTCGTCGTATTGCCCGAGCACCGTGCGTGCATTAGCGTCGTCGTCGTCGTCCAGCGGGTTGTAGGCCTGGCGCTTCTTCTTCAGCCGCAGCCGCTCCTCCAGCTTCTCCTTTTCGCGCAGGCCCAGGTTCTCGAGCTCGTCGCCCTCGTTGTCGTCGTCGAGCACGGCCGCGTCCTTGAGCGTGAGGATCTGGTCGTCGCCCGCCAGCAGGTCGCCCACGTCGTGGCCCACCCGCACGCCATTTAGTATGCCACCGTCTTCATCGTCGCTGTCGATTCCTGCCATGCGCCGCTGCCGCCGCCGCGCCGCCTCCTCTTCCTCTTGCTGCCGCTGCTCGAGCTTGGAGATCTTTTTCTGGCGCTTCTTCTGGCCGCGCAGCCACGCCTTGGCGTCGTCGTCGGCTTTGTCGTCTTCGCCGTCTTCGCCGTCAAAGTCTGCATCCGCCAGCGTCTTGCCCTTGAGCACCGCGGCGCGCTGCGCCTTTTCGCGCGCCGCCTTGACGGCCTCGGCCTTTTCCTCGCGCCGGCGCTTGGCGGCCTCGGCCTCCTGCAGCTTTTGGTAGTTGTCGAAAGCCGCCGCGTGCCGGCCGTCCAGCGTCGCCATCGGGTCGTCGTTGTCGTTGTCGTGGCCATTCTCGCTGCCGCTGTCGCTGTCGTCACTCGCTGCCTGTTGGCCCGGGATCGGCAGCGGCTTCATGCCCATCGACTCGCGGAGGCGGTTGGCCTCCTCGAGCGCCGCGATATCCATGATGAGAGAGAGAATTGGGATGGCGATGGGAGTGCTTTGTGGAGATTCGGCGCTGATTGATCTTGATGACGCGACGTCCCAAGGTGCGGACTCGTACTGTGGCAAGTGGATGTACTCCGCGTGTGTGACAAGGCTGGAAAAGCAAGAGGCTGCGATTAGATAAGACGTGGTCAGTGCGAGCATGCAAATGAAGGGATTGGTGCACGTGACCTATTCTATGGGGATTACATGAGTGGGTCGTCAACCAGTATAAATATTCGCAAACTTTTCCCCTGGCTTCTCTTTTCTTTCTTCTCCTTTCTCAATCACGGATCTGTGCCCAGCCGTCCTCTGCTTGCTTCGGCGAGTTCAGAGTCGATGGCTGCGGCAGTTCGATACATCCTATGGAGACATCGCACTCGTCCTTGCTGGCGTATGGTGTCAATATCCTATCGACAGGTCCCAGAAGAATCGCAGAATCCTGGGGAGAAGCCGAGTTCGCCGTCAAAAGCTGAGCGACGTGGACCAGGGCGCTGCGAGGCCGTCATATTCCAAGCCGTTTTCCGAAGATCGTCGATCTCTGAGGTTAGGGGAAAACCATGACTAGGTCACATATATTTGTATGACGTTTGTGCGTTGAAACGTTGCATCATAAAGGCATCGACAAAAAGTCGTGATATTGTAAATCTGAAAAAAAAAAAAAAAAGGAAAATACTACAAATACTTCTCCAACTCCCGCATCAGCGTGTCCACGGCCCACGCCAGCGTCGTCTCCATGTCCACGTCGACGCCCCGGTCAACCTGCGTCAGGATCTTGTTCGCCGCCAGCACGCTCGCGTCCGGCGCGCCCTCGACGTCGCCGTCCTGGAACAGCCACTTGTGCGCCGCGACGTAGTTGGGCCACACAATCTTGTCGACGTAGCCGGGCGGGTCCTGCCAGAACCCGTCCAGCGTCACATAGCCGTCGCGGGCCTGCCGGCGCTCGGCCGCCTTGGCGTGGCTGACGCGCAAAAACAGCCGGATGTCGATCAGCTCCATGGCGGCGCGCGTGGCCTCGCAGTAGAGCAGGAAGCCGTCAAAGATGCAGATGGCGAGGGGTGGTGACGTAGCGATCAGCTTGTGGCCGGCCTGGCCCGGCTCCAGCCATGCCGCGACCTTGGCCTTGAGCGCCGCAATGGCCGCGTCCGACACCGGGCACGTGCCGACCGAGTTCTGGTCCTCTTTGGAGAACAGATTGGGCTGGTTTGGATTGGTAAGCAGGTGTTCCTTCTCCTCCGCGGAAGGCGCAAGGCCCCGGCACGGCACTGGCCTGCGCGGGCCCCGCGCCATCATTCCGTGATCGGCCCGGTGCGAGAGGGGGCTCCGACTGACCGGTGACGCGCCGTGTGCGCGGATGTATGCCAGTGCCTGCTCCATGTCGGGCAGCGAAATGGCCCCGGGACAGTCCCAGTCGGCCAGTCCGTCGACGCCAATGGGGATCCTGCAAAGTCAGTAGTGGTCGGTGGTGCCGCGCAGTACCGGCCTGCCCCCTCGGAACAAACAGAACAACACATCAAAACTCACTGCTCGTCCGGCTTGTAAAAGTCGTCCTCGTGCAGGATAAACGTGTTGGGAAAGATGTCGCGCAGCAGCCGCGCCAGCGTCGTCTTGCCGCTGGACGAGCAGCCGCTGATGCCGACGACAACAGCCTCGCGGGCAGCAGCCATGGTGTCCGATGTACTCTGTAGGTGGGGGAGGGGGGAGGAGGGGGTCTACGGGCTCTCTGGTGCTGTCACGGCGTCGTCGGTGTCACGATAAGAAAGTAAGACGACAGAAGTAGGAGGAGGAGCAATAATATTATTGTTATCAGTCCCGCTCCATACGGAGTACGGAGGCTGGAGCGGCTTATGCGGCAGCAGTGTGGTGGTAATCTGGTGTGCACCTTCTATTTGTGATTTTATAGCGCGATGTGCATGCTGCAGCATGCATAAGAGCCTAGACTCTAGGCTTCTGTCCGCCGCCTCCCACGGTCACGTGTGCCAATTCCCTTCCGTAGTATGTCCCGCCAGCTCCGTCACCGAGCTCTGCTCGTCCGTATCTTTTGACAGTCTAAATACAAAAAGAAAGGAAGGAAAAAAGAGAAGAAATAAATTCTTAAAATTTTATAGCAGCTTCAGGTGTCCTGTCACCTTGTCCACCAGGCTCTTCGGCGCCGGGCCGATCCCCAGCACCGTGTAGCTGCCGGACTCGATCTGCGTGCGGCCGGCGTCGGCAATCACCTCGGCCGTCACGCCCAGGCTGTGCGCCGTGGCCATCAGCGTCATCAGCGTCTCTTCGCCCTTGGCCTGCAGCGCAATCTTGGCCTGGCCGCGGCGTTCCCACCGCTGCAGCAGCTTGCCGGCGCCCGACGTCGGGTCGCGCTCGGCCGCCTTGCGCAGCACTTTGTAGCAGGCCAGCGTGGCATGGCCGCATTGAGCCGCAATTTTGCCTATCCGTCAGCATTGAGTCGTAAATTTACAACGGTATTTAAACACATACCCTTGGTCATGCCTAGGTCTGTCCGCACCACCAGCACCATCTTGCACTCGTCGTCGCTGCTCGACGAGTGGCTGGACCCGTGCCGCGCCTTGTCCTTGTCCTTGTCCTTGTTGCTGCTGCTGCTGCTACCGCCACCGCCGCCGCTGCTGCTCACAACGTTGCCGCTCTTCTTCTTCTTCTTGCCGCTGCTGCTGCTGCTGACGCTGGCGCCCGATATGCTCGCCGGCCGGCTCGACGGCGCCGGCGCCGGCTTCAGGCGTGATGCGCGCAGGCCGTCACGGGCATCTGCCTCGTCGCCGTTAGTCCAGTTGGGCGCGTGGTCGAGCACGACATCGTCATCAATGTCCGAGAACTCGCTCTCAAAGGGGTCTGTCAGGTTGCGCCGCCGCTCCTCGGCGAGCTCGGGCGAGATGAGGTACCCACGCGTGGTATAGATGCCGAGCAGCAGCCCCGACACAAAGGCGACCGCGCTGGTCCCCACGGCAAGCGCCGCCGGGTTGGTCAGCGCCTTGTCTGCAAACGCGGCCGACATGGACTCGGTGGCGGAGGAGCCGGCTTTCGACGAAGGGAAGTAGGAGAGGAGAGCTGCCAAGGGGCTGGACGTAGTGGAATCCATGGGGGGGAGGGGGGTGCAAATGGGCAGAGACAAAGAAGAGGTTCTGTCGATGCAAATAAGAGTAAGAGTCCACGAGATAGCAAACAGTCGTTATCGTAACGTCGTGTCCAAAAGGGTCCGGGTTGATGCAGGCCGTCGTCTGTCGTGCGTGTGGGCGGTGGGCATCCGCCCTTGTTACTCACTCTTATATAATCCCACCAAAAAAGGCAGCCGTCCCAACGTCCCGCGCCTTCACCGCCTCCTCAGCAAGGGTTACATAATCAAAATTTAATGTGCTCTCAACATCTGGGTATTGTACTTTTGAATTCTTTTGATGCGCCAAACACCGTCCTGTGATGACAGGAATAACCAGTAGGCCAGATGAAGTAATGAAAAATGATAAAAAGAATAGAAAAAAAAAAAAGAAAAACACCATCAATCCTTCCGCACAAACCGCCCCAGCGCCGGCCCCAGCTCCGCCTTGGCCTCCTTGAACTTGTCGTTCTTGCGCGCCTGCTGCTCCTTCCACAGCTCGTCCGCCTTCATGCGCCGCTCGTCGATAATGTTCTTCTTGCGCTGCTTGCGGATAAACTTCTTCAGCGCCGTGTTCTTGCCGCGCATCCGGTTGCGGATCTCCTCCGCCACGTCCACGCCGCCCTTCTCTGCGTCCCGCTCCGCCTGCCGCTGCTGCTCCGACCGCAGGTCCAGCTTGCCCACAAAGTTGGGGTCCAGCGCAATCATCTCCGGCTGCAGCTTGTTCAGCAAGCCCTTGACCTCCGCCTCCTGCCGCTGCTTCGACGTCTCGTACGGGTTGACCTCGAGCGCGTCAAAGTTGGCCTCGCCCGCGCCCGGGATGATCAGCGACGAGAAGCCCTTGCTGTGGCTCACGCCCAGCACATCCTCAAACGGACACCACCGCACGCGCTCAATCGTCTTGCCCTCGCCGCCCCACGACATGTACGGGCTCTGCACCTTGGTTGCGGATGGCTGGCCGCTTGCTGGTGATGGCGGCGCGCCCGACAGCACGCCCTTCCACACAATCGACCGCGTGTTGTGGCCCAGCGCCACGAGGCCCGTGTCCGAGATGGCACACGTCGACGCCGGCCCGTCCGTGCGGTAGCTGTTGACCTCGCCCTTGAACATGCGCACGTCCCAGATGTTCATGCGGCAGTCCTGCCCCGTCGACACCATGTAGCGGCCCTCGCGGTCCACGGCCAGCGACCGCACCGGCCCGCGGTGCGCCAGCAGCTTCACCAGCGGCTCCGACGCGTTGGGCGACCACAGCGTCACCGTGCCGTTCTGGTGGCCCATGTGCAGGATCGCGTTCGCCGGGTTCTGCGCCAGCGACACGGGCGTCCCCGTCTTGGTAAAAATCTCCGACACCAGCTGGCCCGTCGACACGTCCTGGTACTTGAGGTGGCCCGACATGCTCAGCGTCGCCAGCAAGAAGTGGTACGGCAAGAACTCCATGTGCGACACCTCGACGTGCTTGCGCAGGCAGTGCAGCTCGACGCCGTTGCGGTCGTAGATGTACGTGTAGCGCTTCTGCGCCACCGCAAAGTACTGGTTGTTGTGCAGCCACCGGATGTCGCGCACCGTCTCGCCCAGCTGCATCTCGCAGCCCAGCTTGCCCTCGCGCCAGTCCATCGTCGCCACATGGCCCTTGCGCCCGGCCAGCAGCAGCTCGCGGCCCGTGCGCGTGAACTCGGCCAGATAAGGGCCCAGGTCCTCCAGCTTGAGGTCGAACCGCTTCTGCGCCACCGCCACGGGCACGTTGCTCACGAGCTCCGACTGGCGCACCTTGTACGTGCGCTCCAGCTCCGTCTCGGGCTCCAGGAAGCCGCCCGTGTGCTCCAGCAGCAGCTCCGAGTCCTTGGCCTGGTCGGCCGCGCGCTGGAACCGCGTCTCGAGGTTGCCGAGGCTGCGCTTCAGCTTGCGGTCCTTGATGTTGCGGATGTTGATCTGCTTGCCGCGCCCGTACTGCTGCTGCGCCAGCTTGTGTCGCCGGATCTTTTCCTGCTCGTCCTTGGCCCGCAGCTCGAGCCGCAGGTCCTTGACGGCCGCCGCGCCATTGTCGTACTTGGCCACCTCGTCGCCGCTTGACTTTTTCTTGGCCGTTGCCGGGTTGGATATTGTCGTCGGGGCGAGCCCGGCCGAGAACTCGTCCATCGCCATCGATCGCCTTGATTGTGTTTCTGCTGTTCTTGTGGTTGGGTCGGCCATTGTTGTGGTAAGGGTAGTAGCTGATTATCCAATTTGTTGGTGAAGAAGAGCAAAAGGAGTTTTGGCAGTATTTTCTGGGATGCCCGGGCGCAGGCTGCAAAAAAAGATGCCAAAAGACACGGAGGCTCCACTAAAAAAACGCTTATCGGCATTTGCCTGTTTTCTTATCGTCTTATCGATAACGGGCGTACCCCCCACCAACTTCCCGCCTAATTTTTTTCAGACTTGCCGCCAAAAATAAAAAAATGAAAATGAAAAATAATACTAAAATAAATAAAAGACTGAAGCGTAGTTTTGAAAGGAATCTAGTTGTTGGTTCATTGGATGTACACTCCTCATTTCTTTTCAGTCAACCACCACTGATACCGATCCTATTCATCTCCCACGGAAGCACTCGTCCCACGGAACACGAGAAAACCGCCGCCATGCCGTCCTTCACGGCTGGTCACAGCCACAAGTCGACGTCCAAGACCGACCACAAGCCCTTCAAGGGAGGCAAAGGCCGTCACCGCAAAGGTTCGTAGCTGTATGGCGATGGCAAAGGATGCGAGCAACGCCGGCTAACTCGTCCTCCAGGCAAGATGGCCGATGAACGCCCAAAGACCCCCCACCAGCAAGTGCTGTCCAAGATCGACCGGCGCAACCAGAACCGCCAGCGCCAGCTCGAGAAGCAAAAGGAGCACCGGCTCGAGGCGTCCATCTTCAACGGCCGCGACGGCGCACCCCGCAACGTGGCCGTGATCCCGCTGTGTGCCGACTGCGATGCCGCGGCCGCCGTCCGCGCGCTCAACAGCAGCCTGGACATTGAGACGGACAGCATCTCTACGAGCGCCGCAGCCGACGGCGGGGGAGCCTTCCGCGTGCCCGTCGACCGCTTCAAGCAGCAGCTGCAGTACATTGTGGTGCCGTCGGACCGCGACGTGCTGGCCAGCCTGGACGCGGCGCGCGCGGCCGACTTTGTGGTGTTTGTGCTGTCGGCGACGCACGAGGTGGACGAGCGCGGCGAGCTGATCCTGCGCAGCGTCGAGAGCCAGGGTCTGTCGACGCTGTTCACGGCCGTGCACGGCATCAACACGATTGCGTCGCACAAGCAGCGGCTGTCGGTGCTGGAGTCGCTCAAGTCGTTTATGCGGCACTTCCACCCGGACCAGGAGAAGCTGTTCAGCCTCGACAACCGCCAGGAGTGCGCCAACCTGATCCGCTCGCTGTGCAGCGCGTCGCCCAAGGGCATCCACTGGCGCGACGAGCGCAGCTGGATGCTGGTGGAGGACGTGCAGTTTGGTGGCGATGATGGCCCCGCCGCCGTGCTGACGGGCGTCGTGCGCGGCCGCGGCCTCAAGGCCGACCGCCTCGTGCAGGTGGGTGACTGGGGCACGTTTCAGATTGAGAAGATCACAGCGGCGCCGTTGGATGGCCGGAAACCGGCGGCAGCAGCAGCAGCAGCAGCAGCAGCAGCAGCAGCAGCAACAGACGCCGCCATGGCTGTCGACGCGAGCGGCGGCAGCGACCAGGTCGTGTTGGATGTGCCGACAGAGGACCGCGAGGATCTGAACCAGATGGCGCCCGAGGACGCCATGCTGGACGACGGCGCCTCCGACATGGAGGACGACGAGGACGCGGGCGACCGCAAGGGCGTGCTGCTGGACGACCACCACTACTTTTCCGAGGACGAGGACGAAAAGGTCAAGCCGGCGCGCCGGCTGCCCAAGGGCACGTCCGAGTACCAGTCTGCGTGGATTCTGGACGATGCGACGTCCGAGTCCGGGTCGGACATGGATGATGACGATGAGGAAGGGGAGGGTGACAATGCAGAGGGCACTGGTACAGAAAAAGCTGAGCCAGCCGATGGCATGGAGGGCCTTGCCGAGTATGCGCCGACAGAGGGCGGCGGCGGCGGCGGCGGTGGCACGGAGTACCCGCAGTCGGAGGCGCCGTACGTGGAAAACGACGACGAGCAGGAGGCGGCGCAGCTGGCCTTGTACCGGCAGCAGAAGCGCACCGAGGCGGAGGACGACCTGGAGTTCCCCGACGAGATCGAGCTGCACCCCAACGTGCTGGCGCGCGAGCGGCTGGCGCGGTACCGCGGGCTCAAGAGCCTGCGGTCGAGCCACTGGAACGAGCGCGCGGACCGGCCGTACGAGCCGGAGGACTGGCGGCGGCTGCTGCGGATTCCGGACTACCGGGCGTCGCGGATCCGGGCGAGCCGCGAGGCGCTGGTGGGCGGCGTGGCGCCGGGCACGCGCGTGTCGGTGCACCTGTCGCGGAGCGGCGGCCAGGCGAGCATCCCGGCGGCGGTGCGGGCGGCGTACACGCCGACAAAGCCGGTGACGCTGTTCTCGCTGCTGCGGCACGAGAACAAGCAGACGGTGGTCAACTTCCTGATCAACCTGAGCGCGGACGAGACGCGGTCGCTCAAGTCCAAGGAGGAGCTGGTGGTGCAGTGCGGCCCGCGGCGGTTCGTGGTGCAGCCGCTGTACTCGCAGAGCGGCGTGACGCCCAACGACGTGCACAAGTTCAACCGCTACCTGCACCCGGGGCAGTCGGCGGTGGCGACGTTTGTGGCGCCGGTCACGTGGGGCTCGGTGCCGACGCTGTTCTTCAAGAAGACCAAGGCCAGCAGCGTGCCGCGGCTACCGGGCGTGGCGGTGCCGCCGGCGCTGCGGCTGGCGGGCACGGGCACGTCGCTGCCGCCGTCGACGTCGCGCGTGGTGGCCAAGCGCGTGGTGCTGACGGGCCACCCGTACCACATCCACAAGCGCATTGTGACGATCCGCTACATGTTCTTCAACCGCGAGGACGTCGAGTGGTTCAAGGCGCTGCCGCTGTGGACCAAGCGCGGCCGGTCGGGCTACATCAAGGAGTGCCTGGGCACGCACGGCTACTTCAAGGCCACCTTTGACGGCCGCATCAACCCGCAGGACAGCGTGGGCGTGAGTCTGTACAAGCGCGTGTTCCCGCGCAATGCGGTGGCGTTTCAAGAGTGGGCGCCTGCGGTGGAGGAGACGGCTGGCGATGTCGACGGTGACAAGATGGACGAGGACATGGAGTAGGGAGCACAGCAAGCAAGAAGGATTGGGCACAACATGGGAGGAAAATCAAAGGTGGGATACCTTTTGGGCTCGGACAGAGCAATAAAAGTACAGTATGATAATGATGTCTTATTGGATTTTTGAATTTATCTACTTGATTTTTGGAATTTATCTTGTTACCTTTTTTTATCTCTTGAATTCCTCTTTTCCATCATCACTGCTCTTTCAGCGCAGCAATCCCCTCCGTCGGCCGCGGCCCGCCCTTGGCCCGCACCACCGACTCGGCACCGCTCGCGCGCCACGCGCTCAGGATCAGGTTCACAATGTGGTCGACGCCGACGTCCTTCTTGACCTGCGCAAACACCGTCGGCCCGCCCTCGCGCATCTTGCGCGCGTCGCGCTCCATGACGCCCAGGTCGGCGCCCACGGCCTCGGCCAGGTCCGTCTTGTTGACCACCAGCAGGTCGCTCTGCGTGATGCCCGGCCCGCCCTTGCGCGGCACCTTGTCGCCGCCGCTGACGTCGATCACGTAAATAATAAAATCCGCCAGCTCGCGGCTGTAGTTGGCCGCCAGGTTGTCGCCGCCGCTCTCAATCAGCAGCAGGTCCGTGCCAAAGGCCGCGTGCAGGTCCTCGAGCGCCGCCAGGTTGGTGCTAATGTCCTCGCGCACGGCCGCGTGCGGGCAGCCGCCCGTCTCAATGGCCGTGATGCGCTCGGCCGGCAGCGCGCGGTGCTTGGTCAGGAACTCGGCGTCCTCGCGCGTAAAGATGTCGTTGGTCACGGCGGCGATGGAGTACTTTTCGCGCAGCGCCAGGCAGAGCGCGAGCATCAGCGCCGTTTTTCCGGAGCCGACGGGCCTTTTTTGTCAGCTGGGGGAATGTAAAGAAGAAAAGAGAAAAAAAAAAAAAACTCACCCCCCAATTCCAATCGTAAAAGCACGGTCCTCCCACACGCGCCCATCGACAATCGGCATCTCGCGGCCCAGGTAGCTGCCGGGCCCGTCGAGGATCTCGTGGCTGTGGCCGTGCTCTTCCGCCGACACGGCATGGCTGTGGTCGTGGCCGTGGCTGGCGTGCATCGTGATGCCGCCGTCGTGGGAGTGCATATGTGACATGTTGTGGTGTGTTGATGAGGTGGGATATTGAAAAGAGCGAGAGAAAAAAAGAATAATTCAAGTTGGCTGGATCGACCTCAGATAGAAACTCCAGCTGTAGAATAGACGCCAAAACACCTGGTGGCGGGCGCCGGCGGCCGAAGCGCAGGACACTAAGAATGGCCCCCAAGGGTCACTGTGGGGTTGCGCGCTGGTGAAGAGCGGGTGAGCTCCGAGAGCAGGGAAGGAGGGGTTCTGTATGCGTATTTCGCTCACGACAGTCGGGCAAAGGGATGGGATTTGTTGTGCATGTATGAGTATTGGTATGAGAAATAGGTGATATTAGGACGAGAGGTGTTTTCTTTTCTTTTTCTTTTTTTGCTGGAATTTTTATAATTATTGTCGATAAATATTTTTTTTGTTACTGAACATGGTGAAAAGAGCATTGTGAAAATATCAGTAGATGAACACGATTCTGAATATCAAAATATCAAATAAAAATCTTAAAGTAAATTCCAAGTGATATTAAAAAATTAATAAAATAAAAAAAACCCGTAAGAAGACCAGAATTAATACAATTACATTCAACAAAAAGCGAATCCTCGAGCTCAAGCATTTGCAACCCCACGCTCGCGATGACGTAAGCCCCGCAGCGCGTCGCGTTTGGATGGCGACGATATTATCGATAAACACGCAAAAGAGCATCGACGACACCGCATCGCGGAGGCGGGCCACCACCAACGAGACCGCACAACCAACCAACCTCACACAATGGCTTCCTCGGCGGCACGCAAGTCCTACTTTGAGCAGCAGCGCGAGCTGCTCCTCGGCGACATTGCCATGGTGGGTTCTTCTTCAACTAAAGATAAAAAAAGAAAATAGACCCTAACAACCCAGTCGTTCGAGCAGGTGCTGGCCAACATCAACAAGCTGAACCGGTCGCTCGAGGCCATTGTCACGGTGGGCAACGAGTTCTCGGCCGTGGAGGCGCTGTGGTCGCAGTTTGAGGGCGTCATGGCCAAGGACGAGGCGCCCGCGCAGGCGGAGGAGCACGAACACGAGCACGAGCAGGCGGATGATCACGACGAGCACGAGCACGGCGATGGCCATGCTGCACACGAGGCACACGCAGAGCAGGACAAGAGCGATATGGATCTTGACTTTTGAGGAGCACTCAGCGTATGACAAAGGCCATGTAGTATGATACACAAGCAAAAATGATCCAGCAATTATCAACAAGCAAATACTCGTATCAACAAACAAATAATATTATTATCATCAAGAAAAGATAACGCCATCCAAAAGACATCATACTCGGATCCAAGAAGCAAGCTGGAAAAGACGACAAGGCAAAAAGACAGTCAAAGTAAAACACCATCATCCGTCATTAGTCATCACCGGGTATCACCCGCCATTACAATCGCCATTACAATCAGACCGTTCAGACGCCTCCAACACCTCACATCCGGCCACGGCGGCCGCTTGCCACGCGCCGGATGGGTGCGCTCACATCTCGCCGCTCTCTGCCAGGCGTGACCGGACGCCGCTTGCCGCCGCTGCCCGGCTTGGTGACGCCCGCCGACGTGTGCGGACCTGAACCCGACGCCGACCGGGAGCCTGCCGACGACGACGACGACCCGCCGGCCGCACTCCGCGCCCGCACGCGCCGTTCCTTAATCTGTGCTAGGCACTCTTCGCGCGTCATCGTCGGCGTCAGGGCAGGGTTGTTGACGTCAAAGCTAGGGCCATCGCTGATTACGCCGCTGTCGTCGCTCTCGCCCGACGCCGAGAAGATTCGGTTTTGCGGCGTGCGCTGGGCCGCCATGATGCGCTGGGCCAGGCTCAGGTCGGTCGTCTCCTCGCGCAGTGGCACTTTTGTTGTTGTCGTTGCCGTCTTTGTCGAGAACACGCTCCCCGTCACCGTGTGTGGCCGGCCAAGACGCTGCGGTGCCGGTTCAAACGACGGTGTTTCGTAGCGGTGGGATCTAGCCTCGACAGCGTCTGGCCGGCTCTCTCTGCCGCGCTCTGTCACGTGCTGCTCCTGCTTCGCCTGCTGCTCTTGCTGCTCCTGCTGCCTGTACCACGCATACTCTTGCTGCGGCGGCGCGCCCTGCGTCGAGCGGCTGTACGTCACGTCCGAGACACGGGACTGCTCAATCTCCTCGGTGATCTCGCCGTCGTCCTCCACCTCGTCGCCCATCTCCGTGTCGTCCATGTCGTGAGCCGATGTGCTTGACACCAGAATCGAGGCAGCCGCGCGCCGAACCGGTTGCTCGTCGTCGGCCTCCTCCTCCTCCTTACTCGCCATGTCCATCTCCATGCACGAGCTCGAATTCGCATCCGCGTTTGCACCCGCGTTCGCGTTCGAGTCACGCACAGACGGCTTCGTCCGTGTGTCTGCCGGGGCCGGGCCTGGAGTGGTGGGCACATAAAAGTTAATCGGCTGTTCCGCCTCTTGCCGGTGGGGGGCATCAAGCAGAGAAAGCAACGACGTGCGCGTTTGCGCATAGGCAGGAGGTTCAACTGACGGAGTGCGCGCATACATGGGCTGTTCCGTCGTCACGGTGCCGGCCGTTGTGTCGGGGTCCTGGGCTGCTGCGGGTGCCTGGTCCTCATCCTCCTTCTCGTCCTTCTCCTCCTCGACTGCCTCCTCCTTCTCGCCTGCAGCCTTGTGTTCCACAGTTGAAGGAGTTAGCTCCGGCGCCGTCGGCTCCTCCGGCATGGCAGCAATTGTGGCATCGGCGGCCGCAGCCACGGCTTCCTCCATTTCCTCGGAAATCTGCTGTGACATTGTGCGGAAGATGCCCTCCTCAGGAAGAAAGACGGTCGTGCTAAGACGCAGAGCCTTGTTCTTGGGCGACTGGCGGGGGGAATGTTCTAGGTTGTTGCTGTTGCTGTTGCTGCCGTGGCTGTGGTCATCGGCTTGTTCTGGCGTCGCAGAGTCCACCGTGGCAGAGGTGCTGAGGCTGCTGGCCGGCAGCTTCTTGGGCGACAGAGACGCGCGGATCTTGGCCGTCGGCGAGGCGAGTGCAGCATTCTCACTAAGAATGATGCGGTCGCCGCCATCGCCAATGTCCAGGGCCGGCCGCTTGCGTGCCGAATCGAGGATGCCCGTCCGTGGCCGCTTCTTCATGCACGAGCAGGCGCGCAGATGGCACTCTGCCTCGAGGTACTCGACCAGCTCCGACGAGCGGTCCGCGCGCTGCTTCTCCCACTGCCACAGCCGGGTCAGCTCCTCAATCTCCGCCTCGCTGGCCGCCGACGATTTGATGTCGACCAGGGACGACACGCGGCGGCCCTTGCCGCTCAGCCGCTTGTTTGCTCTCTGCTTCGGGACCGTGAGGACCTGTTCGCCGTCGCTCTCGCTGCTGCGGTCGCTGCTGTTGTCTTCGGTTTCGTCCATCTTGTCGGTGTCGTTTGCGGTCTTTGTGTCGTTAGCGTCCTTTGCGTCGGCATCGGCGTCCGCGTCGGCGTCTTCGCTCTTCTCCTTCAGCTCTTCCTCCTCCTCCTCGAGGCTGGGTGGCGGCAGCGGCAGGCGCCCTTCAGACGCAATGCGGGCAACGTCCTCCTCCGACTTGGCCAGGCTTCTAAAAGCGTCGCGCTCCTGCTCCAGCATCTTGACTTTCTGCAGCGTCTGCTGCAGTTCCTCCTGGCACCCGACCAGCTCATAGCGTGCCTGGAAGGCCTCCTGCTCGCGGGTTTTGCTGCGCTCCTTTTCGTAGACCAGGGCCTCCTCGGCGGCCTTTGTGCTCGCGCGCGCTGCCTTGAGCTCCTCTTGCAGCTTCACAATGGCGCTCTGTGACTTGAAGGTTTCTTTGCGCGCCCGTCGGATCTCCTTTTCCCAGAGGGCTTGTGTGTGCGCGTGTGTCTCTTTTGTCCGTCCGTAGTTTTCCTATCCTGTCAGCCACAGTTCATACTCGTGGGAAAAAGCAAGAGACAACCTACCATGACACCCTCCAGCCGCTCGCCGACGCGCCGTTCCCGCTCGCGGCCCTCCTCGAGCTGTTTGCGCAGCTGCCGCGCTTCTTCGCGGTACCGCCGCATGTCGGCCTCTGCCTCTTCACGGCCCACCATGGCCCGCTTCAGCGCGGCGTCGGCAGTCTTGCGCTCGAGCTGCTTGGACTGTGTCGCCAGCGAGTTGAACTGCGTGATCTTATCGGTGACGGAGGCAACGCTGGCGCCAAAGCTGTGTGTGCTGAGTGTGCTGCTCTGCTGCTGGTTGATGCGCTCGGGCGACACTGCCTGCAGCGGGCCGGACGAGCCCCGGCCTGATTGTGCGTCCATTGTGTGTGTTGTTTGGTCGGCAATCGTGATTTGTTGATGTTGTTGTTAATTCTGTTGACTGTTGTTGCTTGACTGTTGTCAAGGGTGGTTATTGTTGACTTGATCGTTTTTGTGCCAAGGCGATGCTGTCGACTGTCAAACTTGACCACTGCAGTTCTGCAAAAGATACCGCGGTATCAAGGTTTGTGTCCCACGAAACAAAAAGCTGTCAAACGCGTCTTGCGGATAGATGGGATGTGGAACAACAGCGGGCGGGCACCGATCATATTGATTGCGTATGGAGACGTGTGTGCTTGTTGATAGTGGGTCATGCTATTATTCGGCTGTGTTGCTGGGGAGACGCGGTCAGACCACGCGTGCACGTGATCTGCCGTGTGGCTAATGCGGCCAGGACTAGTGGCTGTCAGCGTCCCCATTAATGATGCATTAAAGACATCGATCAGGGTCCACTAAATATTGAAGCACCCGCAGATGCAATCTATTTACGGCAACGTCACCCGTTCGTGTCGAGTCTTGTGGTGGCAACGTGTTCCTGTCAAGTTGACTCGTGTGAGTACGATACGGAGTAAGGATATTGCAGTCATCCCGTTATTACTGTTTTGTCTCTGCTGTGATCCTGCCAGCCTGTCATACTATCGAACAAGCCATACTGTCGTTCTGGTCAGCATTTTATTTGATTTCGTTCAAACAACACCGTCAACAGAAAAGAAAAAAAAGACAGTCAGCACAAAACTTGATGGCTGCCTACGACTCGACGGCACGCCTGCGCAGGGTGCCCGTGGCCCAGCCCGGCTTTGTCGAGGAGCTCTCCGACTCGGACGACGAGAACATGTTTGCCCCGCGGCCTGACAAGGCTGCCACGACGACGGCTACCGAGCCACCAGTGGTCGTGGCACCCCCGTCCAAGCCCCGGAAAGCACGTAAAAAGCGCCCGCAGGTCGAAGAGGAGGAGGACGACTACAGCCCGTACCTCGACATCCTGCGGGTGATTACGTTTCTGCTGGCAGTGTCGTGCGGCCTCAGCTACCTGGTGTCCAACGGCGAGTCGCTGTTCTGGGGCATGAAGAACAAGCCGGATTACCTGAAGCTGTCGTGGTGGAAGTTGCAAGTTGTAGGTTTTTTCTTCTTCTCTTTTTTTTCTTTTTTTTTTAAAAGAAAATAGCCCAATATTCTGTTTGAACACCTGCTAATGCTCTAGAACGGCCCCCGGTACATGACACTCGACGAGCTGGCGCAGTTCGACGGCACCAACCCCGACGCGCCGGTCTACCTCGCAATCAACGGCTCCATCTACGACGTGTCGGCCGGGCGGCACTACTACGGCCCGGGCGGCTCGTACCACAACTTTGCGGGCGTCGACGCCAGCCGCGGGTTCGTGACGGGCTGTTTCGCCGAGGACCGCACGGGCGACGTGCGCGGCGTCGAGGACATGTTTTTGCCGCTGGACAACCCCGAGATCGACAGCTACTGGACGCCCGAGGAGCTGGCGGCCAAGAAGGAGGAGGAGCGGCGGGCGGCGCGCAAGCGGGTGCAGGGCGCCATCAACCACTGGGCGGACTTTTTCAAGAAGAGCCCCAAGTACACGTACGTGGGCCAGCTGGTGCGCGAGCCGGGCTGGGAGGGCGAGCTGAAGCCGCTGTGCAAGCAGGCACAGGATGGGCGGCAGTTTCGGGAGATTCCTAAGGATAAGGCAAAGTAGTTACGTTGTAGACGTTCACTTTTTATAAATTAATAGATGGCACATGTTCGCTTTTTCATATCAATCAATAGATGGCACAAAATTATCAGGATATCTTTTTATTCTCTGAATGCCAAAAGGCACTCACACCCTTTATAAAAACCAAATCGGAAGACAGAAAATGCAATACACCGTTCTTGATCTCCCGCCCAGCGCCCTCGCCGGGGCGAGGCCGGGGTTCGCTACCACCGTTAACAGAGGGGCGTGGACCAGTATGCCATCGCCGACACTGTCAATGGTTTAAGGAACATCCAGGTCGAAGAAATATTAAAACACAAAAAAGACCCAATAGGACCGAAAACACAAAGGAAAAGATGGAAGACAAGAAAAAAGGACGGGCTTGAGCCATTACCACACCAGCGCCAGCATACACGGAGAGCACCTCATTACCACCCGCTCGCTGCTTACAGCAGGAAGAAGGAGCCGGCAACGGCGACAAGGCCGGCGGCGATCTTGGGCACGGCCAGCAGGGACGAGTCGCTGGTGGTGACGCTGGTGGCAGTGGACGACGAGGACGAGGACGTGGTCGAGCCGCTGGACGAGCCGCTGGACGAGCCGCTGGACGACGAGCCGCCGCTGCTGGTGGTGGTGCCGGCAGAGCCGCCGGACGACGAGGTGCCGGGGACGCCGGTGGTGGCCTTGAGGGCCAGGTTGCGGTACTCGGTAAGCGAGCGCGTGGCGTTCTTGGCGGTGCTGTTGTTGTTAGTTTAAGTCAAAATGGTTGGAGACATAAGGGGGGAAACCTACTTCTCGTTAATGACCATGCTCATGCCGGCCTGGCAGTGCTTGCCCTGGGCACAGTACAGCCAGATGGGGTTGGTGTTGTTGATCTGGACCGTGTAGGTGGGGACGTTGCCCTCCTTCAGGCTGGGGGCGGCGGGCACGAAGCCCGAGTGGAAGCCGGTGACGTTGGAGAAGGCGCTGATGGGCTGGCACGGGTTGTCAAAGTTGGACTGGGTGACGGTGTGGTTGCCAGCCAGGAACTGGAACTGGACGAAGCCGCCGGCGGCAACCTTGATGTTATCGGGGGCAAAGGTCAGGGAGTTGTTGTTTCTGGCGACCTGGACGACGGTGACGGAGGTAGTTTGGGCTGTTTGTTAGTGGTTTATTGAATTAAGAGAATAAAATAAAAGACATACCAGAAGCCAGGCCCAGGAGGGCAGACAGAGCGAGAGTAGAGAACTGCATTTTGGCGGTTTGAAGGGGAATGGATTGGAATTTGAAAAAGAGAATAAAAAAGATATAAAAAAAGTAATAAAGAATGAAAGCGACTCGCGCTGTATTGATGAGAATAGAAGAATAAAAAAGGACTAGCCTTTGATAAAAGAAAAGAAGATAAAAAAAAAAAAAAAAAAAGGATGAGCAAAGACTGACTGAGATGAACTGAAGAAGAAAAGAGAGAAGAAGAAGCAAGAAGAGACCGGGAGAGCCACGGCCTAAATAGCAAAGAAACAAACACTCCCCTCTCCTACTCGTACACCACCCGAGACGATGGACGGTCAAGCGGGGATCGGCCGGAAGTGAAAGGGGTAGCGAGAAGGAGAGAAGCCAGCGCTCGGCCAGGCACGTTCCAGCGCACATGGAGCCTGTCCGTCGACGGCAAAGGCAGGAAAGGGGAAACAGTACTCCGTACTCCGTACGATAGATATTAGGAATAAGGGGAAACGGGGGGGTTGTGTTTGGGTGGATCTGCTCGATGAAACAAGACGTCGACGAGCCGGCCAAGATCAGACCGCTGCACAGCCCGTTGAGCGCTAACAAGGAGCCTACGAGTAACAAGTTGCAGACCAACGGTGATTGAGAAAGAGAAAAAGAGTAAAAATAATCAAACAAGTCAAACCTTATTTTCATATACTTAGAAATCAAAAATCAAACCTGCGGAAGACGAAACGCAAAACACTTCGGAGAGAGCCCGCCGTCCGCAATCCACCACGCCCGGCTATATTTCGTCTGTTACTACGAATACGCCTTTGCATCTTATTTGCTCCATTATAATTATCTCTCTGACAAATCTCTACGGAGTACGTACTTTGTTCAGATCCCACCGCGCATCTTGGCTGCCTGGCTGTTTGCCGAGAAACGCATGTCACCGCAGCATTGCAGAAACATCTTGGCCGAAGCGCGTCCCGTTCTTGTCTTCCGTATTCCGGTGTAGATGGGAAAGGATTGAATGTCTGCCTCTGATCTATACATTCATATAGACATTGCAATCCGCTCATCATCCAGCTACTGCATCACTACTGATATATTTTAAGCGTAAATTGAGAATGTATGCACAGAAAATATATTAGAGAAAAATAGAACTCAAAAAAAAAAAAAAAATAGAAAACATAATAGAAAATTACCGAATCAATTCATCGGTCCCATCTACAAGAACAGACCAGCTCATGAATTACAAAAGATCACGGCTGAGACCTCGAAAACAACAACCGCCTGCGCTAGTGACGCCTACTCTTGAGACCCTACAATGCGGTCAACGGCCACTAACAACGCGCTACAGAAAATAAGCTGCGCCCCGCGGAAAGAAGGTTATTGGCACTAGCGCCGCTGCCACGGGGGCTCGCAGGGGGTTTGGGGTTTGAGGCTCTCCCCAGCGAGAAAGCTTATCCCACAGCCAAACAGGGAATTAGTGGGGTTGTAGACCATCCGCCCGCACGGATGTGCCTCAGCTGGGTGGGTTTCTGGCCACACGTCAAACACGGCTCAAACTCGGGCGCGTCTCAAGATTTGTCGGGACTGCAAAGACTGCGAGTACGTCGTAGACGCTGTGTGAAGATACGAGCAAAGGCCCGGCGGCCGGCCGAGTGGAAGCAAGCTTTCCGTCGTGCTCCGCGTAGGAGTGTTGGTATTAGTGGTCACGTGATTGTAAACAACGATAGAACTGAAATAGCAACGACTTCTTGCATCATCCAGCTGATTTGTGTAGACTTTGGATTGGTAAGAGATTCATGATGACAAATAATTAATTGGATTGTCTTGAGAAGGGTTGCACTGCTAGAGGTTGCCAGCTGGATTATGGTGATGGCATCATCTAGTGAGCTACTATTAATCCGAGATGCTTCCACGAGTAATAGCAAAATGAACAGAAGAATGAACAAACTAGAAAAGTAAACAAGACACTGATAACTGCTGCCACCCATGGTTACTGTTTAGCAAGGTACTACTCTAAATATGGCAGCGGGTTTGTGCACAACGTCAACAAACAGACATCAGACGGGATATACCGAGAGATGCAACGTCGATCTGGTCGATGGGATGGTGATAGATCCGAATCGGTTGCTCTACGGAGTACACGATCTGAATTGTCTTTGGAGTAAGTACAAGCAACTTATGGGGATTTGGTAGTCATGTTAAGAATAATAGAGCAGATTTTTTTGTTTTCAAGTCTATGATGTGTTATGAGAGAGGGCAAGCAAATAGAAAATAAACAAAACATCAGTGAAGGAGATCAGGCAACAGAAAAAAAAGAAAAAAGAAAAAAGAAAAAAAAAAAAGAAAAAAGGAAGAGCAGTACAGAAACAAAAGAAAGCACGTACGGTCTAGCCACCACAGCCCAGCTGCAACGAGTATTGATGCCTATTCAACCGAGGCGGGGCGGCGGCAGGCTACTGCCCCGGAACAGCCTTTCTGCGCGACCGACGCGCGCGCCGCCGACAGCCCGGACGTTCCAACGCGGACGCGTCGGCTTTGTCCGAGGTGGCCTCCTCTGGGGTGGCCTCGTCCTTGTTTTGCTTTCCGAAAATCGTATACCAGGGATACTCAAGCGGAGCCAGCTCCATCGCCGCGTCAAATACTTCAATGCCTGGGCGTGGGGCTGCAGCTTGGGCAGCAGTGACGCCTTGGGCATAGCCACTGGCATAGGAATAGTGTTTAGATCGGCGAGTGAGGCGCCCGTGCCCATACGGTAGCACCTGTAGTAGTTTGTGCCACTCGGCCTCGGTATGGTCAGGCATATATTGCCGGTGCTGGGCCCGGTCCGGGTCTGGGTCCTGGTCTCGGGTGGTGGAGGATATGCCTTGTCTCGCGAGGTGTGGCAGATACCACTCGACGGCGCGCATCTTCTCGTTGATCCAGTATGTGAACAAATCATACAAAGAATACTGGCTGTCAAACAGCATCTTTGTAGGCGACTGTTGTTCATTCGAATACGACTTGGCGTGATCTTTGCTGTCTTTGTTGCGGAAACATGGCATTGCAATCCCTAGATGAACAGAGATTTGGCCCTTTCACTGAAACATGGCGTGCATCTACTCGGTGAACAGTTTATGGCTTCTTTTACTGAAGCATTGCATTTTTGGATGAACAAAGGTTGTGTTTTATTTTTATGTTTTATTTTTATGTTTTATTTTTATTTTTATGTTTTATTTTTATGTTTTATGTTTTATTTTTATTTTTATTTTTATTTTTATTTTTATGTTTATTTATTTTTTTTTTCACTGAGGCATTGAATCTTATCAGGAACAAAGAATATGGCTCTCTTTCACTCAAGCATGGAATTTTAGATTAGGTGGACAGAGAACTCTGTTACGATAGATGGAGTAGCATGGAAAATAGAATAATCTTGTTGATATCATATATTGAATGGCACGAAACTAAGAACAAAAAAAAAAAAACTGAACTGATGACTGAGGGAAGCTACATCTTCAATTGGGTTGGGCGCGGCTTGCATGCAACAGCCCATCTTGCAGAGAATTCTCTAGTGCTCAGAACCAGAACCAGGCAACTTGGCAGACGAGCTGGCGGCCGGGCTGGTGGACGCGGAGGACACATAGTAGACACCATCACCAGCCAGCTCCTCATCGGCCACTGCATCGCGCGCCTCTTTGCAGTCACCACTGCTCTCGAACAGACTCAAATCAATGCTGTCTCTGCCGCAGATTGGCCGGCGCTCCCAGGACTCTGCGTCGTCGCTCTCCGTGCTCTCCGTGTCCGCCTCCTGGTCCTTGTGGGCATCATCATCACCATCACCATCACCATCACCATCACCATCACCATCACCATCACCATTGTCGGCAGCATCAGGGTCAGGGATCCGGCCGACATAGTACACGGGGTAGCCCCGAGGCGGGGCCACGGGCAGAGGCAAGGGCTTCCCCGAGCACGGGATGATACGCTCGTTGTAGCGATCAACCGCCGTACAATATGGCCAACGCCGATAGCGCCGGCGGAGCGCAGCCAAAATTTTGGGATTGTGTTCCGGGATAATCCTTACGAGGGCCTCTCTCTTGGCGTATGTGCGTATCCAGTACTCCACGTCGTGGTAGCCCACCAGCTTCGCCCGCGCCGACTGCTCCCGCCTCTGAAACTCCTCAAACTTGCGTTGATTTTCGACACGGTGAGGCAAGAGACAGCTTGGGTGGTCATAGCGAGCGTCGAAAGGGAGATTGTCGTAAAAGTGGAAGTTGTTATAGCGAGGGTCGTCTTTATAGCGAGGGTTGTAAAAGCGCTCGTCGCGATAGCGGGGGTCGAAATAGCGAGAGGTTTCGCTCATCTTCACAGTGTAGAAATGAAAGATGCAGTGGTAATTTGTTGAAGGTGAAGATACGCTTGCAGGTGGTATGCAGTCAGTCAACGCGGGTGAGCGTCCCGACTTATATACCGTTGGTTGGTCTTCTTACAATTCCAGTGAATATGAGAGTGAAGCTGTTCCCGGAGCTTCCATGAACAAACGATCTTCCATGAACAAATGATCTGATATGCTACAGGAAAACAGGAGCTGTTCATTCACTCTTTTGGGCTGTGGGCTGAACAGCTTGCTGCCTTTGTTTGATTTTCAGCTTTCGCACCTTGTTCTTGTATAAATACTTTTCCATCGCCAATTTCACTCTGTTCATTCTCGTCACCACTCACCCGAACAAGACTTTCCTTTTCCACACAATTTTGCCTCTAAAATCAACCGAAACACGATGCTTTTATTCTTTTCCAAGATATTCCTACTCACCATGACCACTGTTGTGGCATGCTTCATCCTCTACACAACGTTCATCGCAACTATCGCGCTGTGCGGCATCATGGACAACATAGCCGGCCTGTTTGTGCCCTGTCCCTTTATGCGACTTGTCATGTATCTGGTCGTGAGCTATCTGGCGGAAGACTGGCCGCAGCTGACGACACGGCGGCGGCCATCACTGGCGGTGCTGTTGTCTACGTTGAAACACAAGTGGACCAGTTGTCAGAAGACGGCGACGACTGAGACGAAAGAGACGACTGAGACGGCAGAAGAGACGAGTCAGATTGCTGTTGTCGTGTAGTTTTATTGAATCTATTCTCCTGAAAAAAGAAACACAAAAAAAAAAAAAACTAGTAAACTGCCTGGAGAGACTCCAAAAACGCCGGGCTCTCGTACCCATCGCGCACCTTGGCCACGGGCGTCAGGTGCGCGCTCCCGGAGCCGTCCGCGCCGCTGCCGGCCAGGTGCCGCACATAGGCCTGCGCCACCTGCAGCCACTGCGCCCGCTCCGCCGCACTGGCGCCGCGGCCCTCCCACACCCACACGTCGCGCCCGGCGTCGTCCCACAAGAAGACATCGCTGCTGTCAAAGTCGCGCAGCGAGGCGCCGCCCTCCCGGACCAGGTCAAACGAGAGCGCGCCCGACGCGTCGCTGAGCCGCCACAGCTTCTGGGGCCGCGTGGGGCTGCCGCTGCTGCTGCTGGACGAGCCAAACGACGGCCGTGCTGCGGCATATGACCCAGGCCCTTCGGAAGAAGTGCTGTCGCCGCTGCTGCCACCCGCCTCTGTGAGCAGCCGCGCCACGATGCCGGCGCGGCCCTCGTCCTGCGCCAGCACCTGCACGCCGCCCGTGTGGGCCGGCGTCACCAGGTCCTGCGCCACCTCGGCCGCCTTGAGCTTCTCCATGGGCTGGCTGTTGCGGCCCTGCCACACATACACCGTGTGGTTCGTGCTGCTGCCGCCGTCCAGGATGAATACGTCGCCGTCGTCCAGGCTGCTGGCCTGCGCGGGCACCTCGTGGACCACAACGCCGCCATCCGTGCGGGCCCCGGGCTGCTTGAACACGCGCAGCAGAAGAAGAGGCTGCGGATCAGACGCGCGCGCTTCTTCCACCGTCTCGTCAACGTGTCGGAAACCTGTGCGCACGCCGCCGCGGCGGATGGTGATGCGCGGGAACAGGCGCAGGAACGCGGCCGACGGGCTGGCCTGCAGCTCGCGGTGCTGCGTGGCCGCGCCCTGCAGGAACTCGTCGAGCTCGACCGTCTTGTAGGCGGCGACGCCGGCCTCGTCCTGCGACGTGTGGGCGCCGAGCCAGAAAAAAATGTCGTGGCCGAGGCGGTCCGAGCTGCCGTCCCGGCGGCCGACCTGGTACGAGTGCAGCACAATGTAGCTGTCGCCGTCGTAAAAGACGCCGACGTCGACCGCCGGCACGGGCACTACGGCAAAGTCCTCGATGCGCCACACATACAGGCCGGCGCGGGCGCCCACGACGCCGTTGTTCCAGGCCGGCTCCGTGGCCGCCGAGGCGTACTTGACGCGGTGGTCAATGTCGGTGCCGATCAGCTCGACATTGCTGTCCTTGACGTCGTACTCTTTGAGGTGCGTGAGGCCGTTGTGGGGAGCCATTTTGGTTTTTGGAGGGGATATCGTACGGAGTAGTTGATCAGATTAGATCGACGGTACTCGTACTCCGTAGAGAGAGGGCGGCGATGACGTGTGGATGACCCCTGAAACATCACGTGGGACCCTGAAGCGGCATCCTGAAGCGTGGCTTGACGACAGCCCAATTATTACCTAATCCGGAAACGACTAATACGAGAGCTCGTCACAACAATGGCACTTTTCACTTCTTTTTGAATATGTATCGTCTTGTATGCAGTGTACGAAGTAGGATGCATGAGAAGATGTACGGAGTACGAGTATGTCGTAAAGAAAGGTACCATAAGAAAGAGGAAAATAGACAAAAAAGGACGAGTCCACCCAAATGTGACGGTATCACAGCCAGGAGAGGCATTACGAGTCCGAATACAGCTACTCCGTATTCAAAGCAGCACATGAAAAAGGGCATGGGTAGTCCGGTCGTCAAGCACAAAACAAGAGCATTGTAAAGTTGTAGACTGCAGACCATGTGCATGCCATGTTCAAGGCCCAATATCGAGTACTCGTACTCTCAGACCCAACAACGCATAGCTAGAGAAATCTCCACCAACACCCAACTGCCAAAAGGACAAAAAGAAAGTCCCCTGCACCCACAACCGTGTACAGGAGCAAGAATAATGCCCAGACGCGGGATCGAACCGCGGACCTCCTGCTTACTAGGCAGGCGCAGCTACCACTGTGCTACCCGGGCCACTTGTTGAAGAATAGGATGCCATGATGTGCTTAAGTAGTGGAGTGGAAGTGGGCAATGGAGAGGAGCGGCGACGTGGCACGGCGATGTGGAATAAGTCTGCGTATTTTTTTCTGCACACGCAGCAGACATCGACTTTTGTACCAAAAGGTAGAAGGGATAATCCTGATAGCTGATTTTGATTTAAAGAACAGAGCTAGAATGTTTAATCAGTTGGATGCTCGTTGTGCTGAAGATATGGGCAAGGAGTGATGAAGACATGGGCAAATATCACAAATAACACCAAACAGCACAAGTGGGGTTGGTGAAGGCCCGTGCTTCAAAGTATCGAGTAGTGGTAGATTGTATGAAGCTTGGAAAAGGGAGAGATAGGAGAAAAAATATTCGAATCATGGTTGCAGAAACAAGACTATGCAAGTTGGTGCTGGGGACGATGATAGCACTTCTGAGTGAAGATGTGCAGAGATTAAAAGTCGGGCACGACAAAGAGTGGCTGCTGAATATTGACTCCAAGCTAGTAGGTTATCACTATTGTATAGCAAGAATAGCTGTGCTTGTACATTTTCATGATTGCCAGAGTCTCTGCATCCTAGGGCATTCATGGCATAGCTCTCTCTCTTCCAAAGGTACATAAAAAGTAAGCTAAAGACACACCAAAGAGAAGTAGTTTTAGAAATCAAAATAATGGGTTCAGCCCTGAAGTGAAAGAAAGGATAAAACGGGCTCTTCCCGGAGTGAAGGAAAAGGATAAAATGTCGACCAACGACGAAAATTGAAGATATAAAGATATAAAATAATCGGATCTGCCCCTGCGCGGCCTTCTAGCTCTGGCTCTGGCTTCCTGGCTCTGACAATTTTAGCTCTGGCAACTTTTGGCTCTGGCTCTGGCAACTTTGGCTCTGGCTCTGGCTCTAGTTCTGCCCCGTGCAGGTGTCGAACGATGACACGTTAAAAGGATAAAAAGAAGCCCGACTTGGGCGTGATTTTGAGTGCCGGTATAATATGGGCGTTTAATAAAGGATAAAAATAAAGGTAGTATAGTGGCCTGCACTGTCTGAAAAAGAGTGATAGAACAAGGACGCCAAAGTCTATTAGAGTGCTTAGAAAAGATTAATGAAGGAGAAATAACAGCGAGTTTGAGTGCTCATAACCTGCGACACGAAGAACACTGCAAGAGGACCATGATTGGCGTGAAAAGAATGAATGAAGCTATGAAGAAGAAGAGACAGAAGAGGCAGAAGCAGGCCTTATATAGTGGGTGTAGAGGGACGACGTACCAAAATGCCCTGATACACCTAATAAAGAGATACGCATACCTCTGGGAGGCCATATACGGTAGTGATGTTGTCTCAGGGTGTAGGCGACCCAGCATATGCATCCCACACAACGTGATACCAGGCGAATGGCCGATGCAATACATCCTGCACGACGGAACCAAGTTTCTCTCTCGGGCGGATGTGGCAAACCAAAAGGACACAGAAGCTGGTGATCATGGATTGGTCGTCTATTTTATTTCTATTTTCCTACTTAGATTAACTAATAACCCTCCCCCTCCCCCTATATCAGGTTCTTCAGCGGCTGGCCGGCAATGAACCGCCGCAGGTTCTCGGCAATCAGGTTCTCGGCGCCCTGTGGACGACCGCCGGCCGCGTGCGGCGACACCACCAGGTTCTTGGCCGTCCACAGCCGGCTGGCGGCCGGCAGCGGCTCGACCTCAAAGACGTCCAGGGCGGCGCCGCCCAGGCGGTCCTCGTTGAGCGCGTCGGCCAGCGCGTCCTCGTCGACGCTGGTGCCGCGGCCGACGTTGACGAGCCAGGCGTGCGCGGGCAGCAGCTTGATGCGCTCGGCGTTGAACACGTGGCGCGTCGCGTCGGTTCCCGGAAGGATCATGACGAGCACGTCGGTCGTGGGCAGCAGCTGGGGCAGCTTGTCCTCGGCCACGACCTCGATGCCGTTGCGGATGCCGGCCGACCGCGCCACGCCCGTGACCTTGGCGCCGAGGCTGACGAGCCAGGGCGTCAGCGTCTTGGCAATGTTGCCAAAGCCCCAGATGACGACGTTGGCGTCGCGCAGCGTCGTGAATTTGCCCCGGGGGCGGTCGGGCTGCGGCCCACCGAGGTGGCCGGGCCACTTGCCCTGCAGCTGGTAGTCGCGCATCTCGTAGAAGCGGCGCGCGGCCACGAGCAGCAGGCCCAGCGTGTGCTCGGCGACGGTGTGGTCGTGCAGGCCGGACCCCGTGGTGATGCTGATCTTGCTGGCGTCAAAGCCGGCGTTGAGCACGTCGTTGGGGCCGGCGGCCAGGGACTGGATCCAGCGCAGCTTGGTCAGGCGCTGGGCGCCATCCTTGAGGTTGGCGGCCGAGTTGGCCCAGGTCACGAGCACGTCGGCGTCGACGTGCTCGTCGGGGAAGGGCTCTGTGACGGCGTAGGGCACGAGCTGCACGGAGAAGCCCTCGATGCTGGCGGCATCGAGCTTGACCGAGGTGGGGTAGAGCAGCTTCATGGCGGCTGTGTGTACGTGGAATGAGACGGATGAGAAAACTGGTGAGAATGGGGAGATGGTCATCCGGCGCGAGAACGGAGATGATGCCGAGAGTGGGCGAGCTGTGAGATGGCGGACAGAAGAAGCGAGACGAGACCAGGCACGCATGAAGAGGTGTGATATAAAGAGCCAGAAAAGAAAAAAAAAAAAGAAAAGAAAAGAAGCAGAACAGTTTAGAAAACGGCTGACAACGAACGTCGTCAGGGTCGCGTGAAGCTGGTGTGGAGGCGTGAATCGGCCCCAAAAGGCGGGGCAGCGGACCGGCTATTGACGATACCCCACAAAACACAGCGCAATACGGCAGAGTGCAACGAGGGGAAAGCTCCGCTCGGCATGTTATTGCCGCGATGTCGAGGTGAGTCGGATAAATGCACAGCGGTTCTCATTCTATGCAGTCACTAGACGAGATTTGTATGACAAATTCAATGTGATGCCGCCTTACTGTCTGTAGTTTGGTGATGCTCACGGCATTTAGCGGACAATGACGTAATCGGCCTTGCCAGCACTCCCCCAACTATGAACTACGAGTACAGAGTCCGGAGACGACTTCGAGTACACGATGCGATGTAATAAAGTTGCATTGGGCCGAGTATGATACGGACCGTGACAACTAGATACGAGTATACGGAGCCGCCTGTCTCCGAGTCACGGATGGACTGATGGATGGAAAAGGCCATGGTCGGCTATTGACCGGCTATTGACATCCAATGCCTTCCGTAAAAAGGAAAAATGCCCGATTGACATTCAGTTGCCGGCAGTATTAAGGTGAGTGCGGGTTTTACTGGATTTCCATGATTTAAAAGGGTCAATATGAGTTTGCAAGTCGTGATGTTTACTTTACAACTCGTGAATCAACATGCAGTCCTGACATAAGTACGCCATCTGCTAGCAAAATATTTGTTGGGGCTTTGAGCAATGGGTGACAGCGAGAGGTGCTTCATATCAATACTGGTGCTGAGTCAGAGTAAAAGACAACCCAAAGACAGACAGAGAGTCTCTATAGACGACGGACTGCAGCCTGTCACTGTTGAGTTGTCATCAGCGAGTCTGTTGACCACGTCCGACGTGTCTCCTGTTATGAGACAGAGACTGCCATGACAGGTTCAACTAGATGGACGGCAAACCTAATAATCAAAATTCAAGGCGAGAATACCTTTATGAACAAAAAATAACCAGGGTGGAGTATCACCATCTGGAGGAAAGTAGTCGAGTGACTCTGGCGTGCCATAGACTGTATGCAAGGAGAGGACTGTCCCTAACAAGCATGCTCATTTGCTACAGCCCTGGCAAAAGCAGGTTGTGTGACCCCCCAAATACATGACATTGCAAGTGCATACGATTTTTATGCACAGAACCCTTTCATTTACTTATCCGGTGCTTCCTCACAATCACCACGTGAACACCTGATAGTCGGGCTCTGTCCAGAGGGTCTTGGCAGGGTGTCGATCGATCGTGGCCCACAGCGCGGAAACAGCCGCTCGAGTGTCTTGGCATTTTGAATATTAAACGCTCGGTGAGGGGGTTGTGCAATACGAGGAGTGTCCAGGATGGTGGTTCGAGACGAGCAAAATGAGCAGACGAGCAGAACTGACAACGCGCTTCCAGTATGGAAAAATACAGAGTAGAAGCATGGAAGCCCGGATATTCTGGAAGAGGAAATGTGCTAGCACTCCACTGACGCCCAAGGGAAACACGAAACAGGCGACCGCCGCGGGATGGGCTGAGGCAGCCGGTGAACTCGTAACGACGGTGTGAGAGCAAGAAATTACTCCGTGGGTTGCAACGATGCCTTGCTGCTACCCCGGAACCAGTACGTCGGGCCGTTGGCGCCACTGGAAACGCCCAGCCCAGGTTGGTTAGGGGAGAAAGGAGAAAGCATCTGCCTTGACGCACATCACACCACCACCACAGCAGACTGAATAGGGGAGAGCAAAGGGGGGTGGCGGAGTCTTGACCGTTGGTTTGCTGATTTTAGGGAGGCCAGAGGGATGGCATTCATTGTTGAACCCCCATCCCATTGGGCTCGGGATTTTGCAAATCTCGGGCATGCCGACTGTGATGTGATGCCACGCCAATGTGTCGATGCTTAATGGCATTGCTGTGTCTTGTACGAGTAAACCGGTTTCTGAATCAATAGTGTTGTTCTTTTTATTTCTTTTCATCTTGTCTCATTTAACCCTTTTACGAGTACTTTCTTTTACTCTTTTTCTCTTTTTTTCTCATTTCTTCTCTCTCTTTTTCTTTCTCTTTTCTTTTCCTATTTCTTGATTCTTGTGGACCAACTTACTTTTTCCCGTACTTTTACACCTCTTCCTTGACATTGTCGATCCACAGCGTCCACGTTGACTAAAATATGATCCGAATACCCATACATAAGGCGATCTCGATCATCCGTTCCACGACAGCTCCTCAAACGCCGCCGCAAATTGCTTGCCCAGGGACCAAATACGACTGGCTGATCATTCAACGAATGTGTCATGAATTTGTACTCGTAGTCTGTTGTCTGTTGTCTGTTGTCATGTCTGTCATGTTGTGTCATGCGTTTTGTTATTCGGGTCCCTGTTTCGTCCTTTGTTCTAGAACCGGCCCGCTCCTTGCCAACAACTACGAGTACGGAGTACGTAATATTTGGCGTGAGGTCTACTTGAATTATTCTTGAATTCTTGAATTTCTTTACTATTTTCAATAATTCATTATTCCATAATTTACCTTCTCATCCGCCGCCCAAAACAAGCTTGTGCCCCTCCGTAGCGGCCCCACAGCCAGCAGGTTGCTCCTGCCGCTGCGGCCGAGCACCAGTCTCGTCGTCATCATGCCCCGATCGTCTCCACTTCGCTGTCTTCCCACTGCGCAAAACGCTCAGAGCTCAGAGCATATCGGCTGGTAAATATAGAAATAGACAAACAGAAACTAGGTGACTGCCCCGCGGACACAAGCTGAGTTTGCGTCTGCGCGGGATGGTACAGGGTTTTGTACTCGTACACTTGTAGACGGCAAATGTTGCCGCGTTCCTTTCTTTTTTTTCATATTTTTTTCATATTTTGTTTCATATTGTTTTATTTCTTTTTGATAAGCCCATAACAGGGCATGAGCTTCAGTGCACCTTCCGTGTGCGGCACAGAATGACGCTGCAGCTTCCTCGTTGGAGCAGTGACCCCGTCGTTCCTTCCAGCTGGTGACTTTTTCGCTTTCGTGGCAGCCTCTGCGCGCTCCTCGTCTCGTACTCGTCTCTGCAGTTCCGGCACCTCCATACGACGTAGTTTCCATACCGCTGCCCCCTCTCTGCTCCTTGCTCCTGCCACTATTACTCTGTACTCGTATTACGAGTACTCGTACATCGTCCATCCCTCATCCCTCATCGCCATACGAGTTTCTCGTACTCACTTGTTCACTCGTACGCATAACCACTCCCGGTAAGCGAGCCCATATCCCTCACCCTTGACTCCCCTTGCCCTGTGCTTGCGTGCCCACTGCAACAGCTGCTTTCTCGTCTGTTGCTCGCTGCTACGTCTTTGGTACGTCTTTGACTGACGTGGAGGCCCAATCCAGACCGTCTTCAGTCCAGCCCAACGAGTATAAGAGTCTCAGCTTCGTCTGTCTGTCTGTCTGTTTGATTTCTGTTCTCATCATTCATATTCCCTTCCTTCTCTCTAACACTTCTTCTAGCTACAATTGTACGCTTCCCACCACCTCACCTCAAAATGGTCCATCTGGCAGAGATCAACCACGAGGCCGTGTCCTCGGGCCACGTCAACAAGACCACCCCAAAGGCTACCCTCCAGCTGGCCTCCGGCGACGACACCTTCACGTCCTCCGTCTATGGCTCCCGCTTCGCCGGCACCGACCTGCCGCGCCATGAGATGCCCGAGCACGAGATGCCCCGCGAGGTCGCCTACCGCATGATCAAGGACGAGCTCAGCCTCGACGGCAACCCCATGCTCAACCTGGCCTCCTTTGTCACCACCTACATGGAGGAGGAGGCCGAGAAGCTCATGACCGAGTCCTTCTCCAAGAACTTTATCGACTACGAGGAGTACCCGCAGTCGGCCGACATCCAGAACCGCTGCGTGTCCATGATCGGCCGCCTCTTCCACGCCCCCGTGGGCGAGGACAAGGGCGAGGGCGCCATCGGCACGTCGTGCGTCGGCAGCTCCGAGGCCATCATGCTGGCCGTGCTGGCCATGAAGCGCATCTGGCGCAACAAGCGCAAGGCCGAGGGCAAGTCCACAGAGAACCCCAACATCATCATGTCGTCCGCCGTCCAGGTGTGCTGGGAAAAGGCCACGCGCTACTTTGAGATTGAGGAGAAGCTCGTGTACTGCACGCCCGACCGCTACGTCATCGACCCGGAGCAGGTCGTCGACCTCATTGACGAGAACACCATTGGCATCTGCGCCATCCTCGGCACCACGTACACGGGCGAGTACGAGGACGTCAAGGCCGTCAACGACCTGATCGAGGCGCGCGGCCTCGACACGCCGATCCACGTGGATGCCGCGAGCGGCGGCTTCGTGGCGCCCTTTGTCGTGCCCGACCTGGAGTGGGACTTCCGCCTGAAGCACGTCGTGTCCATCAACGTGTCGGGCCACAAGTACGGCCTCGTGTACCCGGGCGTGGGCTGGGTGGTGTGGCGCGCCGCGCAGTACCTGCCGCAGGAGTTGGTCTTCAACATCAACTACCTGGGCGCCGACCAGGCGTCCTTTACGCTCAACTTTAGCAAGGGCGCGTCGCAGGTCATTGGCCAGTACTACCAGCTGATCCGGCTGGGCAAGCACGGCTACCGCGCCATCATGTCCAACCTGATCCGCACGGCCGACTACCTGTCGCAGTCGCTCGAGGACCTGGGCTACATTATCATGTCCAAGAAGTCGGGCGCGGGCCTGCCGCTGGTGGCCTTCCGCCTGCCGCCGGTCACGACGGACGAGGAGCGCGCCTACGACGAGTTTGCGCTGGCCCACCAGCTGCGCGTGCGCGGCTGGGTCGTGCCGGCCTACACGATGGCGCCGCACACGGAGAAGCTCAAGATGCTGCGTGTGGTCGTGCGCGAGGATTTCACGCGCAACCGCTGCGACGCCCTGATCGCCGACATCAAGCTGTGCATGGCCTACCTCGAGCACATGGACCGCGAGGCCATTCTCAAGAACCAGGAATTCGTGCGCACGCACAACATGACCAGCAGCCGTGCCAAGCACAACCACCCCAAGTTCCGCGTTTGTCCTCCCCGATATATCCAGTCACCAAGATCGCTTGCTAACCACCGCCTTGTTACGAGCAGAACGAAAAACACTCGATCCAGGGGCAGACGGGCAAGACCCACGCCATCTGCTAAGCGCTCGCCGCTGCCCGACCGAAGTCGACGTCCCCTCCCACTTCCAACACCGGTGGCGGCTTGAGCCGGAGACGAGTGCGGCCGAGTAGTTGGACAGTTGAAAGAAGGGGTCTCTCTTTGTTGTTTGGGTTTTTGGTTATTTTTTTCTTCCTTTTTCTTTCTTTTTTTCTTCCTTTTTCTTTCTTTTTTTCTTTCTTTTTTCAAGTTTTGTTATGCTTTTCTTTTTTATTTCTCTTCGTTTCTATTTTATAGATCTTTTGCTGTCGCTAGAGTCCGTCTCTGTCAACTCAGGCTCTCGACGACAACACCACCGAATACATCCGTTTCCATGCGCATCACCAACCGAACATCAGTCCCATGCGCTTACGTCGCGTCAGCTCAGCTGCTCGTGGCACATGCCTGCGCCGTCTCATTCCCCACAGTGCGCTATCGTGTTAGTGCCGGACCCCACGCCAGCTTTCACATGTCAAGAAGTGTTGGAAGTACAAACGTCGGCAAAGACACTGTCCATTCTTTGATTTCTTGGTTTCTGATTTCTTTGATTCTTTGATTTGCACTATTATGCAACCAGAGTTGGCTGTTGTCTTTGCTATTCAGTTGCTCATGATCCACCGCATTCTTGTTGTCCGGAACATCCGTCATCGTCCGCTATTTGGTCTAACATCTACAGTTTGATTTTACATTTCCTATTCCGGCTTCTACTATTACCCTACTCCATCTATCACATCATCCTACTCCGACTCCTACACTAAAATCCCCCCCCCATGATCGACCACGTTCTCGGCCGGCCGTCCATCAAGTCGCGCCGGCTCCAGGTCCTCGCCGTCCTCGCCGTCTGGACCGCCTACCTCGTCCGCGGCAACAAGAACGGCCCCCCCGGCGCCCGGTCGCTGTCCAGGCTGCTCTCGCGCAAACTCACCGCGTGGCAGGTCGTCCTCGTCACCATGCTCTACCTGTATGCGTCGCGCAACTTTAGCACGCTCGTCGGCCTCGCCAGCCCCGATCCCCTGACCAACATGTACGACCCCAGCTTCTTCCGCGCCACCTGGGTGCTGACGGCCCTCGACGCCGGCTTCTGGACCGCCATGAAGATCCGCACCCCGTGGCTGCGCGACCTGGCCAGCCTCGTCTTCTCGGGCTTCTACCTCATGGCCACGGAAAAGGCCGACGAAAAGGTGCGCAAGGTGCGCGGCAACATCACCGTCGAGCACCTGCGCGTCAGCTGGAACAAGGGCACCACGCCGTACATTCGCTTCCTGCAGGGGCTGACGCGGCCGCGCCTGACGCGCTGGCCGCCGCGGCTGCTGCGGATTCCGCGGCCAGCAGTTACGGCTGACAAGAACAGCGTACTGGCCTGGCTGTACTACGACGGGTCCCTCGAGCAACTGCGCATGTCGGGCATCGACCGCGTCGTGCTGGACATCCCGGGCGGCGGCTTTGTAGCCATGGACCCGCGGTGCAACGACGACCGCCTGCTGTCGTGGGCGGTCACGACGGGCCTGCCCGTGCTGAGCCTCGACTACCGCAAGGCCCCCGAGTACCCGTTTCCCTATGCCCTCAACGAGTGCTACGACGCCTACGCGACGCTCGTGCACACGCGCGGCCGGTGCATCGGCCTGGCGGGCGAGGCGCCCGTGCGCGTCGTCGTGACGGGCGACAGCGCCGGCGGCAACCTCGCGGCCGCCATGACGCTGATGCTGGCGCAGCAGCAGTCGCAGTCGCAGTCGCGGACGGGACTGCCGCTGCCCGACGGCCTTGTGCTGGTCTACCCGTGCCTGGACGTCAACATTGGCAACTGGATGTCGGACGAGCAGATGGCGCTGATGCAGGACCGGCGCACGCGCGCGACCAACCGCAACGTGCTGCGGCGCAAGGTCAACCAGTTTAGCGTGGTCGCCGGCACGCCGCACGACTCGGACGCCGAGGGGGAGGACGACGGCCACCGTGGCCTGACGATGACGCCGGCCGTGCGGGCGCGGGACAAGACGGACAGCGGCGCACACGACGAGGACGGTGATGCCAACGCTGACGCCGGCAACGACAACGCCAACGACGACGACGAGTTGGTGCACGGCGAGCGCAGCCGGTCAGCACAGCCGGCGTACGCACACGTCAACACCACGTCGTATTCGCGACCGCAGACGCCGGCGGTCACCAAGACGTCGATGGATTTCCCTTCGCCAACACTTGGGGATGACTCTGCTTCTGCTCCTGCCGCCGCCGCCGCCACCGCCGCCGCGCCCTACCGCCCAGCGCCCATGAGCACGCGCGTCGCCACATCCTCCACCATCTCCTACTTCAACGACCGCGTCCTGACCCCCGAGATGATGCGCGCCATGATCATCCTGTACATTGGCCCCCACAACCGCCCCGACTTTGCCCAGGACTACCTGCTGTCGCCCATCCTGGCGCCCGACCTGCTGCTGGCCCATTTCCCCAAGACATTTTTCCTCACGGGCGAGCGCGACCCCCTCGTCGACGACACCGTGCTCTTTGCCGGCCGCCTGCGCCGCGTCAAGATGGCCTACTATGCGTCGGGCGGGCGGCGCGTCGCGTACCGCGAGTCGGATGCCGCGCGCGTGGCCGAAGACGGCGGCTTCGACGACCGGCGCGACGTGGCCGAGGTCGTGCTGATCCCGGGCGTCAGCCACGGGTTTCTGCAGTTCCCGGCTGTCTACCCGCCGGCGTGGCAGTGGATCCAAAAGTCGGCACATTGGGTCGAGGAGGCGTTTGCGCAGGCCGACGAGAGACGGGCACATGCGGCGGCGGCGGCGGCGGCGGCCGGTAGAAGGACGGACATCCCGACACGGGCACGGCGCGGACGGCCGGTCTCGCGTGCACAGACGTCGTCGATGGGTGCTGCGTCCAAAAAGAAGGACCTCCAGCTCAACCTGACTCTGGACGCACCGGGCGCTGGGCTGCCCAAAGCAGCACCACGGCCCGAGTCGAGCGGCGACGAGGCGCCGCTGGAAATGATGCGGATGACCAAGAGCAAAGCGGTCGTCGAGGAGGAGAAGAAGGAGACGGCACCTGCCGCACAGGCACAGGCGCAGGCACAGGCGCCGACGGACAAAGCCAAGAAGCACAAGGCGGCGCGGCGGGCGGCCGAGGACAGCAGCCTGGTGAAGCTCAAGAGCACGGACGACCTGCTGGGCCGGCGCATGCAGGGCATTGTGGGCAGTCTATCGGGGGTCACCGAGGAGTAGTTTTTTGTTCTAGTGATCTGTAGTTTTTGACGTATAATTGTATTTACTACGTGGTATAACATGCTGTTGAATGCGTTATGCACACTGCCGTGATGAGAATAAAAGAGAAGAAAAAAAAAGAAGAAGAAAAAGAAGAAGAAATAAACAATCGCTAGCCCATCCGTGCCTGGTATAAAAAGTTGAAAAATCATTGACCGCGCTTCACCCAATTCAGCATTGCCACCGCTCATGCCAGCGTGCCGGCGGCCCAGGCGGCCAGGACGCTGTCGATCTCGTCGAGGATGACCTGCTTGCGCGCGTCGTCGCACCAGCTGTGGCGGATGGCGTTGCGCACAATGGTGGCCCAGTCGTCGACGGACAGGTCGTGGGCCTCCTGGACGGCGCAGTAGTTCTCCTGGATGTAGCCGCCAAAGTACGCCGGGTCGTCCGAGTTGATGCTAAAGGGCACGTTGTTGTCCAGGAACGTGCGGATCGGCACCTCGGCCACCGACTTGGTCACGCGCAGGCACACGTTGGAGATGGGGCACACCGTCAGCAAAATCTGCTCGCGCGCCAGCCGCGCCATGACGGCCGGGTCGCTGGCCGCCGCCACGCCGTGGTCGATGCGCTGCGCGCCCAGGTGGTCCAGCGCCAGCGTGATGTACTCGGCGGGGCCCTCCTCGCCGGCGTGGGCCGTGATGCGCGCAGCACCGCGGCGGGGGGGTTTTGCTTTGGCTTCTGCGTCTGCCGCGGCCACCGAGTGGCGCCGGGCCTCGCGGAACACGTCGCGCCACAGCGTCGGCGGCAGGTCGCGCTCGGATGAGCACAGGCCCAGGCCGGCCAGGGCGCCGCGCAGCGAGGCGGCTTCGGCGGCGTCGTCGCCCTCAAACGCAGTCTCGAGCGCGGCGACGACGGCGTCCTCCTGCTCCTGCTCCGGCTGCGCCCAATAACCTTCCCGCAGCTGGGCCACGAGGGCGCTGCTGTCGTCGACGGGCAGGTGGCGCAGCAGGCAGGGGATCAGCAGGCTGGTCATGCCGCCGAGCTCGGCGGTGGCGCGGCGGGTGGCGGCGTAGAGGCCGCGCACGACGACGGCCAGGGGAATACCGCGGGCCATGTGGGCCTGGGGGTCAAAGAAGATCTCGGCGTGGCGCACGTTGGCGGCGTGGGCGCGGGTGAAGTAGGCCATGGCCAGGGCCTCGTAGTCGGCGGCGGTCTGCAGCACGGACATGCCAATGTAGTAGTAGTGCAGGAAATCGTCGAGCGACGTGAAGCGCGCGTAGCGGGCATAGAGGGCGTCGACGGACGCAAAGGCGGCGTCGTCGGCGACGGAGGGCAGCGCGACGCCGTTGCGTTCGGCGAGCTCAAAGAGCAGCTCGGGCGAGAGCGAGCCCTCAATGTGCATGTGGTGCTCGCACTTGGGCAGGGCCGCAATGAGCGGGTGCAGCTTGTGGTTACACATGGCAGGGGTGGTGGTGGTGGTGGTGGTGGTGGTGGTGGTGGTGGCAGTAGGAGAACGTGGGTGCAGCTGCAGTGAGACTGTCTGGGTTAAATAGAGGAAGTGGTTTGTAGAGGTGAGAAGTGAGGATGGTAGGTGAAGATGGTATGGGAGATAGAAGAGACAGGAAGAGAATCAGAGACGAGGAGAGAAGAAAAGCAAGAAGATATATCAAAAGAGAAAAGATATTAGAGGGGAGAAAAAATAATCAGAAAAGAAAAACAGAAACAGAAAAAGAAAAAGAAAGATAAGAACAAAGAACGGCTCACGGTTTTCCTGCACTCGTCATAGCTATGACACCTCTGACAAAATCAGTCTCTTTTTCCACATGTGTCTTTCCATGTGTTCTAGTCCTTCTTTTCTTCCACGTCCGTTCGTACCGATGGTCTGCTGTTTGTTTTAGTTTTATTTCTATTTTATCTCACTCGTGTTGAGCAGGAGCACGTTGGATAGGGGATTCGGGCTCTCACTGTACTGAGGCACTGTTTGCACTATATTTCGCAGCTGGCGGTACTATAATCCCTATATGCACTGTATTTCGCAGCACTATCAGCACTGTGTTCACTATATTTGCAGCACTGTCAGCACTATGCACTATATGCACTATATTCGCAGTAACGGCATAATCACTGTACATACTCCGTACAGCGTCTGATCCAGACGGAGCTCCCGCTCCCAGGCCGAAAGGCTCAATAAAGGGCTAAAAGGGATGAAAGAATTCTGCAACACTCATCGCTGTGTGCTCGCACGTCAACATGCCGTGAAATCCCCGACGAACAAGTGTTTCGCTACTTGTAGTGAATCCGTGAATAATAGGAGAACGGAAGTGTTTTAATAGGAGCTTGAATAGACCGTTACGTAGCCCGTGTGGATTACTATCTGGAGCACTACACACTGCTGAATCACCGGTATCGTTTATCTGTCATATGACGTATGAATAGGAATTGAAGAAACTCTGAACAGAAAAATGAGAAACAAAAAAGTCAACTATTATATGACATCTCAGTATGTGAAGAAAAATTTCAAATCTTGAAGAGAAGAACAAAAAACACCAAAAATCAGAACAAGAATAAAGCAAAAAAAGTAAAAGCAAAAAAAGTAAAAAGTCACACTGAGATAAGACAAAACTCAAAAAAAAAAAAAAAAAGACTCGGAGAACGCTACTCTGCGGACGAGTCCTCGTCTCGCCCGCGCCTCGCCCGCGCCAAATTTTGCAAAAAAATATGGCACCTGGGCCACTTTTTCTCTTTCTCACGCGGAGCTCGCGCCCCTTTCACCACTTTGCACGCAGATGATGTTGGCAATGCTCATGCACTCTTCCCTCTTGGTCGTGCGGCCGACCGAGCCTGCTGCGGCCTCCACTGCAATGGCAGACGCTGCAATATCTGCCATGGCCGACTTGGCGTCCTGCGCGCTGTACACTGCGTACTCGTACGGAGCGTGGTGGTGGTGGCCGGGATGCGGCGCATAGCGGTGGTGGGAGTGGGAGTGGGAGTGGAGGTGCTGGTGCTGTGGTGATGGGTGCTGGAAGGGGTAGTAGTGCTGGTGTTGGCTTTCTTGTTTGACGACGGGCGATGCACGACCGCTGCCGCTGCCGCTGCCGTTGCCGCTGCCGCTACCGTGTGGCGCCACCAGTGTGCCCGCAGCCTCCAGCTTCTGAATGCGCCCCTTGAGCGACTCCCAGCCGCCCCAGTCGCGGCTCTCCTCGCTGGTCAGGCCCATGCGGGAGTCGATGTGCGCGAGGCAGTTGCTGGGCGGCGTGGGTGCTGCTGCTGTCGTCATCGGCACCACCGCCGCTCCACGGGGCACTTCGCCCTCCCAGACCCAGCTGCTGTCGGGCGACGACTGCATGTCGGCGCTGACGTAGACGAGCAGCTCCTCGTCGCGCCGCAGCGCGTCGTACACTTGGGGGGTCGAGACTGTCTGCGCCTGCGCCTGCGTCGTCGTCGTCGGCATGCGCGACAGGTACGTGGTGTACTCGGCGCGCTTGTACGACAGGCTCGAGACGAAGCACGCGAGCCAGCGCCCGCACGGCACGGCGACCTCGCGGCGCACGGCGGCGACCTCGGCCAGCGCGTCCACGAGGACGAGGGCGTCGCTGACGAGGCCGCCGAGCAGCAGGAACGGCGTGCAGCGCATGAGGTGCGTCGCCAGCAGCGCCGTGGCGCCCGCGCCCGAGGCCAGGTAGCCGTAGCCAGGCGGTACGTGTTGGCGGCGGCGGAGCACGCACGCCGTGTCGAGGGCCACGCGCGTGCACTGCTCGAGGGCGGCCAGGCGCGTCGTCGTCTGCATGGCGGTCGAGGTCGGACACAGGTTGTGGCGGTGCAGCACGAGGCGGGCGTGCAGGAGGTGGATGAGCGGGCCGAGACGCTGGGGGTTCGCGGGGTCGCCGCTGCCATCATTGTCGTCGTCGGTGTGGTGCATCTGCTCGAGGCAGGTGTCAAAGTACCGGTCCATCACGGCCAAGTGCTCGGCGGGGATGGGGATGCTGGTGGTGCCCGACGACGACGACGATGTGACGGGCGAGCCCGCTGCGGACATGGCCGAGACGGTCTGCGGCGCCGTCGACGTCGACGCCGATTGAGACGCCTGAGACGACTGAGACGACTGAGACGACAACGGTGGCGACGATGACGACGTCAGCACGCCCGACAACGACGAGTAGCGCGTGGGGCTGTCGTCGTGGTGTCGGGGCGACGGCGGCATACCAGATGCCGCCGTCGTGGACGACAGCAGCCGGCCCAGCGGCGCGAGCGCGCGCATAACGTGGACGGTGGCCAGCATCGACTTCATCGCGTCGTCGTCGTCTTCCTCCTCCTCGTCATCATGACCGCTGAGCGCGACCGGCAGGGCCACGTCGCAGTCGTCGTCGCAGATCAGCATCGGCCGGTTGCCGGGCGCCAGGGCGAGCCGGCGGTCCACCGTGTACACGGCCCACCAGACGCGGCGGCGCATCTCGGTCTCGAGCAGGCTCGTCGCCCCCCCGCCCCCCGGGTCGCGGTACAGACCGAGCGCCTGGGCCACGCTCACGGCGCTGGCGAGCCACGTGCGCGCGGCCGTGTGGAGGTTGTTCTGCTCGAGGAACATGGCCAGCAGCAGCAGCGTGCGCACGTCGTCGAGGCTGTGCGTTGTTGTTGTTGTTGTTGTTGTTGTTGTTGTTGTTGTGCTCAGCGACCACGGGTCGAGCAGTGACCGTGCGGCCTCGGCCAGGTGGACGGCGCTGGATGGCCATTGTTTTGCGTGTGGTGGCGACAGGGGTGACAGAGGAGAAGATGACGGCGACGACGGCGACGACGGCGACGTTGGCGACGACAGCGACGAGGACACGGTCGTCTCGGAAAAGTAGGTGCAGAACAGTCCGCCGACGGCCAGGACGGCGTAGAATAGGGCGACGAACGAGTCCGGCGGCGGCGGCGGCGGAGGATTCCCTTCGTCAACGGCAGCAGCAGACGCATATAGCTGGTCGACGTGGCGCTGAAAGATCGGCCAGTGGACCATGGGCAGCGTGGCCTGGACCGACACGTAATAGGCGCGCAGCAGGACGTCGGCGGCGTCGCGCGGCGGCAGAGGATGATGATGAGGCTGAAACGGCGTGCGGTGATTGGTGGAAGACAGTGGAGGCGGCGCCGGCTGCGGCTGGTCCAGCGGATACGCCGGTGCCCAGACGCCCTTGGCCGAGACGCGCAGGTTGGACCGCGTGCGGCGCAAGTCGAGCAGCGGCATCGTCAGGCCACCACCACCGGGCGACGGGCGTGCCGTCGGCGGGGTCGTTGTCGTCGTCGTTGCTGTTGTCGGCACGTAGAGCCGGTGCCGGCGCGGCGGGTTGCTGCCGATGGCCGGGATCACGGGCAGAGGGAGGAGGATTCGGTGATCATGATGATCACGATGATTGTCATCATGGTGTAATAGTAGTAGCTCCTCCTTTTGATCGGGGATCGGGTAGTCGTCGTCGTTGTCGGCATCGGCATCGGCCATCTTGACGTCCTGCTGCTGTCCTAACCCCAACCCCCCCCCCGGCTCGACGCCGTGCTCGAGGAGAAGACGCCGCAGCCGCTCGTTCTCGTGCTGCAGCGTGTCGCAGTTGCGCTGCAGCCGCCCGTGCTCGCGCTGCAGCCGTCCGTGCTCGCGCCGCAGCCGCTCCTTCTCGCTCTCGAGGTCCTGCATCTGCCTGAGCGACGTCGTGCGCCGGCCGGCCGTCTCCGTGTTGAAGCGGCAGGTCCGGCGCCGGTTCACGCACTCGGAGCAGCTCGTGCTGCCGACGGCGTCGCACTTGACCTTGCGCTCGCGGCACAAGTCGCAGCTGGGGTCTTTGCGGCGCGGGCGGTAGGAGCGTCTCGGTGGTTGATGCGGCTGGGCGGGCTGGGCGGCGGTGGTGGGTTGCGTTTGCCTTTGCGTTGGTTGGGGGGCCGATCGAGTGGGAAGCGATGAGAGCGGCTGCGGGAGGGAGAGCTGCTGGTGCTGCTGGTGCTGCTGGTGCTGCTGGTGCTGCTGGTGCTGGTGCTGGTGCTGCTGCGGGAGCGGCTGCACAGGGCCGTAGCTTGAGGTGGTGGTGGTGGTGTAGTACGCTTGGCCGTGGCTGTGACCGTGGCCGTGGCCGTGACCGTGGTCGTAGCCGTGACTATAAACATGCCCATGGTAATCCTGATAGCCTCCAGGGAGCGAGCTCGGCAGCGAGGTGGACGCTGCGATGACTCTGTCCTCCGCCATGGTGGTTGCGGTTGCGTCTGCGTCTGCGGCTGCTGGGTAGGGCTGCTGCTGCTGCTGGTTGTGGGCGTACTGCTCGGGAACGTACAGGCGGTTGGTGCCGTGGTGGTCGTGCACAGCTGCACGTGTGCCTGGTTGTGGTGTTTGTGTTGTGTCTGTTGTGCGTGGTTGTTCGTTGAGGGACCGTGATGCCAGAGCAGGCAGAGGCAACGAGGGCGAAGGCACAGAGGGAGCAGCAGAGGTGTCTGTGGACGGGTTGGGCGAGCACGGATATATGTGTGACATGGTCGGAGGTAGGAGGGAGGAGGGAGGAGGAGGAGGTAGAAGTGGGAGGTGGGAGGTGGGAGGGAAGGCGTGGAAAGTAAAAGTGGAAGTGCAAGTGCAAGTTGATAGTAGAAGTGAGAGTGAGAGTGAGAGTGGAAGGAGTGGACGGGACGGGACGGGAGGCAAAGAGTGGACGACGAGGTGTGGTGACGAGTACAACGAGATATATGGGATACGACGGAGGTGATAGCAGTAGCTGTGGTAGGGCAGAGATGGAGGACGGGAGGGGAGTTGGAAAGAGTACAAATCAAATATGGGCGAGTACAATAATAAATGAAGAAAAAAGAGAAAAATATAAGAGTAAAAATAAAAAAATAAAAGTAAAATAAAATAAAAAGGAATAAAATGCCTGGACAGCCAATACAGCCAACCAGAGATAGGAAGAAGCCCCGTCAGTTAACCAGGCGGTCGTCTCCCACCCCCCCAGATGACTTGGCTTGATCTGCCTTTGGGCTCACACCGTCTGCTGCGCACACCGGTCCTGCTCTGCCATCCCAACGTTGAAGCGAGGGCCTTGCTGTGCGCCTTGTCCGGTTTGCGTGCGTGTGTGCCTGTAATGTGATGCACTCGTGTTCGTTGTCTGCCGTCCGCCGTCCGCTGTCTAGTCCGCAGGTCCGCACACCGTCCGCAGTCTACCCTTTTCCCGGGCGTGCTATTGAGTCGATGATCTCCCCTTCCGCGGGTCCACACGATCAACTGCTGCGCGAGGTAGAATCAGGCAACTGACCAGACGGCTGTGCGGCGGCGGGACAGATGGCAAAGGAGTGGGAGGGGGGTGGTCGATGCTATCGTTTGTTGTTTGGCTGCTGGCTGTCCGGCAGGGTGTGATTTCTCGGCTGCTGATGCCCGTTGAGCTGTCTGTGTGCTTTGTGCCTTTTGTGTTTTTGTGTTGTTGTAAGTGGGTGAGTGGGTGAGTGAGGTTCGTCAGTGTGTGATTGTGAGGCTCTGGCCTGTCCACAGAGGGGGCTGTTGTATTATACGTTTTTTTTGTTTTTTCTTTTTGTTTTTTTTTGTTTTTTTTGTTTTTTTTGTTTTTTTTTTTTTTTACCTTTTCTTTTCTTTTCTTTTTTTTTCTTCCCCCCATCACTGTCTCTCCTGCCCTCATTCCCTGCTCCTCGGCCGTTGCATTGTCTTGTTCTGCGATCCGTGTCTCGTCTGGACGGCCATGTCTGTTGTTGTCTGTCTCGCGTCTGGTTAATGCTGCCAGCCGTGCCACCACATGCCATGTCTACGATGATCGGCGGCGGCGGAGGAGGAGGAGGAGAGTATTTAATGGACTACGAGTATACGCCAGCGTGCTGGGGCTGGGCTGTGCATGGCAGCACGATCGTCGGTTGCTTGCAGCTCTAGAGGGGGGAAGCAGGCTGGCGGGCAGCCGGGCAAGCGGACAGACAAGAAGCAGGCAAGGGAAAGGGTGATCAATAAACTTATGCAGGTGATAGAGTGCTGAGGTGCATGCCGGACCGAGAGGAGTGCAGAGGCATAAGATAATGAGACAGAAAAAAAGGAAAAGGAAACAGGAAAGCAGAAGAAATAGAGGAAGTTAAAAAAAAAAAAAAAAGAAAGAAAGAAAGAAAGAAGGGAAGAAGGACACCAGACAGAAATAGCAAAAACAACAGCTTCAGAAATATCAACTGAAGAAATCAAAAACAATCCAGATCCAAGCAAGAGAAGCTCGCTTGCAGCCGTTCAGCTCCCATGCCACCCTCCGGAATATTGTTTCAGTGCAAGTACGTCTTGAAGAGGATAAAGCCGGGCCATGGCAAAGACAAAGGCGTGTTATGCGAGTCGAGGTGACAATCAGAAGCAAAAGACCGTACGGCCCGTTGAAGATTTCTTTCTTTCTTTCTTTTTTCTTTTCTTTTTTGCCTTTTTTCTTCTTTTGACATTCGCCTTTTTTACTTTCTTTTCCCTCTCTTTTTCATTTCCATTCCCTGGACTGTCTGCAGACGATGTCAGGTTAGGCAAAGAGCACAATGTATGAAAATGACAAAAACGACAGAGTCGGAGAACATAAAAAACGAACAGTGGTAAAACAATCAAACACTGCGCCGAGAATGACCAAAACGTAGACTGGCAGGAAATTGACGCCGAGTAGTGGGGGGAACCACATCGGTATGCAGCCGCACGGAGATGGAGGGAGAAGGGAGAAGACGGCTGGAGGGGGGGGGGAAATGGGACGGCTAGTCTGAGGAAGAAGACAGCCGGAGGAGACTTGGGCTTATCCAGTCGAATGTCATGCCGTGAGATGCACCTTGAGGGACAGATGCAAGTGTGGTGAAAATCATGAAAAAAAAGAGAAAAAAACCGAGAAAAATCAAACGGAATTTTACCGCCACGGGATTGGCACCGGCCAGGAGGACTAGGTTATCTTGCGGGCTGAAGACGATAGCAGGATGCAATAGAAAGGTACTGTGCACTGGAAGTCTTAACTTCTAAAGGCCATGAGCTTTTATTTTTTTTTATTTTGTTTTTCAAAAAAGAAAAACGCAGAGACAAGGCTGCCTTGAGCCACCACACAGAACAACAGCAAGTGCTGCTCCCGCCACATCATCACCTACTACCCGTCTACGCAATCGTATAATCTGGTGTCGAGCTGTAAGACAAAGGAGCTTAGCATCGGATAGGGCACTGCATGATCGGATGCACAGCTACGGACGTAACGCGCTGCTGCTCTTTTTTCCCTTTTTTCTTTTTTTCCCCAGACACCATTCAGCTCAACGACGGCCAGGAGTGCAGCGGCACTGAACCACTACAGACAGCACTTGGTTGCTCTCGGCATCGCGTGGCGGGCATCTCCAACGGAGTCCATCCCGGCCCTTGTCAAGCAGTGCCGAATGAAGCAGAAAGAAGGAGAAAGTGGAAGGGTAAATAATGCCAGCTGCTCGAGAATCATGAGCCACACGTCTAGCCTTGTAGCCCTGTCTCACGTGCAGCGCACGTTCCGAAACATTTCAAGACATGAGCAGGTTCTATCATGTTTTTCTATATTCAGGATTTGCTAGTCGTTTCTCTTTTCGTGGTTTTCTCTTCTCGTCTTGTTTGAATACTCGAGTGGCTCTTTATCGTTCTACTAGATAGACTAGTGCAGTCGTGTCCCGTCTCTTCCCGTGCTCGCTTTACCTCAACCAAAGCTTAATCTGAGCAAGCACTACCCACGCTGGTACGCATTGTCCGGATGCTGCCCGTGCTGCACACCCTCTCGGGCCGTCGGCGAGAGAGCATTGTGGTATAGGGACGGCCACTCTCTTTCGTCTGATTCTGGCTGTCGTCTGTTGTCCGTTGTCGTCTGTCTGTTATCTCTTGTCCGTTGTCGTCTCGTTTCATCTCGTTTCATTGTCTTCTTCCTAGGGCTTGGCTTCATTGTGCTTTTCTCTTCTTTGTTTATTTTCTTCTTCCACTCGAGTATTCACATACAACCCACCGACCCGTGCAGATCTTGCCGGCCCCCAACCAGGGTACACGCGACGCGGATGCGCAGAGCGGGTGGCCAGCACAAGCAGCATTCGGCTGCCGGGCATACGACGTGCTCGTAGCTGCAGAACACTTGCATTGTACGGAGTACTTTCAGACAGGTCCATAGGTTTAACAGAGCGTACTACATATGAGATCCACCCTGGGCCGCAGCAAGGAAGGCGGACCGGCCGATCTTGATGCCATTCCGTAGAAAAGTCGAATAATTCAACATTTATCCAAAGAGTTTTGAAAAATAAATAAAATAAAATAAATAAAACACAGCCGACCGCCCGTGGAGCACAACAGCACAGAGCACAGTCACAGGCACAGCAGCAGCTTACTCCGTAGAGACGCGTTCGACATGGCATGAATTGCTTGGTTCCGTCCCGGCACGGAGAAACACGCCAGCAGCAGCAACCGCAGGATTAAGCACCTAGCGGCACACATGCAACACGTTACTCGAGGACGAGGACGAGGGCGAGGACGAGGGCGAGGACTCGGTTTAAAAAAAAGAAAGAAAAAAGAAAGAAAAACGAAAGAAAAAAGAAAGAAAAAAAAAAGAAAAAAGAAAACATCTCCAGCAGGCCATCCGAGTCTCTCGCCGACGCGGCGTCTTTCTGACCTTGGCATTCACGAACAGTAATTTAGAGCTTCCCTATCAAACTCTTTTTCATGCCGCCATTCGGCCTCCTTAATTTCGAGCCCTCGTCTTCAGTTATTCTCTCTACTATCTACTCCTGTTCTCTGTTTCTTTCTGTCTCTTCTAATCTCGTCCCCATCCCCATCCCCATTCATCCACCTCCTCCATCCGCCTCCATCCTGCCGTGTAACCCGCGTGCCCATGCCGCGCCCGCCCAAACGAACCAAGCATTCTCCTCCGTCGCGTTGCGTTATGTTTGATTTCTTTTTTTTTTCTCTCTCTCCTCCGTGTCCCGTGTCCCGTGTCCCCCCCCCCCCCCCCCCTTGTCCAGCTGGCCTAACGGGCTACGCGAGCTTGGACCATTCTCTGCCAACCACCCGAGAGTAAGGAGCAGGAAGAGGGTGGGGAGCTGTGGGCAAGAAGAGAGATATGGCCGAGAACGACGGCTTTTTCGCGATTACGAGTAAATCACCCGGCGATGATGTATCAGGTTGGACACTCCTTTCGTATTCACATTTCTCGTATCGGTCTGGCCAAGTCCCGTCACCGCTCTTTTGTGGTTTTCCTGTTTCGAGAGAGGTTTGTCACATGGCCCGCATCATGGCTTTCCAAGGCTGTGTTGTTGTGTTGTGCAGGAAAGGCCTACTCACTGGGCAGATATAGGTGGGCAGATATAGGCTGCGTAGGCATGGGATGGTCCAGCGACATCGAGTCAAGCTGGAGCAGGAAAATTTGGTGAGCACAAGTCGGACGGACAGTTGCTATCGCTCCATCTGTCCAAGTTCGTATGTCCAATATCAATAAAATCCAAGGAGGAATGATGGCACCCGACGCATCACGACATTGCTTAGTAAGCAATCCAAATCTGCGAATAGCCTCACTTTTGCATGTTCTCGCCGTAATCCATAACGTCTATAGCTGTTGTCCACACCCATTCTAATATTTTTTTTTAATTGTATTCCTTGTTTTTTCTTTCCCCCCCCTAGATCAACAGCTTCTTGATCGCGTCCACCAGCTCGTCCTGCGCCACCAACTGGCCGCGGTCCTTCTCGTCCGCCTCGCCGCCGCTGCCGCCGCCCAGCACCTTGAGGCGCACCTGCCCCTTGGCCAGCTCGTCCTCGCCCAGGATCACGCCCAGCGGCACGTCCTCGGCCGCCTTGAACTGCTGGGGCAGCCGCGGCTTGGTCTTGGGCGCAAACTCGGCCTTGATGCCGGCGTCCCAGAGCCGCCGCGCCATCTGCATGCGCTCCTTGAGCATGCCGTCAAAGGACGGCCCACCGCCAAAGGCCATGACGAACACGTCCGTCTCGCGCACGCGCGCCTTGCCCTGCTCCTTTTCGCGCTTGGCCTTCATAATGGTGAAGATGCGGTCGACGCCAAACGACACGCCGATGCACGGGATCTGCGTCTTGCCGTACATGCCCACGAGGTTGTCGTACCGGCCGCCGGCGGCAATGCTGCCGACCTGCGGCTCCTCGGGGGCCTTGGTCGTTTTCTTGGCTGGCTTGCCGCCCTCCGATGTCGGTGCCGCCGTCTCTGCCGCCGCCGCTGCCGGCTTGACAATCACCTCGAAAATCAACCCCGTGTAGTAGTCCAGCCCACGGCACAGCGACAAATCAAACGAAATCTTGTCGCCCGGCACACCAAAGGCCTCGAGGTAGCTCGTCAGCAGCTCCATGTCGTCGACGCCCTGCTGGATGTCGGCGTTGGCCGCCAGCGCCGCGTCCGCCTTGAGCAGCTGCACAATCGCCGGGATGTCGCCGCTGTGCATGACGTAGCTGCCGATGCGGTCGGCCACGGCCTCGGCCAGCCCCTTTTCCTCGACCATCTCCTTCTTGACGTCGGCCCAGGGAAGCTTGTCCAGCTTGTCGACGGCCGAGCTGATGGTGCGGATCTTGTCGGCGGGCACGCCGGCCACGGCGAAGATGCCGTCGAGGATCTGGCGGTGGTTGAGCTTGACGACAATGTTCTCCTTGAGCGTCTCAAAGATCTCGTAGATGACGCGCAAAATCTCAGCATCCGGGATCATGCGGTCGTAGACGCCGGCAATGTCAAAGTCGCACTGGTAAAACTCGCGCATGCGGCCGCGCGCAATGGCCGGCTGGTCGCGGCGGTACACTTTCGCAATCTGGTAGCGCTTGATCTGCTGCACCTTGTTCATGGCCAGGAACCGCGCAAACGGCACCGTCAGGTCGTAGCGCAGCGCGCACAGCTCGCCGCCCTGGTCGGCCAGGTCGTAGATCAGCCGCGAGTCCTCGCCGTACTTGCCGGCCAGCACTTCTTTGAGCTCGAACACGGGCGTGTCGAGGGGGACGGCGCCGTGGCGTTTGAAGACATTGGAGACGGTGTTGCTGGGGGGGGGGGGGGGGGGGGGTTAAAAAAAAAAAAAGTTAAACTACAATTTCTGAAAAAAA